>CM068964.1:62695694-62706635 GCA_035128595.1 Eptatretus atami
GTGTTGCCAGGTTGACAGGAGTTCAGATGTCCCAAGAAAGGACTTTGTTTGATGGAGATGCCCAGTCAGATCACCACAGGAGGTGCGTGAATAACCATTACTCCTCATAGCTTTTGATGAATCCTCATGATAATTCATGGACTGATGTTTGTGTGTTTGTTTTGTTTGTTTGCGGACTTGTTTTTTGCACTACTCCTCCTACAGTTTTGGGCCAATTACATCCCGACTTGCTACAGATGATCAGCATGACCCCAATTATGTATAGGGATATTTTTTACCTTTGCCGGTGGTCTTGGAGGGGTGAGGGGTTGGACACAAATTTTCTCTGCAAATGTGTATCATGCAATGCCACCTCCAGGTGGTATTACAAGTCTTCACCATTTACAGTGTGGTATTCCTGTCCCCACGTTTTCCAGTGCAGTGAGGTGTTTTGAATTATGAGCAGTAGGTATGTTTTTGCTTCATGCGCACAACCCAGGTTGTGTTTTTTTTGTTGCGTATACAGAGCTGTAAGTGCCTGTACACCACCCAAATATACAGTGGGGAGAACAAGTATTTGATACACTGCCGATTTTGCAGGTTTTCCCACTTACAAAGCACGTAGAGGTCTGTAATTTTTATCATAGGTACACTTCAACTGTGAAAGACGGAATCTAAAACAAAAATCCTGAAATCACATTGTATGATTTTTAAATAATTAATTTGCATTTTATTGCATGAAATAAGTATTTGATACATCAGAAAACAGAACTTAATATTTGGTACAGAAACCTTTGTTTGCAATTACAGAGATCAGACGTTTCCTATAGTTCTTAACCAGGTTTGCACAGAGTGCAGCAGGGATTTTGGCGCACTCCTCCATACAGATCTTCTCTAGATCCTTCAGGTTTCGGGGCTGTCGCTGGGCAACACAGACTTTCAGCTCCCTCCAAAGATTTTCTATTGGTTCAGGTCTGGAGACTGGCTAGGCCACTCCAGGACCTTGAGATGCTCCTTACGGAGCCACTCCTTAGTTGCCCTGGCTGTGTGTTTCGGGTCGTTGTCATGCTGGAAGACCCAGCCACGCCCCATCTTCAATGCTCTTGTTGAGCGAAGGAGGTTGTTTGGCCAAGATCTCGCGATACATGGCCCATCCATCCTCCCCTCAATACGGTGCAGCTCGTCCTGTCCCCTTTGCAGAAAGCATCCCCAAAGAATGATGTTTCCACCCCCATGCTTCACGTTGGGATGGTGTTCTTGGGGTTGTTACTCATCCTTCTTCTTCCTCCAAACACGGCGAGTGGAGTTTAAACCAAAAAGCTCTATTTGGTGTCATCAGACCACATGACCTTCTCCCATTCCTCCTCTGGATCATCCAGATGGTCATTGGCAAACTTCAGACGGGCCTGGACATGCGCTGGCTTGAGCAGAGGGACCTTGCGTGTGCTGCAGAATTTTAATCCATGACGGCGTAGAGTGTTACTTATGGTTTTTCTTTGATACTGTGTCCAGCTCTCTTCAGGTCATTGACCAGGTCCTGCCGTGTAGTTCTGGGCTGATCCCTCACCTTTCTCATGATCATTGAGGCTCCACGAGGGAGATCTTGCATGGAGCCCCAGACCGAGGGAGATTGACTGTTATCTTGAACTTCTTCCATTTTCTAATAATTGCGCCAACATTTGTTGCCTTCTCTCCAAGCTGCTTGCCTATTGTCCTGTAGCCCATCCCAGCCTTGTGCAAGTCACAATTTTGTCCCTGATGCCCTTGACAGCCTCTGGTCTTGCCCATTGTGGAGAGGTTGAGTCTGATTGATTGAGTGTGGACAGCTGTCTTTTATGCAGATAACGAGTTCAAAAGGTGCAGTTAATACAGTAATGAATGGAGAATGGGAGGGTTCTTAATGACAAAACTAACAGGTCTGTGAGAGCCGGAATTCTTACTGGTTGGTAGGTGATCAAATACTTATTTCATGCAATAAAATGCAAATCAATTATTTTAAATATCATACAATGTGATTTTCAGGATTTTTGTTTTAGGTTCCGTCTTTCACAGTTGAAGTGTACCTATGATAAAAATTACAGACCTCTACGTGCTTTGTAAGTGGGAAAACTGCAAAATCGGCAGTGTATCAAATACTGTTCTCCCACTGTAGGTATGCATCAGAAGAATGTGTTGCATGCTTGGAACAAGATCGCCCGGATAGGGCTGGTACTCTGCTAGTGGGTGCAGAGGAGATTCTGATAGAAGGAGCCAACCAACAAAGCCAGAAGGGTGTGCTCTAAGGAGAGAGTTTGGGTTAGTTTCTTTGTATATACCTCTTGCTCTGCAGTGTGGTGAACTGTCGGCCGGCTGGGTCACACCACGCAGACTAGCGTCACATCCACTTCCCTTTCTCTGGTCACAGAGCGATTTTCCTGAAAAGGGAGCTGCTCAGAAATCCTGCACAGCTTTGCCTTCAAGTTTGAAAGCGACCTCTCGACATTGTTTGTATTCCCCTTGTACATGTTGTGTGATTGGGCGCCCTAAGATGGAAGGGTTAAGGAATCTACATTCACGGCTTTGTGTTGAGTGCGTATAATAAATGGTTCCGTAAGGGTAACGGGTTTTATTATTGACTAGCAAATACAACCTGTCGCTTCACTGATGGCAATATAAAGAAAGGGGGAGAAAGGGGGAGAAAGGGGGAGAAAGGGAGAAAGGGGAGAAAGGGGAGAAAGGGGAGAAAGGGGAGAAAGGGGGAGAAAGGGGAGAAAGGGGAAGAGAGGAGGGAGGAGAGAGAGTGAGTTGGGGGAGGAGAGGAGGGTAGAGAGAGGAGGGAGGGGTAGAGAGAGGGAGGGAGGGTAGAGAGGAGGAGTGGGAAGAGAGGAGGAAGGAGGGGAGAGAGGAAGAGTGGGGGTAGAGAGGAGGGAGGAGGACACAAAGTTAAACAAAGCGATATCGTCTCAAAGATGAAGGTTGAGGTTAAGAGTGAAATAA
Organism: Eptatretus atami; assembly: GCA_035128595.1. Taxonomy (NCBI): domain Eukaryota; kingdom Metazoa; phylum Chordata; class Myxini; order Myxiniformes; family Myxinidae; genus Eptatretus; species Eptatretus atami. The sequence continues at coordinate 62,698,650 of CM068964.1, forward strand.
TGAATAAAGCCATGGACACTTGTGTCTCCAGGATTTATAAGCAATTTTAAGGTATGAAAATGAGTGAGGAGAGTTAAGAAAAAACATTTTTGAGCGTGTTAGCATGAAGAGATCGTTGTGGCCTGTTCCAACGTACCAAGCTGTCGGCGCAAACCTGAAACGCATCCCTTTAATTTTTAAGTCGGTCTACACCTATGTAGACCGACTTTAAATGTTTTTAAAGGTCAGTTGAAGAAAGAGGTCAGTGAAGAAATTAAATGAATTTGTTCAAATAAAGACTTTATCCACAAAAGAGTTGCTGTTGAACGTAAACAACCTTCGAGACATTGAAAAGTTTAATCGCCCGTGAAATAAACATTTGCCTGCTCAGGCAAATGCCGTGCCATCAAATAAAACAACCCTCGAGAAAAACAGATAAGTCACCACGTTGCCTGCTCATCTGTGCATGCGTCACATGGTACATTGGCATCGGCTCGTGGTCCGTTCTGTGTAACGTAATAAACTTTATTTTTAAATGGCTGTTTTTCACCAAATTTGTTTTCAATACCTGTCGAGTACCACGTGAAACTCCAGAAAATATAAAAAGCTTAATAGCTCTGCAAGCAAGCAGTCCCCCTCCCCAAAATGAACCTCACGCATAGCCAGGCTGTGTGCGCGCACCATGTGGGATCTCTTTAAAGCCGATCTTGCCCGCACCCATGGCAGTTCGATAAATTATAATATTAGATAAAATTTGTTTGAATAAAGACTGTTCACAAAAGAGTTGCCGTTGAATGTAGGACAACCCTCGAGATATCGGAAAGTTTGATCGCCTGTGGAATAAACATTACAGATGAGCCATTACCCTGCCTGCAGGTCAGTACACGTGGTGATTGTGCACATCGGCTCGCAGTCCACACAAACATTATAACTATTTAAAACATTCGTTTTTCACCAGATTTGCTTTGATTCCTGTAATGCACCTCGCAAAACCTCCAAAAATATAAACACAGATCTGACAGATGCTATTGATAAGCAGTCCCTCTGGGGACAGGCACAAGGTCAAGCTGTGAACGTATATTATATAGTGTCCCTTTAAGGTCCATTTTGAAATATTTGAAACTAGTAAAGTGCCCGTCTTGGACGCGGCGTCACTGCAACATATGGTAAATACAGATAGCATGAATGTATTTTAAACAATATATATATCATTTTTATCCATTGATAAATATCATTCAGGTTTTCCCCTTCGACTGTCCCGCAGTAGCTCCACTTCGATGACATTACCACGTAGTTTAGTGACTACACAACGTGTACCATTGTGAGTTCCGGAGGATCCATAGAGCGCATTAAAATGACTGGGCACCCTACTTTAAAGTGATCCAAAAAGCCGGATCAGTTTCGTGTACATATTCATATCTTGTAGATTTAGCTGATTCTGAAACTGTTAACAGCATGTCGATCGGATGTTCTGTGATTTCTACGGTAGTAAACATAAGTACGACTTGAGCCTGTACACCACTATGCGGAGACCGAGACCTAATATTTCACAACAAACTAAAAACTCACAAATTTGAAGATATTTTAAATAAACAATTATTATAATATCAATTAAATATCATTTTTATCCATCGATAATATGAATTGTTCTGTACAGCTATAGTTGTTCTCCTGGGATTGCGCATCCATCCACGATCTATGTTCTAATGAAGTGCAGTAGGAATAATAAAAACAGCACCGTGCGGGAGTGTAGGTAATCTCTCCAAACTCTCGGAAAGCCTTAAACTGCATCACGATCGGTTTGATTGTGAACAGATTACGGACGGACGGACATCGAGACCGGTTTTATTAGGTCATCATGAAGGTACCGCTTGATATTACGCATTGAAATAGAGATATGAATACTCAAGTGAGTTTATTATATGTCTATGATTGATAGCTTATTGACAGCTCAATAACATGAGCAATTTACTATGGCGTATAGTGATTAATAATAACATACTCTACAAAAGGTTTTACGAACTCATCTTAGTGGCTTAAAAAATGGGAAACTTTTATTTTTTTGTATAAATTTTTTTTGTTCCTCCCATTTTGCAAATGGAGAACATGAACTGTTTAACTACCATAATCATCAAAACGAATTTTGAGGGCCTCTTAAGGAAGACAATAATATCATCTATATTAATATTTCGGCATGCCCCTTTTTTTGTTCCACCATCAGATTTTCCACCATCAGATACTATATATGTCAAAGCTTGTTTCATTTCATGCAGTAACAAAAATCTGATGGTGGGACAAAAAAAGGGGCATGCCGAAATATTAATATAGATTTGATGCATTTTCCTCATGAAAAAGGCGTTTTTGAACAACCGGTTTTTTTTCACACAACTTGCCATCGAGTTTGAATCTGTTAGTGACTATAAAAAGTGTAAATATAAATCAAATCAGAGTTAAGTAAGTTCATGAGGTGAAGCCTCATATTCCCATACAAAATCCCTATACGACATAAATTCATCAAATTTCAACCGATTTTCATGGAAATTGTTTTCGTTGAGTCTGAATTTACATTAGCAAATACCAAAAATGAAAACAGAAATCGAATAAAACTCAGATAAAGTCATGAGGCCGTTTGGAAGCATATGGAAGCACAGAGAAGCTCCTCATTGTGTGTAAATGCACAAAAACGATGTGAAAACACCAAATAACACCCGATTTTCCCAAACCTTGCTTGCCAAACAAGTGTTAAACTACCTAGCGACTGTGAAAAGTGAAAACAGAAATTGAATTAAGTTCAAATAAACGTGTGAGGCCTGTTCAAAGCAATAATCTCAATTCTCAAGAGAAATCCTTTCCAACCTGTTAAAACATGATTTTTAAAGCATCCATGGACAATCCTTACATAATCATATACTTATAACATCAGGCATGTGACGACATGCATAACTTGCATGAAAAAAAATCATTTGACACCTTTATAGTAAAAAAACACAAGGCGCGGCCTAGCATCAAACGAGGCCTCACTCACGCCGCCATCAGCTAAGCCTATTTTAAAACATGAACTCAATAATTATAACTGATAAAACACACAATTACCTTCTTCTTTCTCCGGACACCTTGTCTCAGACCACAGTCATGTTATAATACCATCTGGGCCAAACACCACTTCGGCATGTCCGGAGACAGACACTGCCCGGAGACAACCACATCCAGACACCACCGGAGCCAACCACTATCCGGACACGTCCTGAGATAACCACCATCTGGACACATCCGGAGATAAACACCATCCAGAAATAAACACTGTCCGGACACATCCGGAACAAAACCGTCCAGACATGTCCGGAAATAAACACTGCCTGACATGTCTGTGGACAAACACTGTCTGGAGATACGCACCACCAGGACATGTCGGAGACAAACACTGCCCGGACTCGTCCAGAGACAAACACTGCCTGGAGATAACACTGCCTGGACACATCCGGAGAGATAACCAACCATCCAGAGACAATGACCATCTGGACATGTTCAGAGTATTCAAATTATGTGCGAATACAACTCTCTAGACATTTATAAGGATTAGCTTTACATTGGTAAGGTTAATGAGTGGGCGGTCTGCATCGGAGAAATGGGCAACCTTCAAGAGCAAATATGAAGGGTTCAGATAAAGCATATACCAGCGAGGTGTAAAGGCAGAAAGAGACCAGGGTGGTTGAGAGGTAAGGGATGTATGCAGTACAATTAAGGATAGCAGAAGGAATTTATTAAGTACAAAATAACAGGACTAGTCCTACTCACATACGTACAGGAATAAACAACGAATTACGATAATACCTCAGCAGGCCAAAAGGGAACATGACAAGGACACACCAACACATTATATTTAAGAGCAAGGCATTCTTTAAATACATAAGGTGTAAGCAAGGGTAAAGAGAAGAATGGGCCCATTGAGGAATAGCACAGGAGAATGTGTGATGATGAGAGGTGAGATGGTTGTTTTATTATTAATATTTTTTTTTTTTTTGCTTCAACATTTACAAAGGAGCAAACAGGGGAACTTCCAACAGTGGAGAGTATCTATCTCAGGGGTGAGAAAAAGGGCTTTTAGGAGAGATCCAAGTAAGAGTCGACGAGGTGAAGAAGCAGCAAAAAAATTAAGGGATGACAAGCTCCAGGGCCGGATATATGCATCCTAGAGTATGCGGGAGGTGACGGAGCAGATAAGTGTGGTATTAACGGATATCTTTAACAGCTCATTGGAGTCAGGAGAGGTAGCGGAGGATTGGAGAGACAAATGTAACAACGTTATTTTAAAATAGGTTCCACAGAAGAATTAGAGAACTAAACACCTGTTTGCTTAACTTCAGTGGTGGGGAAGGTGTTGGAGACATTAATAAGTGAACGGATAGGAAACAAGTAATAATTTCAATGTAATTAAAGCTAGTCAGCATGGATTTACCAAAGAGATCATGTTTAACAAATTTATTCGAGTTCTATTAAGTCGTTTCTGATTGGGTGATGAGGGAAGTACAGTGGATGTAGTACATCTTGACTTTCAGGAAGTTTTGATAAAGTACCGCCGAGGAGGTGTTGTAGCCAAGGCGAGGGCTTGTGGGTGGCTGGTGCAGAAGCTACAGGATTAAACTAGCTAAGTGATAGGAAGCCAAGAGCGTCTGAGTGGAGGATGTCTATCTGGGAGGATTAAGTAGTGGGTACCTCTCGGTTAAGAGTTTACTTATAAATTTGATGATGACACAATGCTTGGAGGTAAGGTGGATACAGCAAAAAAAAGGATGCTGATCACATTCAGGAAAATCTCGGCACCTTAATAGATTTGGCAAATTATTGGAAGATGAAGTTTAACCTGAAAAATGTTAGGTGTTGGGATGAGTAAGAACATAAAAATAGAGATTACTGATGCAATGGCAATTTTGGAGAAGTCACACAGGAGAAGGATCTGGGGTGGTAATAGATTGGAGGTAAGCGGGGAGTACAGCTCAGGTAGCTATAGGTAAAGCAAATCGGGTTTTAGGCTGTATTTGTAGGGGATAAATTACAAATCAAAGGAGGTAGTTTAACACTGTGTTGGAATTTAGTGAGGCCACATCTAGAATATGTGGAAGTTTTGGTCACTACATCTGAGGAGGAATAGAGCTGCTATGGAGCAGATACAGTGTCGAGTATCTCAATTGATTCCAGGTGAACTCGACTAAGCTTTGAGGAACGTTTGAAGGAAACAGGACTTTACACATTGGAAAGGGAGTGATTGCAAGGGGCTCCGATTGAGATATTTAAGATAATGACAGGTGTGGTCAAGATTAGGTGCAGTTGTAGTTTTTCAGCAGAGTGGACAGTGTTAGGACCAGGAGCCATAGCTTGAGCCTAAGAATGTGAGAGTGGGACAGTTTAAGGCACGGGTCTTTCAGTCAAAGAGTGGTTAATGCGTGGAATGGTCTCCCAGGAAAGGTAGTGGCAGCAGAGGGGGGTGGATATGTTTAAATGAGATTTGTATAGGTACCTTGATGCTTTGGAGAAAGAGGGTATGGAGATATTGGCCTGTGTGGATGGTAGGTAGCTTTTGTGTGGATGGATAACGATATCGAGTTGGTTAGCGCAGGCATGATGAGTCGAATGGCCTCCTCCTGCATCAAAGTCTTGTATATGTACATTAAGCTGATCAATACAAATCTATCATTAATTGCCAGAAATCATCAATGAATCCAAAGAGACACACAAACGTAAATACTTTTTGGGGTGTGTCAGACCATGTGAGTATCTCGCTCATAGAACTTTGTGTTCAACGCCAAGGTATTTTCTCACTCACCCCTTTGGTCTATATAATCACTCCAGGAGCACATTATTGCTGTGGCCTAACAGCCAAATCTGCATTATATGTGAAATTAAATGTAGTTTCATGTTATAGTATTTGCACATACATTGATCATTCCACTGTGAGAAATTTACATAAAATGTGCAAAAAGACTGTAATGCATTTTCCATAATCCACTCTATATCTCAAGGACGGCATTACTACACGCGCGAGGAATTAGATGGAGGTTATGGAGCCTTAGCAGAAACGAGTGCTTCCTGAGTTCTGTGATGTTAATAAAGTATGAAACAGTCACCAGGATCTGAGAACACTGGCTGCACAACCATTCCCCACTCTATAGATACCTGGAAGAGGTGGGTTGAGTTGGCCTAAAGCAAACAAGAGCCCTTTTGCACCCATTTTCAGGATGCTTGGTGGATTGTTGGGGTTTTTGGCATTGATTTATAAGGAACAACATGCTTCATCATATGTGATTCCAGTAGGTCATCGCCTTGAGAAAAAAGCTTTTTCATCCACATGGACGATGCTTACACAGTATATTTGAAACATTAGCGAACGTCACTGTCACCATTACGTTGCCCTCCATCACCGGAAATGCCAGTTAACAAGTGACATGCGAAACAACCTCAAAAAGCGCATTCGTTTATAGGGTAGGAACTGCTAAACAAGACAGCAACCATACTCTTGAGATAACTAGCAGTGTAACCTGGTGTCAAGGAAAGTCAACAAGACAACAAAGTAGAGCATTTTAGGCAGGAATATATAATTTGTTCAGGGTGCCAGTAATAACTCCCTTAGTCTCCCAGAATACACGATGGGATATTTAATGTCCAACAAGCATGCAGTTAGAGAGCCTTGTGATGGACAGCCTGTGGACTGATGCCTCGCCCTGCAGGTGAAACACCAGATGGCAGCGTATAGCTCTGTCGAGATTGGAACCCAGAATTGACAGCTCAGAGGCAAGTGGTCATGGCTCTAAACTATCCTGCCAACCCATGAATGTCAGTGCAATGCTTCAGTGAAGAAAGATTCAAAATTCCTCAGTGCAATATACTCATTATTCCAGCCAAATAACAAAATTTGGAATGTACAGGGGCTGAGATTTTGCAATAACATCAGTGTGACCCACTTATATAAGTATTCCTTTTGTTTTATCTTTTGAAGCATCATCACAAAAAGGTATGTAATGGAACTTCAGAGTTTCATTTTATTGGATTAAAATATGTTTTCAAATGGAACAGATGTGCACATATTATTGTATGCATTGCAATCAGTTTTAAGTTAAAGTTCTATACCAGGTTTTTAATATAATAGAGTTCCTTACAAGGAACTTCAAAACGCAGGAGGAGGCCATTAGGCCATTAAGCCTGCACAATAGTGTGCGTGTGTGGTGTGTGTCGTGTGTGCGTGTGTGCGTGTGTGTTTCCAGGCAGGAAGTTTTCCTTTTTTACCATTTGAGGTTTTGTCATCAAATTCAAAAAAAAACAACTTTATTATGACAATATAGAGAGACCAAATTAAATAATTGTCTCATAAAGGTCAAGTGTCAGCTCAAAAATCATCAATTTTGTGCCGATTTGACCTGAAATTTTAAGAAGAAGAAACATTACCCGCCCTGGATGAAAAAGGTGCAAAAACAGATCCCTACACTACAGACCAATCAGCCTTCTCCCAATCATCATCAAGGTTATGGAATCCATACATGCTTCAGACATTAAAGCCTTCCTCTTCTCCAATGGCTTTGATTTCAGATCATTCACATCTCTCTCTTTAGGTATGCATCAGAAGAATGTGTTGCATGCTTGGAACAAGATCGCCCGGATAGGGCTGGTACTCTGCTAGTGGGTGCAGAGGAGATTCTGATAGAAGGAGCCAACCAACAAAGCCAGAAGGGTGTGCTCTAAGGAGAGAAGTTTGGGTTTAGTTTCTTTGTATATACCTCTTGCTCTGCAGTGTTGGTGAACTGTCGGCCGGCTGGGTCACACCACGCAGACTAGCGTCACATCCACTTCCCTTTCTCTGGTCACAGAGCGATTTTCCTGAAAAGGGAGCTGCTCAGAAATCCTGCACAGCTTTGCCTTCAAGTTTGAAAGCGACCTCTCGACATTGTTTTGTATTCCCCTTGTACATGTTGTGTGATTGGACGGGCCCTAAGATGGAAGGGTTAAGGAATCTACATT
>CM068964.1:62706660-62722096 GCA_035128595.1 Eptatretus atami
TCCGTTGAAATTTCTGAGATGGGAATTGTGAGAAGAGTGTTAGATCTGGGGAAGGGTTAAAAACAATTTTCTGGAGAGTTGAAAGTTCCCAAGAGCACAGTGAGCTACATCATTAGAAAATGGAAAGGATATGAATGACCCAGACTCTTCCTAGAGCTGGCCATCAACCAAACTGAGTAACCGTGCAAGAAGGACCTTGGTCAGGGAGGTGACCAATAACTAATGGACCCTCTGACAGAATTGCAGAGTTCATTGGCTGAGATGGGAGAACCAGGCAGAAGGACAACAGTCTCTGCAGCACTTCACAAATCTAGGCTTTATGGGAGAGTGGCGAGACGGAAACCCACTCCTGAGAAAAATGCACATGACACCACTCCTGGAGTTGAAAAAAGGTACGTGAAAGGCTGAGCATGAGCCAACAGACACTGTGGTCTGACGAGACGAAAATTGAAACTCTTTGGCCTGAATGTAAAGTGCTATGTCTGGCAGAAACTGAGCACGGCTCATCACCCATCTAACACCATCCCTACCGTGAAGCATAGGTGGCCGCAGCGCCATGCTGTGGGGATGCTTTTCAGCAGCAAGCCTTGGAGACTTGTAAGGATGGAGGGAACAATGGATGGAGCCAAATACAGGTAAATCCGTGAGAAGAACCTGCTTCAGAGTACAAAAGACACAGACTGCGGTAAAGATTTACTTTTCAACAGAACAATGACCCCAAGCATTCAGCCAAAACAAACACTGGAATGGCTTCAGAACAAGAACGTGAAAAGTCCTTGAGTGGCCCAGCCAAAGGCCAGACTTGAATCCATTGAGAATCTGTGGAAAGACTTGAAGATTGCTGTTTCACCGATGCTCCCATCAAACTTCACGGAGATTGAGCAAATGCGCAAGGAAGGATGGGAGAAAATCCACAAAATCCGATGTGCAAAGCTGATACAGACATACCTAAAAAGACTCAAAGCTGTAATCGCTGCCAAAGGCGCTTCTACAAAGTATTGACTCAGCGGGTTGAATACTTATTGACGCAAACACATTTCAGCTTTTAATTTTGAAAGAATTTGTAAAAATTCCAAAAAACATGGTTTTCACTTTTCATTATGGGGTATTTTGTGTAAATCAGTGACAAAAAAAATTAAATTTCAATCCATTTTTAAATTCAGGCCGTAACAACAAAAGTGACAAAAGTTGAGGGTTGTGATACTTTCTGAAGGCACTGTATCTCATGCTTTTGATACAGTCTGGAATCCTGCCTTACTCTCCCAAACTCTCTTGCTATGGCATCCAAGGCCAACAACGCCACGCATGGCTTACTGACTTCCTTTATCTCGTAGCCAACATGTGGCTCTCAACGGCAATCTTTAATCTCTTTTCCCTGTCAAGGCTGGAGTGCCCAAAGTCAGTGTTCGGGTCCAGTCCTATTCCTGATCTTCATCAGTGATCTCTCTAACTCTTTGGAAAATCCTCTTTATCTCTTTGCTGATGACTCCATCCTTTGCCCTGACATTCCCTCATCTTTCAGACAGGCAGGTCGCAGCCCTCTTCCCTCTTTTCAGAACTTAAAAAAATCACAAGATGGTCAAACACTTGGAATATGTCTTTCAATCCTGACAAATCTCACAATCACTATCTTTCTCCGAAAGGACCATCTGGCAACCCTCCTATCTTCTTTCTAACAATCCTCTGAGGAGGTTCAGTCATTCAAACTCCTGGTCTCAGCATCAGCCACAACCTTTTTTGGCAAACCACATCTAAAAGTTGGCCTCCAAAGCCAGCCACTGACTGGGCATCCTCCCTCACACAAAGTCCTTCCTTGGCACACCTGAACTTCAACATGCCCAACATTGCCTTCATCCGCAGCTTGATGGAGTACTGTTTTCCCCTTTGGGCTGCGGCCCTGCTCCTCACATCTTGCTCAGCTTGACACCATGGAAACTAAGGCCTTCAAGATTATGGAATCTCCCACGATGATCTCATTCTTCCCTCCAGGTCTTCAAGACAGCTGTTTACCACCATCTCATTTCACACCAGATCCAAAAGCATGACCTTTTTCTACTCTCGATACCCCCCCCCCCCTTCCACCCTAATCCATCCTCCATACAAATTTCCAGTTTTCCCTCCTTGGAAATTCCTTCTATATCTTATCTTGTCCATTCCCATGCATCATCTATCCACCCCATGCATCCTCTTCCTGCCCCCACCTTCCATTTCTTCCCCACACACTTTGTTGTCCAAGTCTCCCTCTATCTTGGCCTTTCTACTCTGCTATCAGTGTTTCCCCTTCTCTGCTGTTCCTTTTTCATCCTGTGTATTGTCCTGATCATTCTTGGGTGTGTCCTGATCCATTCAGTGTTCTCGCTCTTCCACGAGCATTGACTATGTATACAAAAAAAAATTGAAGACGCGTTTCCTAGCAATGTCGACTGGACAAAATGCAGATTTGTTACCTCAAAAAAGTCAATGTTGAACATGAGTGTTGCACTTGTGGAACTTGTCATCACATCTACATTCTTTCAAAATGGAATCTTAAACATACCAGGACATACACAAAACATTTTGGACAAACAGAAGCATGAGACAGATTGGGGGGCCACAGGGGGGAGGGAGATGGAGTCCTTAGTGGCTTTCCTTAGAGGGGCATCAGGAGCAAACATGCGGGCACGCTGGCCAGGCACTGGCCAGCGTCATTCATACTGCTCGTACTGCAGCTCTCCACAACTAACTCCTCCCTCTATCTGTCTCTGTCTCTCTCTAAAAACGTTGCACAAAGCAAACCGAGACCTTGATTTAAAAAAAAAAAAAAAAATTCAGTGCAACTGCCATTTCAAGGAGTGTTTGTGTACAAATGGTTACATTGTCCACTGCAAAGTCGGCTGAGCATGAACTAACAAAAAGTCACACAATTTTGAGACAAGCATGACTGCTATTCATAATGCAACCACAATCTTTATGAATTATTCTTGTACAATTGCTGTACGACTTGTAGATTTGAATGCACACAATCTCGTGAGACTGGGGTGAGGTCAGAGGATATCCTTGCGACTAGGGTTTGGACAGATGAGATCAGTACATTGAGGGGATCGGTTTAATTGAATGTGCGTGAAAATACAGGCATGATGGGCCAAATGTGTGTGATGTGTGTGTGTGTGTGTGTTGTGTGTTGTCGCCATTTTTCTCAGAGATGGCGGAACGGATCTTCATCAAAGTTCAGAGGTTCAACAGTGAGCGACGGGGAGTGCTTTCAGGTAAAAGAAATTATTTTGAAATTTTTGAAAGAAAAAGTTGTATTTATTATTATTTTTTTGTAAATCGCTCCATTGTGTCTAAGCCTTTGTAGCTATGTGAAAGGTAATATTAAATGACCCCAACCCCATTCCTTAGTGGGTGCAGGGAAGTATTTTATGCCCCCACAAAAAATAGAAGAAAAAAATTACTAAATTGATTTCTTCAAAATTGCCGACAGGATTAGAACAACATCGGGCAACGCCGGGTACCCCAGCTAGTATTCGCTAGTAACATACACTTTGCTTGAAATTTAACATGACATGGCCATACATTGTTATTGGAAGAAAATATTTTGAGCAGTTTTTAAAAAAAACAACTGATTCTTCATATGTCTGTGCCAGTGTGACCACTCCTTGGCTTTTTTCACAAGATCTTTGCTATTCGTTGTTCACCTTGGCGTTCTTGTTTCTATAGTTTTCTTGGCGTATAGGTTTCTATTATCATCGTTTTCCGAAACCTTGTGAATCTTGGCTTTTTCATTGGCTCACCTTGGCATTTATGAAAATGAGGAGTGGTCACACTGGTCTGTGCCAATTGTGGATGCAAGAAAGTATGGTCAACACCATGTACAAGTAAGTACATAGGTAGCCTGTTAGTAAAAGTACATCCCTACCCTCTCATTTATATTCTCTCTCCTTTACGAACATAATTTTCCCACCTCCCACCCGGTGATGACAAACCGACAACACCCATCCCCATTACACCCACACCAACCCACCTCAGGCTGGCGGATAACCTAGAGGTGTGCAGACTCACCACAGAGCTGTCTCGCCTGGGTTAAAATCTCGACCCAGCTTTAAAATGTCAAACTGGTATTTTTCAATGCAGTCTGAGGGATCAACGTCTGTGCCATCCTGAGAAGGACATATACCCGGTGTCCCGTATACGAGCATTTGATGGTGGACGGTTCAGATACTTTTCCTTTCCAAAAGAGGCCAGTTATCACCGGTACCCTTAACAAATTCAAGCTTCCTGCCAAATTGCACAGGGGCAATACATCTGTGGTGCAACTGCACCTCAGTAATGATCAACCAGGAGTTGATGTGCATTTGCTGAGAGTAATGGTGCAACCATCTTCAGTCCATTTTTCATTCGCCAACAATATCCCCATGGCACAAGCTAGACAACAACCCCAACCCTTCCTATCACGAACATCATGCCTCATCATCCCGACTACAATACTCAACCTCACCCCCCCCCCCTTTTCCTCCTCCTCCCCAACCCACCTCTCACCACCACCCTTAAAACCTTCCAAGCCAACATCACCAACCTTCCTGTCCTAGTTATCATAAAATAAAATAAATTTACTAATCCTTCAATGAAATGTTTGAATTTAAGCTACTTGCAAATTTTGCACAATTTTAAAATGTTTACCTGTATTAAAGTGATGTGTGTTATTTTCTTTACTCAGATCATTCTCTCATCTAACAACTTGACGATGTCAGTTAGATGGAAATGCTTTGCCATTCCAGGAATGCAATAAAAGACAACATCTATCTCTGCAACCAACATCACCAATGTTTGTGAGCATTGAAACGGGGTTTGTTTTTGTATACATTGGTCGAGGCTCATGGAAGAGCTAGTACACTGAACGGATTCAGACTTAACACACAAAAACAGGATTGCCAAAACATGCATGCATTGGGGGACAAGATGGATACAAAAGGAAACTCCAAGGAGAAAACCAAGAAAATTTGAAAGGATGATTGGGATAGGGTTAACGAGGGTAGAAAAGATATGGTTTTGGCATTGGATGATCTGAGAGAGTGGTGGAACCAAACTGTCTTGAAGACCTGGAGTGGAGTATGAGATTGAAGAGATGTGGAAGTTCGATTCCACAGGTGAGAAAACGAGGAACAAATGAATGGAGATGAGCAATGATCCTGGATTTAGGTAGTTTCACCAGAGAGGGTGATGGTGAACCGTGTGAGGCCTGCATAAACTTGGGAGGTGGGAGAGAGGGACAAAGCATGGAAGAGCAAAGGGTCCAAGACCAGAAAGGAGGTGGAAGAAGCCAAAGACCACTGACCTGTCTGCGATGGCAAAGTGATAATACACAGACTCGGCTTCATCATGGGAGATTCCAATAATCTTAAGGCCTTGGTTCCACAGCATCAAGCTGAGTAGACGTGAGGCAGGAGAGCCAGCCCAGAGGAAGAGCAGTACTTCCATCAACCTGCGATTGAAGGTGTTGCAGGTTGACAGGAGTTCAGATGTCCCAAGAAAGACTTTGTTTGATGGAGATGCCCAGTCAGATCACACAGGGGTGCGTGGAATAACCATTATCCTCATAGCTTTTTGATGAATTCCTCATGATAATTCATGGACTGATGTTTGTGTGTTTGTTTTGTTTGTTTGCGGACTTGTTTTTGCCACTACTCCTCCTACAGTTTTTGGGCCAAGTACATCCCGACTTGCTACAGCAATGATCAGCATGACCCCAATTATGTATAGGGATATTTTTTACCTTTGCCGGTGGTCTTGGAGGGGTGAGGGGTTGGAACAAATTTTCTCTGCAAATATGTGTATTCATGCAATGCACCTCCAGGTGGTATTACAAGTCTTCACCATTTACAGTGTGGTATTCCTGTCCCCACGTTTCCAGTGCGTGAGGTGTTTTGAATTTATGAGCAGTAGGTATGTTTTTGCTTCATGCGCACAACCCCAGGTTGTGTTTTTTTTGTTGCGTATACAAGCTGTAAGTTGCCTGTACACCACCCAAATATACAGTGGGGAGAACAAGTATTTGATACACTGCCGATTTTGCAGGTTTTCCCACTTACAAGCACGTAGAGGTCTGTAATTTTTTCATAGGTACACTTCAACTGTGAAAGACGGAATCTAAAACAAAAATCCTGAAATCACATTGTATGATTTTTAAAAATAATTAATTGCATTTATTGCATGAAATAAGTATTTGTACATCAGAAAACAGAACTTAATATTGGTACAGAAACCTTTGTTTGCAATTACAGAGATCAGACGTTTCCTTATAGTTCTTAACCAGGTTTGCACAGAGTGCAGCAGGGATTTTGGCGCACCCTCCATACAGATCTTCTCTAGATCCTTCAGGTTTCGGGGCTGTCGCTGGGCAACACAGACTTTCAGCTCCCTCCAAAGATTTTCTATTGGTTCAGGTCTGGAGACTGGCTAGGCCACTCCAGGACCTTGAGATGCTCCTTACCGAGCCACTCCTTAGTTGCCCTGGCTGTGTGTTTCGGGTCGTTGTCATGCTGGAAGACCCAGCCACGGCCCCATCTCAATGCTCTTGTTGAGCGAAGGAGGTTGTTTGGCCAAGATCTTCGCCGATACATGGCCCCATCCATCCTCCCCTCAAATACGGTGCAGTCGTCCTGTCCCCTTTGCAGAAAGCATCCCAAAGAATGATGTTTCCACCCCCATGCTTCACGGTGGGATGGTGTTCTTGGGGTTGTACCTCATCCTTCTTCTTCCTCCAAACACGGCGAGTGGAGTTTAAACCAAAAAGCTCTATTTGGTGTCATCACGACCACATGACCTTCTCCCATTCCTCCTCTGATCATCCAGATGGTCATTGGCAACTTCAGACGGGCCTGGACATGCGCTGGCTTGAGCAGAGGGACCTTGCGTGTGCTGCAGAATTTTAATCCATGACGGCGTAGAGTGTTACTTATGGTTTTCTTTGATACTGTGTCCCAGCTCTTTCAGTCATTGACCAGGTCCTGCCGTGTTTCTGGGCTGATCCCTCACCTTCTCATGATCATTGAGGCTCCACGAGGGAGATCTTGCATGGAGCCCCAGAGCCGAGGGAGATTGACTGTTATCTTGAACTTCTTCCATTTCTTAATAATTGCGCCAACATTTGTTGCCTTCTCTCAAGCTGCTTGCCTATTGTCCTGTAGCCCATCCCAGCCTTGTGCAAGTCTACAATTTTGTCCCTGATGCCCTTGAAGCTCTCTGGTCTTGGCCCATTGTGGAGAGGTTGGAGTCTGATTGATTTGAGTGTGGAAGCTGTCTTTTATGCAGATAACGAGTTCAAACAGGTGCAGTTTAATCACGGTAATGAATGGAGAATGGGAGGGTTCTAATGGAACAAACTAACAGGTCTGTGAGAGCCGGAATTCTTTACTGGTTGGTAGGTGATCAAATACTTATTTCATGCAATAAAATGCAAATCAATTATTTAAATATCATACAATGTGATTTTCAGGATTTTTGTTTGGTTCCGTCTTTCACAGTTGAAGTGTACCTATGATAAAAATTACAGACCTCTACGTGCTTTGTAAGTGGGAAAACCTGCAAAATCGGCAGTGTATCAAATACTTGTTCTCCCACTGTAGGTATGCATCAGAAGAATGTGTTGCATGCTTGAACAAGATCGCCCGGATAGGGCTGGTACTCTGCTAGTGGGTGCAGATGAGATTCTGATAGAAGGAGCCAACCAACAAAGCCAGAAGGTGTGCTCTAAGGAGAAGAGTTTGGGTTAGTTTCTTTGTATATACCTCTTGCTCTGCAGTGTGGTGAACTGTCGGCCGGCTGGGTCACACCACGCAGACTAGCGTCACATCCACTTCCCTTTCTCTGGTCACAGAGCGATTTTCCTGAAAAGGGAGCTGCTCAGAAATCCTGCACAGCTTTGCCTTCAAGTTGAAAGCGACCTCTCGACATGTTTGATTCCCCTTGTACATGTTGTGTGATTGACGGGCCTAGATGGAAGGTTAAGGAATCTACATTCACGGCTTGTGTTGAGTGCGTATAATAATGGTTCCGTAAGGGTAACGGTTTTATTATTGACTAGCAAATACAAACCTGTCGCTTCACTGATGCAATATTAAAGAAAGGGGGAGAAAGGGGGAGAAAGGGGAGAAAGGGAGAAAGGGGAGAAAGGGGAGAAAGGGGGAGAAAGGGGAGAAAGGGGGAGAAAGGGGAGAAAGGGGAAGAGAGGAGGGAGGAGAAGAGAGAGTGAGTTGGGGGAGGAGAGGAGGGTGGAGAGGAGGAGGAGGTAAGAGAGAGGGAGGGAGGGTAGAGAGGAGGAGTGGGAAGAGAGGAGAAGGGAGGGGGAGAGAGGGAAGAGTGGGGGTAGAGAGGGAGGGAGGGAGGACACAAAGTTTAAACAAAGCGATATCGTCCAAAGATGAAGGTTGAGGTTAAGAGTGAAATAATGAAATAAAGCCATGGACACTTGTGTCTCCAGGCATTTATAAGCAATTTTAAGGTATGAAAATGAGTGAGGAGAGTTAAGAAAAAACATTTTTGAGCGTGTTAGCATGAAGAGATCGTTGTGGCCTGTTCCAACGTCACCAAGCTGTCGGCGCAAACCTGAAACGCATCCCTTTAATTTTAAAGTCGGTCTACACCTATGTAGACCGACTTTAAATGTTTTTAAAGGTCAGTTGAAGAAAGAGGTCAGTTGAAGAAATTAAATGAATTTGTTCAAATAAAGACTTTATCCACAAAAGAGTTGCTGTTGAACGTAAAACAACCTTCGAGACATTGAAAAGTTTAATCGCCCGTGAAATAAACATTTGCCTGCTCAGGCAAATGCCGTGCCATCAAATAAAACAACCCTCGAGAAAAACAGATAAGTCACCACGTTGCCTGCTCATCTGTGCATGCGTCACATGGTACATTGGCATCGGCTCGTGGTCCGTTCTGTGTAAACGTAATAAACTTTATTTTTAAATGGCTGTTTTTCACCAAATTTGTTTTCAATACCTGTCGAGTACCACGTGAAACTCCAGAAAATATAAACAAAAGCTTAATAGCTCCTGCAAGCAAGCAGTCCCCCTCCCCAAAATGAACCTCACGCATAGCCAGGCTGTGTGCGCGCACCATGTGGGATCTCTTTAAAGCCGATCTTGGCCCGCACCCATGGCAGTTCGATAAATTATAATATTAGATAAATTTGTTTGAATAAAGACTGTTCACAAAAGAGTTGCCGTTGAATGTAGGACAACCCTCGAGATATCGGAAAGTTTGATCGCCTGTGGAATAAACATTACAGATGAGCCATTACCCTGCCTGCAGGTCAGTACACGTGGTGATGTGGCACATCGGCTCGCAGTCCACACAAACATTATAACTATTTTAAAACATCCGTTTTTCACCAGATTTGCTTTGATTCCCTGTAATGCACCTCGCAAAACCTCCAAAAATATAAACACAGATCTGACAGATGCTATTGATAAGCAGTCCCTCTGGGGGACAGGGCACAAGGTCAAGCTGTGAACGTATATTATATAGTGTCCCTTTAAGGTCCATTTTGAAATTATTTGAAACTAGTAAAGGTGCCCGTCTTGGACGGGCGTCACTGGCAACATATGGTAAAATACAGATAGCATGAATGTATTTTAAACAATATATTATATCATTTTTATCCATTGATAATTATCATTCAGGTTTTCCCCTTCGACTGTCCCGCAGTAGCTCCACTTCGATGACATTACCACGTAGTTTAGTGACTACACAACGTGTACCATTCGTGAGTTCCGGAGGATCCATAGAGCGCATTAAAATGACTGGGCACCCTACTTTAAAGTGATCCAAAAAGCCGGATCAGTTTCGTGTACATATTCATATCTTGTAGATTTTAGCTGATTCTGAAACTGTTAACAGCATGTCGATCGGATGGTTCTGTGATTTTCTACGGTAGTAAACATAAGTACGACTTGAGCCTGTACACCACTATGCGGAGACCCGAGGACCTAATATTTCACAACAAACTAAAAACTCACAAAATTTGAAGATATTTTAAATAAACAATTTATTATAATATCAATTAAATATCATTTTTATCCATCGATAATATGAATTGTTCTGTACAGCTATAGTTGTTCTCCTGGGATCTGCGCATCCATCCACGATCTATGTTCTAATGAAGTGCAGTAGGAATAATAAAAACAGCACCGTGCGGGAGTGTAGGTAATCTCTCCAAAGCTCTCGGAAAGCCTTAAAATGCATCACGATCGGTTTGATTGGAACAGATATACGGACGGACGGACATCGAGACCGGTTTTATTAGGTCATCATGAAGGTACCGCTTGATATTACGCATTGAAATAGAGATATGAATACTCAAGTGAGTTTATATATGTCTATGATTGATAGCTTATTGACAGCTCAATAACATGAGCAATTTACTATGGCGTATAGTGATTAATAATAACATACTCTACAAAAGGTTTTACGAACTCATCTTAGTGGTCCTCTAAAAATGGGAACATTTTTATTTCTTTTTTGTGCAATAATTCCTCCCATTTTGCAAATGAGAAACATGAACTGTTTAACTACCATAATCATCAAAACGAATTTGAGGGGCTCTTAAGGAAGACAATAATATCATCTATATAATATTTCGGCACGCCCCTTTTTTTGTTCCACCATCAGATTTTCCACCATCAGATTAATATTATGTCAAAGCTTGTTTCATTCATGCAGTAAAAAAATCTGATGGTGGAACAAAAAAGGGGCAGCCGAAAATTAATATAGATTTGATGCATTTTCCTCATGAAAAAGGCGTTTTTGAACAACCCGTTTTTTTTTTCACACAACTACTTGCCAATCGGTTTGAATCTGTTAGTGACTATAAAAAGTGTAAATATAAATCAAATCAGAGTTAAGTAAGTTCATGAGGTGAAGCCTCATATTCCCCATACAAAATCCCTATACGACATAAATTCATCAAATTTCAACCGATTTTCATGGAAATTGTTTTCGTTGAGTCTGAATTTACATTAGCAAATACCAAAAATGAAAACAGAAATCGAATAAAACTCAAGATAAAGTCATGAGGCCGTTTGGAAGCATATGGAAGCACAGAGAAGCTCCTCATGTTGTGTAAATGCACAAAACGATGTGAAAACACCAAATAACACCCGATTTTCCCAAACCTTGCTGCAAACAAGTGTTAAACTACCTTAGCGACTGTGAAAAGTGAAAACAGAAATTGAATTAAAGTTCAAATAAACGTGTGAGGCCGTTCAAAGCAATAATCTCAATTCTCAAGAGAAATCCTTTCCAACCTTGTAAAACATGATTTTTAAAGCATCCATGGACAATCCTTACATAATCATATAGCTTATAACATCAGGCATGTGACGACATGCATAACTTGCATGAAAAAAAATCATTTGGACACCTTTATTAGTAAAAAAAACACAAGGCGCGGCCTAGCATCTAAACGAGGCCTCACTCACGCCGCCATCAGCTAAGCCCTATTTTAAAACATGAACTCAATAATTATAACTGATAAAAACACACAATTTACCTTCTTCTTCTCCGGACACCCTTGTCTCAGACACAGTCATGTTATAAATACCATCTGGGGCCAAACACCACTTCGGCATGTCCGGAGACAGACACTGCCCGGAGACAACCACCATCCAGACACCACCCGGAGCCAACCACTATCCGGACACGTCCTGAGATAACCACCATCTGGACACATCCGGAGATAAACACCATCCAGAAATAAACACTGTCCGGACACATCCGGAACAAAACCGTCCAGACATGTCCGGAAATAAACACTGCCTGGACATGTCTGTGGACAACCACTGTCTGGAGATACGCACCACCAGGACATGTCCGGAGACAAACACTGCCCGGACTCGTCCAGAGACAAACACTGCCTGGAGATAACCACTGCCTGGACACATCCGGAGATAACCACCATCCAGAGACAATGACCATCTGGACATGTTCAGAGTATTCAAATTATGTGCGAATACAACTCTCTAGACATTTATAAGGATTAGCTTTACATTGGGTAAGGTTAATGAGTGGGCGGTCTGCATCGGAGAAATGGGCAACCTTCAAGGAGCAAATATGAAGGGTTCAGATAAAGCATATACCAGCGAGGTGTAAAGGCAGAAAGAGACCAGGGTGGTTGAGCAGGTAAGGGATGTATGCAGTACAATTAAGGATAAGCAGAAGGAATTTATTAAGTACAAAATAACAGGACTAGAGTCCTACTCACATACGTACAGGAATAAACAAACGAATTACGATAATACCTCAGCAGGCCAAAAGGGAACATGACAAGGACACAGCAACAACATTATATTTAAGAGCAAGGCATTCTTTAAATACATAAGGTTGTAAGGCAAGGGTAAAGAGAAGAATGGGCCCATTGAGGAATAGCACAGGAGAATGTGTGGATGATGAGGTGAGATGGTTGTTTTATTATTATATTTTTTTTTTTTTTGCTTCAACATTTACAAAGGAGCAAACAGGGGAACTTCCAACAGTGGAGAGTATCTATCTCAGGGGTGAGAAAAAGGGCTTTTAGGAGAGATCCAAGTAAGAGTCGACGAGGTGAAGAAGCAGCTAAAAAATTAAGGGATGACAAAGCTCAGGGCCGGATATATGCATCCTAGAGTATTGCGGAGGTGACGGAGCAGATAAGTGTGGTATTAACGGATATCTTTAACAGCTCATTGGAGTCAGGAGAGGTAGCGGAGGATTGGAGAGAACAAATGTAACAACGTTATTTTAAAAATAGGTTCCACAGAAGAATTAGAGAACTAAACACCTGTTTGCTTAACTTCAGTGGTGGGGAAGGTGTTGGAGACATTAATTAAGGAACGGATAGGGAAACAAGTAAATAATTTCAATGTAATTAAAGCTAGTCAGCATGGATTTACCAAAGGGAGATCATGTTTAACAAATTTATTCGAGTTCTATTAAGTCGTTTCTGATTGGGTTGATGAGGGAAGTACAGTGGATGTAGTACATCTTGACTTTCAGAAGGCTTTTGATAAAGTACCGCAGAGGAGGTTGTTAGCCAAGGCGAGGGCTTGTGGTGTGGCTGGTGCAGAAGCTAACAGGATTGTAAACTAGCTAAGTGATAGGAAGCCAAGAGCGTCTGAGTGGGAGGATGTCTATCTGGGAGGATGTAAGTAGTGGGGTACCTCTCGGTTAAGAGTTTACTTTATAAATTTGATGATGACACAATGCTTGGAGGTAAGGTGGATAACAGAAAAAAAAGGATGCTGATCACATTCAGGAAAATCTCGGCACCTTAATAGATTTGGCAAATTATTGGAAGATGAAGTTTAACCTGAACAAATGTAAGGTGTTGGGGATGAGTAAGAACAATAAAAATAGAGATTACATGATGCAATGGGCAATTTTGGAGAAGTCACACAGGAGAAGGATCTGGGGGTGGTAATAGATATGGGAGGTAAGCGGGGAGTACAGTGCCAGGTAGCTATAGGTAAAGCAAATCGGGTTTTAGGCTGTATTTGTAGGGGGATAAATTACAAATCAAAGGAGGTAGTTATAACACTGTGTTGGAATTTAGTGAGGCCACATCTAGAATATTGTGAAGTTTTGGTCACTACATCTGAGGAGGAATAGAGCTGCTATGGAGCAGATACAGTGTCGAGTATCTCAATTGATTCCAGGGTGAACTCGACTAAGCTTTGAGGAACGTTTGAAGGAAACAGGACTTTACACATTGGAAAGGGAGTGATTGCAAGGGGCTCCGATTGAGATATTTAAGATAATGACAGGTGTGGTCAAGATAGGTGCAGTGTAGTTTTTCAGCAGAGTGGACAGTGTTAGGACCAGGAGCCATAGCTTGAGCCTAAAGAATGTGAGAGTTGGGACAGTTTTAAGGCACGGGTCTTTCAGTCAAAGAGTGGTTAATGCGTGGAATGGTCTCCCAGGAAAGGTAGTGGCAGCAGAGGGGGGTGGATATGTTTAAATGAGATTTGTATAGGTACCTTGATGCTTTGGAGAAAGAGGGTATGGAGATATTGGCCTGTGTGGATGGTAGGTAGCTTTTGTGTGGATGGATAACGATATCGAGGTTGGTTAGCGCAGGCATGATGAGTCGAATGGCCTCCTCCTGCATCAAAGTTCCTTGTATATGTACATGAAGCTGATCAAATACAAATCTATCATTAATTGCCAGTAAATCATCAATGAATCCAAAGAGACACACAAACGTCATACTTTTTGGGTGTGTCAGACCATGTGAGTATCTCGCTCATAGAACTTTGTGTTCAACGCCACAGGTATTTTTCCTCACTCACCCTTTTTTGGTCTATATAATCACTCCAGGAGCACATTATTGCTGTGGCCTAACAGCCAAATCTGCATTATATGTGAAATTAAATGTAGTTTCATGTTATAGTATTTGCACATTGTAACATTGATCATTCCACCTGTGAGAAATTTACATAAAATGTGCAAAAAGACTGTAATGCATTTTCCATAATCCACTCTATATCTCAAGGACGGCATTACTACACGCGCGAGGAATTAGATGGAGGTTATGGAGCCTTAGCAGAAACGAGTGCTTCCTGAGTTCTGTGATGTTAATAAAGTATGAAACAGTCACCAGGATCTGAGAACACTGGCTGCACAACCATTCCCCCACTCTATAGATACCTGGAAGAGGTGGGTGTGAGTTGGCCTAAAGCAAACAAGAGCCCCTTTTGGCACCCATTTTCAGGATGCTTGGTGGATTGTTGGGGTTTTTGGCATTGATTTATAAGGAACAACATGCTTCATCATATGTGATTCCAGTAGGTCATCGCCTTGAGAAAAAAGCTTTTTCATCCACATGGACGAATGGCTTACACAGTATATTTGAAACATTAAGCGAACGTCACTGTCACCATTACCGTTGCCCTCCATCACCGGAAATGCCAGTTAACAAGTGACATGCGAACAACCTCAAAAAGCGCATTCGTTTATAGGGTAGGAACTGCTAAACAAGACAGCAACCATACTCTTGAGATAACTAGCAGTGTAACCTGGTGTCAAGGGAAAGTCAACAAGACAAGCAAAGTAGAGCATTTTTAGGCAGGAATATATAATTTGTTCAG
The DNA here is from genome assembly GCA_035128595.1 of Eptatretus atami. NCBI lineage: Eukaryota > Metazoa > Chordata > Myxini > Myxiniformes > Myxinidae > Eptatretus > Eptatretus atami. The sequence goes on from CM068964.1 coordinate 62,721,762, forward strand.
GGTGCCAGTAATAACTCCCTTAGTCTTCCCAGAATACACGATGGGATATTTAATGTCCAACAAGCAGTGCAGTTAGAGAGCCTTGTGATGGACAGCCTGTGGACTGATGCCTCGCCCTGCAGGTGAAACACCAGGATGGCAGCGTATAGCTCTGTCGAGATTGGAACCCAGAATTGACAGCTCAGAGGCAAGTGGTCATGGCTCTAAACTATCCTGCCAGCCCATGAATGTCAGTGCAATGCTTCAGTGAAGAAAGATTCAAATTCCTCAGTGCAATATTACTCATTATTCCAGCCAAATAACAAAATTTGGAATGTACAGGAGGCTGAGATTTT
>CM068964.1:62763822-62782568 GCA_035128595.1 Eptatretus atami
GCTAATAATTGATTTACTTGGTTAGAAAGCTCATCATTGATTTACTTGGTTAGAAAGCTAATAATCGATTTCCTTGGTTAGAAAGCTAATAATCGATTTAAGTGGTTTGAAAGCTAATAATCGATTTACTTGGTAAGAAAGCTAATAATTGATTTACTTGGTTAGAAAGCTAATAATTGATTTACTTGGTTAGAAAGGTAATAATCGATTTACTTGGTTAGAAAACTAATAATCGATTTACTTGGTTAGAAAACGAATAATCGATTTACTTGGTTAGAAAGCTCATCATCGATTTACTTGGTTAGAAAGCTAATAATCGATTTACTTGGTTAGAAAGCTAATAATCGATTTACTTGGTCAGAAAGCTAATAATTGATTTACTTGGTAAGAAAGCTAATAACACTGAACAACAAAAAATTTTTACTGGAGATGTGTAAAGTGATTTAGACTAATTTGGGTACGCTACGATGTCTCAAAACGTTGCGGACGGATCGGATGAGACTTGGTGGAGCCACATTGGGTGTGTGGCAAGGCGAATGATTTTCGATTTTTGGTGAAGATCTGAATCTAAATCTGACACTGAGAAGTTATTATTTTAAAAGTGATTTTTCACCATGAATTAGGGCCAAAAACGATTATATAGTGCTGTATAGCATGATATTTCAAAAATGTATTGGGCTGATAATGTTCTGGTGACAGGCATTGCATGGTTGAGGTTTTGCCTCTACCGAGTGCCTTCTTGTTTGTTATTGGAATGATGCTGTTTGAATGAAAATAGAGAGATTGAGTTTAAAGGAGGATCAGGAAATAACATGAGGGCTTTCACCAGTGAACATTCATGGATTCCGGCACTTTGCAGATTTGCTATGACATCGTTGAAAATACTCCCGTTCCTTCATGAGTGTTTGTCATGGAGTTTTTGTTTAAATTAATGGTATCGTATTAATTTTGTGATTGGAATGATGGTTTTGAATGAAAATATAGAGAGGTTGAGTTTAATGCAGAATGAGGAAATTTATGTGAGGGTTCTAAACTGTGACATTCGTGGATTCGGGATTTGTAGTTTTCACCATTTTTTTGCCAAGTCCTTTACGACCAGCTGTTCCAGTGCCCTCCGACTAACATGGAAATAGCACGGGTACCTCGCTAATCAATATATTTTTGGCTTTGAAACTCACAAAGAGAAACCAGACAACTTTTCTTTCAGCATAACCGCCCCAACACCAATTGCTTTAGAACAGTCATGAGGACAATGGAAAATGATAAAACTCAATGCGCAGCAAAACGGTGCAAAGCAAAAAAAAAAAAGCTTCTTCACTTGCAGCAACAAGGAAAAAGTTCTCTTCGCTTGCAGAAACTAACCGCTATTAATATATTGGTGAAACTATTATAGTAAATTTAATTAATATTTTTGTAATGTAAGCAAATCTCCCAAAAACGGAAAGGCAAACCCGAATATAATTGCCAAAAAAGGATCCCTGTGGATATGCATCATGGATTCAAAAGCAAGTTTATTGAAGCAACGGGCATTGGCGCTCAATGAAGTTACACTTTCTGCACATTCCTTATTCAGCCCAACAATAGAAAAAGTTGACTTTAATACTTTAACTTCAATAAATACACTTCGTTATAAAATTCGCTATTATAACTTAAAAATTTAAGTTATAAAAATGTTAATTTCGGCATTTACTCCAGAATTTAGGCATTTTTTTGTCCCACTCATGGATCCATGTCCGATATAATATTTCGATTTAATATATGCTTTAATTAGTCCGTGAGAGCAGATCGTGCTTCCAAATCAAGGAATGTTTGAATATGCCGGAAAAATGGCGAATTCGGACCCATCGAGGATGAGGTGGTGTCCGATTGTGTCCAATGATGCCCACCTGATAAAGGATAGAGTTAAATAAGGCCGTGAATTATCTTCAAAGGGGTGTTTTAATTAACTGCCATCAGTAATCCTTTTTTAGAGGGCATCTCTTTTACGTGATGGAATAAGTACGATAATATTTACTTAAAAGGGGGATGGAGAGATGGGGTGAAAAGTGGGGGATTTTGGTGTTTTGTATGCCTTTATGTTCATTGTTTTGGTTATTCAAGACTTGAACATAATTATTCGTCTTGGGCCTTGAAACCTTTGGACTTGGAACGCAGATTTAGCTTATTGGGACTCAAGAAGCTTAGATCCCTGTCGTCCTCAATATGCTCATTGCTGTCTGTTTGGGGGTGAGGGAGGAGGCTGAAGATTGAGGAAGTGGAGCTGTAGTAAAGGTGGGACTGAAATATGGAGTTATAATTAAGGTGTGACCGAGACTCAGAAATATGCAAGATATGGAAGGAAGGTTAATGTGTTTGAAACTAAGTATAAAATTTAGTGTTGCACGTCACGCCACTATCAAAGTAAAGGAGGAAAAATAAAAGACAAAAGGTTTCTCTTTTTCTTGTTAAAAAATATAAAATTTCAAAGAAGAAGGTCAGTCTGGGAGGTCACAGTTTTGATGTCTGTCCTTGAACTACTCGTAACTAAAGACCTGAAAAACATTTTCTTTCCATGCTTATTTTCAGTATTTAATGGGTATTAACAATGGATACAACCTCGTGAGGCCTAAGTCACATTGCCACGGCGGCCGTGGGGTCTAAATCTACGGCCACAACATTATAGGCGGCGCAGGTATTTCCACGGTCACACAATAGGTAGCAGTCACATATGGTTTTTATTTATCGGGGGGCCGGCGTATGTTATAAATTGTGGAGACCGAAAACGTGGGGGTGCCGTATGGTCTTTGATTTGATGTCGCCGGTGACCTAGGGCGTTCCTGCAGCCGGCATTAGAATTTTCAAGGCAGACTCAAAGGTGGCCTGCAGGCGACCGCAGAGGGACCGCAGGGGGGCTAAGGCGAACGTGCGGGCCAGATGGATGGTACGAGTCGGTTTCTTTTTTTTCTTTTTTTTCTTTTTTTTTTACCAGTTCTTTTTGTTTCGCTTGTTCGAATTGCTACGGCGAACGTAAAATGAAAAAAAGTTATAACTCCGCGCTAAATAATTCACGGCGACGCCCTACGGCCTGTAAAAATATAGCCAAACTGGCGTAGGGCCAACCTGAGGCCACCACAGAAACTCTGGCGGCCTGCCGTACGTTTCTCTATTCAAGAGGGCGTGACGGCCGCCGTATCCTCGCCATTAGAGCAAATGTACTTAGGCCTGAGTCAGCATTCCATCTGGCTTGAAGGGGGGGGGGGGGGGGGGGGGGGGGGGTGGGGGGGGGGGGAAGAGTCCTTCATAAGAGTCTGCCTTCAGTGTGGAGAGAAGGTCGGCACACTATATGGGCACATGCTGGTCACCCAGAGCCAGAGTGCACCGGAAAGTTGTCCCAAAAGTTTAATGGCTTGTTTGTCTGAAGCATTAATGTGTTGTCCTGGTGGGCATCGTGTGGATTTATGTATGGCCGCTCTTCGATGAGTCTTAGACCCTGCAAATATTGTGTATGACTAGCAGACAAAACCAGTTCGCTTTGTTTGATTGGGAATATCATTCTTTGCTGTGATGGCGAATCGTATGGGGCAAAGAACAAAAAATTTATTGCTGGGGAGATCCTGCCTCCATGCATTGGATAGCAAGTGTTGCAAGTTGGCGTTTGCAGTTTCACACGTGTGCCATGTACCCGTGCACACACAACCGACATTCAATTCAATTCATTCATATATTTATTTTTGCATCAATAAACCTTCTCGGAAGTTCCCTGAATCCACTGTCATTGTTTCATTGAAAATCCGTTAATCCCATTTCAAGTTAATAACATGGCAAACAAAGAGACAGACAGACATGGCTCCTTTTATAATATAGAACGTTTTGATTGGTTTGATAGTACAGGTAGTCGTGACTTACGACCTGCACATTGGTTCTCAGACCAATCCGTTGTAAGTCGAACAACGTATATATTTTAATACAAAAACAAAAAAAATTTTGGGGCCACACTTTACTTGGTCGTAAAGTGGTCGTAAAGTCGAAACAGTCGTAAGTCGGCATAGGTCTAAGTCGACGACTACCTGTATTAGCAACCATTTTTGCTATGATTCCTGATTTAGAGGATTTGTACTTTCTTTTTTCTTCACTATGGAGTTATTAATCCATTGTTATGTATGAATAACGAAATATATTTTGTTCATTCCAAAAATTAGTGTGACTGAACCAGTGCAGATTTTGCATCTGAGCTGTCAAGTCTGGGTTGGAATCTCTGCCCAAACGAAACGCAATCAAGATTTGTGTTTCACAAGGCAGCGCCTTGCATCATACGTGTGCCTTCCTTCTAACACCAGTGTCCCCATCCTCTGCATTTGTTGGTGTGTGTTAAGATCTGATGGTGTCTTTTTGATGTCGACTAGTTTTAGTTATCTCTGGCACCCTGGTCAAATTCTAAATACAGTACCTGCAAAAGTATTAAACCCATCCCACCCCAAGTTATTCAAATTGTGATACCACCTGAGCATATTTCAATGATGCTCTCAAATCAAGCTTAAAATCAGTTTTCTTCACAAACTACTCAAAGTGGATACGCTAAAAATGTAGATACAAATGTGAAATGTAGATTAAACAAAGAAAAATCTGATGATTCTCAGTGCATAAGTATTCAACCCCGTTGCCAAATTAACCCTAAGTCACTTCAGGCCAAATTTGGTGTAAAGGTTACAAAAAAAGTGTATAGCTTTCACCTGTATGTTAATCAAGTGTTTCATTGAAAGAATTGTCAACCAACAAAGGCAGACATGAAACCAAGCTTCCAAAGTAGTCAGACATGAAGTGTTGGAGAAGTAGGTGTTCAGGAAGGGTTATAAGAAGATTTCAAAAAGTCCTCATTATCCTTTGAAGTGTGGTGAATCATGCTTAAAGAAGTGGAAAGACTTATCATAACCACACAGACTCTACCCATATCAGGTCGCCTACTGAAAAGTTAGGCACCCAGCGCAAGGCAGGAAAACTGGTTTGGGACGTCACTGGAAAATCCAACAATGACTTTGAAAGAAACAAGGCTCATGTCTGAGATGGGGGTCAGTTATTCATCAATCAACAAGTTTTCCCTTCACAAAGCTGGTTTCTATGGACAGGTGGCAAGGAAGAAACATTACTTGAAAAAAGGCACATCTAAAAGCTTCATGTGGAGTTTGGGAAAAAACATCTTAATGATAACTGCAGGTAATGTGGAGAAACGTTTTGTGTCAGATGAGACAAAAATTGAACTTTTTGGTCTATATTCAAGGGTTCGGTCCTGGCGCAAGCCTCACACTGCACACACCCAGTCAACATCTCCTACTGGTCAAGTATGGTAGTGCAGCATCATGTTATCGAGCTGCTTTTTATCAGCAGGGACTGGCAATGCTTGTCAGAATAGAAGGGACAATGAGGGTGCAAAGTACAAGGAGAAATTCCTTGATGAAAACTTGCTTGAGGTCAGCCATGAATCTGAAACTGTAGGAGATTCATATTAAAGCAAGACATTATCTGAAGGCACAAAGCTGAAGCCACACTAGAGTGGCTGAAATAAGAGAAAATAATGTTCTTGAGTGGGCCGAGTCAAAGTCCTGACTTAAACCACATTTATCAATCCATGGCGAGACTTGAAGATTGCCAAGTCCATCGAAATTACCATTAAACTTGGTAGAGCTAGAGCAATTTTCCTGTGATGAAAGGGAAGATTTCACCATCTCACTGTACAAAAGCTGGTCGATCACCGACCCAAAAGACTCTTAGTGTACTCATTGCTGCAAATGTGCTTCACCAATACTGACTTAAGGGGTTGAATACTTTTGCTTCCAGTGAATTTTTGATTTTTTGAAGCATGTTTTGCAGGTATTTCTGACATGTAACCTCCATAATGATAACAGTGTTTTAGTTTGATCTCTTCAGCTATGAAATAAAAAGTTCATATGTAAAAAAGGGAATTGTTTCGACATATTTCGTAATTCATCTAAATGCTGACATGATTGGTAGGGGGTGAAATTTAATTTTGCAGGCCACGTGTCCTGCTCTGACTGCCTGAATTATTTGTCCAACAGAGGCATGTACATCATGAAGAGGATCAAATATAAAAGTTCTGTAAGCAAATAACTCCTGAATGCAAAGAAGATATTTTGATGAAACAGGGGAAAAAAGCACCAACAAATTGATATATATTTTTTTGGTTAAAAACAATCCAACTCGTAAATTATTGCTCCAATCGGGAGCATAGTGTTTCAGTAAATGTCCATCACATCCGATTTACAGAACAGCTCCGACTTTATAAAAATTCTGGTTGCAACAACCCTTTTAATGTAAAAATTGGTGGGTTGCATTCCCTTTTAATCAAAAACTCTGGTTGCACTGGCACACCCTCTTCCTATTAAAATTTAGTTTGAAGCAACTATTAATCTATGTCTGCTTCAAATTTGACCTCGACTATATGCATACATTACTTTCTGCCTTTGTGTCCGGGAAGGGGGTTGGGGTGGGGAAGAAGGGACCAATTTCAATAATTATGCCCATGACTGGATAAAACATTGAACTCCAGCATATATGCAAAATTTGGTGGAGTCGGCAAGACGTTGTTGATTCTGGTACTGTTTATACATAGTATACATGCAGATAATCGACTTTTAATATGATGATATAAATTCAAAGAAAACAGCTTTGCGCAAGTCCAAGTGAGTGCAGTTTGACGCATTTCTATGTATTCGGATATCTGCAAGTGGAGCAGGACTCCACTTAGCAAAAGCTATTTACCTGCGGCCACTGTCTGACATGATGTTATTTTCATGCATCGCTGACCCAGGATGAAAACGTCGAATCCGGATTAAGGAAATTCGAGAACAGCAAAAATCGTCAGAATGCAAGAGGAATTCCCAAGCATGGCAAGCCCTCTTGGTCCTCTCTTTGGGCTGCCCTTCTTTCCTGCTGAGGCCAAATGCCTTAATCAAGCGGTCACACACGGTCATGGCACCTTATCGTGCATGCCAGGCTTGTGGCCAGATGCTTGGCCTTCTTTATTTGCAGTAAAGAATGAACGTGGGCCTGGGAGCTCTTCTCGGTTAATAGCCTGCTGCCGCATTCCAACAATAGCCTACAAATTACCGTGTGCCATGTGTCTGCAGTATCTCCGTGCAGCGCGTGCATAAAATGCCAATACTGTACAGGTCAAGAACATTAATCACAAACGATAAGTTTTTACAGCAACGTTTTTGCCAAGATTGTTGTTGCGTGTAATTTCTTTCAAACTGTTCTGAGCAATGTGCCCACTTCCCTCTTTGACACACATTCTGGAACTGATTTATTGGCTTATTTATCCTCGCTGAATGTCTGGCATGCCTTTCAAGAAGCAAATCAAAGGTGTTTCAATTTTGTGCAACAGAAACCATCAACGAATGGTTATGCCATTAGTTCAATCATTGTAGCATCCCTTCTCTTAATTTCTTTATTAATCCTTAACACTTGAGTAAAAGACAAAAATAAAAATGAAATAGTTTAAAAAAAACTTGATATTCATTCATTGATTTATTTTTTTTGGGGCATATTTAATGGCCCGATAAGTGTCAAAATTCTTGTAAGTGCACATTTTTCGCAGTCATAAATAATTGCTAGTTTAGGTGGGATATGTCTTATGGTGCAATCAGTTAATCACAGGAAGTATTAAAATTAAATGTTAAGTTATTTGTAATAGATGGCACATGTATTTCATTTTATTAATTTAAATCTTTTTTTTTTTTTTTTTACACAGATATATTACAAACAACAGGTTTTTGTCTTTCATTCTGCATTAAGCTTATTAAATGAAAGATGAATAAATATTGGTCACATTAGGGTAATCCAGTAGGCTAAAGCCTTTCGCTTGTGCTCAAGAGACGCAAATGCAGCATCCCTTGCCAGGGTGCCACGTCCTGATTTGTGCAGTTAATTGGATGCTTGGATGACCGAACAGATTGTGCCAGCACATCAGAACAACTCCACAACAGATCAGAGTACACACTTTGATTAAGAAATACGAAGATACCGTCTTAAGCAAATTAATTCTAATCGAAGCCAAAATGTAGGCAAGTATGTGACTGAAGGAGCAAAGCCTTATCGTTGACGATATTGTTAACCTCATCGAAGAACAGAAGTTAACATTGCAAGTCAGTATAGTGCCAGCTTTAAAATGATGACAACCTTGTAAGTGCCGTTCAAGGCCACCTACTGTATGCAAGTGAACTACACACAGCCCCAGTCTCTGAAGAATGACAACAAGATAAGATGAGGAGGAGGGAGGAGGAGGAGGAGGAGAACGAATAGAAGCTAAAGCTGTGCCGACAATGAATACACATTGATTAGAAAGGAGGCTGTGGTGCTACCTGTGTCAGGCGTAATGTGGAACAATTAAGGACGGTGCAGATAAAAAGACATCACAGTGTGGTTGCTCTGTAGAGGGCACCATGGTGCACAGGGGCATTCCTCTGATGGTCGCAGTTTCACAACCACTTTGGCCGGAAGGGAGTTTGGTTGGTCAAAGGAAACTATCGGAAAGTGGTGCCGCTCATGTTTTTTCTCCTTGAACAATGAAACTATATTTACTCCAGACAGAAGTTGACCCCCCGTCACGATGGCCATCTTACACTCCAGGATATCGGCAGCCATGGCTCAACGGGATCCACATAAATTCAGCCAGAGTTTAGCTGAATCTCTTTACTCAGCACTGCTATTGCCTGGACCTGTCTCTACATTGTAGTGTGTGCTCTTTATGGTAAATACAAGGAGCGGTGAAATCCCAAACCAATCTGTGAATCCTTGTGAATTCTTGTGCTTTAATGACTAGGAGCCCAAAGTTTAATGCTATTGGTGTACCCATAATAACATGGCGAGACATCACGATGTCCACGTTGCTATGAACATAGCTCCCTAAACAATGCCCATAGACCCAGCTGGAAAATGGTGCCAGCCCATCACAAGATATTTTAAAAAAATATTATTAAACTCGAAGAAGCATGTGCCTTAAGTTTTCTTTTCTTCAACCAAACTTTAAAAGAATGCAAAATCTATCAATTTTCAGAAACTATATTGAATACAGAAACGCAGATAGTAAATAAAAAGGAGTCAAAGCCATTTTAACAAGCTCAAATGAGCTAAGATCCTCGTACTCTTGATGATAGACGTCATAAAAACGAATATGACGTCATTGTGATGTATCGGTTTGCAATAAATTATCTTGTAATGCCCGGCTTGATTTCCCGCAAACCAATATTAAAACAGCTTGCCGAGTTTTGGAGATAATGGTATAGGCAATTTCCTTAACGGCGATATTATGACGTCAACTTTTTTCTAGGAAGAATTTCCAAATCGGAGATGGTTTTACTGCCTGCGCGTGGGCTTTCTGCATCATACAGCCAAGTTTCACCAAGATCCCGATGAAAACTCTGGTTTTGAAACAACAAATGTCAAAAAATAGAATGACGTTATAAAATAATTGATTGACGTCAATAGTGATGTAATCATATGTGCGCTAAATTCCATCAATGCTAATGCCCCTGTTTCGATTCCCTGCAAACGAATTCCAAAAAGCTTGCCTAGTTCCGGAGATAATTTTTTAAGGCGATTTCCATTAGCGGAGATATTTTTGATTCATAACTTTTTTTAGGAGGAATTTCAATCGGTGATGGTACTGTCTGGTAGCAGGGTAATTTTTACATATGTATGCGAAGGTTTTCAGAAGTTCGACGAAAACTGTAAGGTTGTGAAACAAACTAGTTCGGAAGATAATGGTATAAGGCGATTCCATTAGCGCGATATTATGCGTTAACTTTTTTTCCTAGGAAGAATTTCCAAAATCGGAGATGTTGCTGCTGCCGCGTGGGGCTTTCCCTGCATATTCATGGCAAGTCTCAACGAAAGATCGATGAAACTCTGGGTTTGTGAAAACACAAAAATGTTAAAAAATAGGAATGACGTCATAAAAACTTGGATATGACGTCATGTGAATGTATCAATGTTGCGGTAATTCATCTCTGCTAAGGCCCTGTTCGAATCCTGCAAACAGAATTCAAAAAGCTTGCCTAGTTTTGAGATAATTTTTTTAGGCGATTTCCATTAGCGAGATATTTTGAGCGTCATAACTTTTTTTCTAGGAGGAATTTTTCAAATTTGAGATGGTTACTGTCTGCGCAGGGTATTTTTTATTATCATAGGCCAAAGTTTCAGGAAGTTTCCGATGAAAAACTGTGGCTGTGAAACCAAAAATAGTCCCACAAGCACCAACAACAGTGAGTAAGACTTAGAGTCCTCCACGAAGGATATTAAAAACTAAACCCGCATTCTCCAGAAAGATAGTCGGAATTAATTTTAAAAACAATTCCTTCATTCCACATGACAATAAGTTTATCAAATCCACCCAAACTGAACTGATTTTCACCATGCTTCACAATAATATTATATATATATATTATATATATATATTATATATAATATATATATATATACATACATACATTACAGAATGTGGCATCTCCTCTGATTTCAATGCAAACCTTCAAAACTACACTCTCATGCACGACATACAGTACATACATTACTGCTAAATACATACATACATATAGTGTTTCTTTGTCTGGTAGAACAAAGACACACACCAACATCACACACACACACACACACCACACAACAACACACACACCACACACACACACAACACACGACACACACACACACACCACACACACACATCACCCATTGACTCTGATATAATTTTTGTTCTTGGCTGTCTTACAAATGCCATTGGTTTGTTGTCGAGCAATTCAAACACATTAAGTCTGAGAAAAAGAGCATGGATAATTTTTGTTTTTACCTTATCCCAATTTATGGCCAGATGCCCTTTTTAAACTTTATTGCTTGGCTACTCTTTTTTGAGCAGCTTGACATCGGCGTTTTGAGAGCATCTTAATAGTTCCGCTTACCAGTAACTTGCATGCAGAGGGCCATTAAGGCCTATCATTTACTGGCAGATTGTTTGCCACTTCTGGTTGTTTGTCCATTTCTCCTAATCTTTTTTAATGCTGAGTATTACGACGGAAGCAGATGTACCATTTTTAAACTATTGGGATGAACTACCATCAGGTTAACAGAAATAAGCCGATTAAATTTTGAATGAATGACGGGAATTCCAGATCCGGCCCATCAGTGGGATACCAAAACATAAAACTGTGCAGCTGGCGGAGGTATGCGCTCTACTGAAGTTGCCGTTCTAGCTGTGATTGTGAATTACACAAAGAATTTGGACTCAAGTACAGCAAGAGGAAGAAGTTATAAAATGCTCTGACTTGCCGATTGTAGTTGATCATTATTTGCTGTGTCCCCATATTTCTGAATTACTCTGGTCATCATCAAAATATTGTTTGTGACTCTCATCCTCTGTGTCGTTCTCGCATCTTATATGATGCAGTTCTAAAAGTGGCAATGTTTCATTGTATTTGAGAAACAACTGAAAGTGTGGTGAAGTAGCACTCCAAGTCGACCAGAGGGAAATTACATTGGTACGCTTCGTTTTAGCAGAGATTTAGATACTGCAACATGTTTGTATTTAATGCATCTCAGTGGGGCAAGCAAATAGAATGTGCATCTCCTCTGATTCCTGCAAACACTTCAAAACTGCCCACACCATTCTCACCCCACGCATCCGGCCTTTTGTCAGGCCTAAAGTAGAATAGGTCCGATTGATCTGATGTCGGATGCACTGGAGGTAAGAAATGCTATTTATGCTATAGCATCCGCTCATGAACACTTGTCTACAACAAACAAATCTCTCCTTGATGTGAAAGGGTCCTTTTGTTTGGGCCAATTCTTTCCCAAGGTTTTTTGGCTGCGGTCTGATTCAGTACACTATTGTATACTTTAGACCAGTCATAAATAATTTGTGTGAATCCATTTATTTTATGACAGGATAATACCCCTTCAATCATTGGAAAGTAAGTGTTGGTGAAATGTTGGTTGGAAAAATATGTTATATATTTCTTTTTTAAATGTCTCATTTTCTATTTATTCACTCACTGTCAGGTAAAATTAGCTTCCAGGAATTGTATTTGTTAATCCTCCAGAAATGTTTTATTCAGTTGTATAGCGTACACAGGGAATCCATAGAATTCCAGGTTGATACTGTGACCGTGTGCTTTGCTTATACATGGGAGCTTTTGTAATACTATGTTTAAAATATGCTGCATTATTTATTTATTTAAGTCATTAATGCCCTTAGGTGATTGAATGGACTGGTTGTTGTGCTGTTAATGTCTGAAAAACGGTTGCATGCTAACAGGTGTCCTGGAAGTCGCCTTGCACCGCTCCCGAGTAAAGGCCAATTGTTTTTAAACTCTTTTAATATGGAGGTTTTAATGTGCAAATACTCACAATAATTATCAGTCAATGTATCTGGATGGCTCCCATCATTTCTCCTTGCATCAACTGATTTCGTTTCCAAGTAATCGTAGACATGAGGGAAGGGGGATGAGAGTCGTGGAGGTGCGAGAATTTAGCAGAGGTAAAGCGACTTTCAAAGTGACCCCTGGTACAATTGTTCCAGATTTTTATTGCTTTTTGTTATTTTTATTTTTTGGTACGTCAACCTACAGCCTTTTAAAGAAATGTTCTGAGTTCGGACCCTGAAAAGTAACGAGGTCTCTTCCACAATTCGGGGCCAACCTGAGGTTAGTGTATTAAATAATCTACAGCTAAGTTAAATTCACTTTTGGTCATTTATGAAAAATATTTTGCATCCTGTTTTTTGGCGCTTGGTTGAATGGGATTAATAAATGAGAACTTCAAATTTATGGATCGATTTCTATCAAAAGTTGTATTGTATGTCTCGCATGAATTTACGTTATCAAGGGTTCAGTTGGAGTTGATTCACATATCCTGAATTGTGCTTGCATGTTGTTTGATGGACCATATTTGTATAAAATTGCATTTAAGTGTCAAATTGTGGCTTCCATGAGGAGGACATATTTTCAAGAAAGTGAAACCAATTGATGGCATTGGGCTTATTGTTTCATGGATTATGCATGTTATAAATATGAAATTGTGGCAGCGTCCCGGGTCCACCAGCAACAGTGAGGGTGTAACTGAACAAAGTAGCGACCAACAATGAAGAAAATATGCTCGTTTCTTGAGCATACACTTGCAGCATTGAATCATTACTGTGAGTGTGGGTGTGGAGTGTTGGTGTGTTTGGTGGGGCAAGAGAAAGACTTTAAATTTGATAATTTTACTGGGGATATCATTTTTTTTTTAATCGGCAATGCTTCATTCCATTATGGAAAGTCATAGATGAAAGTCATCAGGAGGAACCAGTACAGAATTTCACATTTCATGCTGCTGACTAGCTTCTCTCCTCCAAACCCATCCAGGCACCAGCAAGTAAGCCATTTCAAAAAAAAAAAAATCAAAGCAAAAAAACAAAAAAGCCCAGATCAAAAAATTAAATAATTCTGGTACCAGAACCATGTGGAATCAAGTAGAAATTTAAACTGTTTCGCCATCACTACTAGATCATAAATTGAAGTTTCATGCCGATTGATTTAGCGTTTTCCAGAGAAACATATTATAATATTTTTTCTTTCAATCCAATCTGTCTGCCAACCATGTGATCTATGACGTATACGTGTAAAGTTTTGCCTCGATCTGTTAGGCACTCGAAAGAGATTTTGAAGGTTTTTCCTTTTTTTTTTTAAAACAATAATGGCTTTGGGCCCCAAAATTTCCACGTGAACCGATCGACGTTATCAAAAAAAAATTTCTATTGGACCATTTTATCCCGAGATGACCTCAAAAATTCCATAACTGATCAGAATGGTAGCGTTCTACATATGCAATTATGTGTCATAACTAAAGGCACCAAAAGATGTCATCAAAAACATCACACACATTCCTCATGAGGAGTACTTGCCGTTTGCCAAGTTTCACTTTTTTCCTTGGTGCAGTTTCAGAGATAGAGGTCCAAAGTTTTTCCAACATGGCCTGCCATATCATTAACCTATGATGTCATAATTTAATGAAATTTATAAAACCCGTTTCCTAAAAATGAGTTATAATTCATTTTATGCATCTCAGTGGGCAAAGCAAAGAATGTGCATCTCCTCTGATTTCTCCTGCAAACTTCTGATACTCTGAGAGGATATTGCAACCTATGTTGCCAAAATTTCGTTTCAAATCCGACTAGCGGTTGTGGAGAAAAACACTAAAGTCCTGTGGCGAAAAACAAACAAACAAACGGTCCCTAAACGCAAATATCCTCTTCCTTCGGCGAGGTAATTATTAAATCTCCTTAACCTGTTCGTTCCTTAACAATACATGTATACTTTGATGGCCAATCACCAGGTTGGCATATGGACTGCCCTTGTGTGGTTTTAAATTTATTCATGATGGTGGAAAATGTTCTAAGGTGGTCTCATTCAGATGTAAATATTTCGAGAATCAGCCATAAAATGAAGTGCTGTGTGTCTAAAATGTGGCATAAAAATATCTGAATGGTTTTTCAATGACATCAATTTTCATTCGACGCTTGAAAACTCACACAGAGAAGTAAGTATCTTTCCTTTCTTGGAAAAGGTTTATCAGTAAATTAGAGACTTGACACAAGTTGAAGTAATACTAACGGTGACTTGAGACTTGGCTTGACTTGAGACTTGGCTCAAGTAACTTGTTGACATCTCTTGTCACAAGGTAGTGGTTGCAGGGAGAACACGTGCAACCTGGAGGGACGAAGGAGGAAGGGAGGGGATGGAGGATGAAAAAGCACAGGGAGTAAGACCTAAGAGGAAATTATGGAAAACAGAGAAGACATCTAGGCTGGTCAAATGTCTGGCTTTGCTAGTGTGGAAGAAACTCTTACCACTATACCAGCAAGCCTAATTTTTTTTTTAACTATCTTGGTACCACATGCCATATGTCAGACCACCTCTTCCCTGGAAGAAACAGAGTGGGCTACAGCTTCTTTCCTGGGCACGCACAAAGTCCTTCCATGAATGGCATCAAACATATCTGAGAACATGAGTCGGGAGCTGTGGAAAAGTTGACCACTGCAAGTGATATGCAAGAGAGCTGCAATAAAATCTACTCAACATTTGTCAAAGTCTATATCAGGTTGTCAAACAATATCATTGATTCTATGAATTCACAAGGTCAAGCACTGAATGATGTAAAAGGACATATGCTATCAGATAAGAGAACATCTGATTGTGTTCATATGAGTGAATTGTTAAAAGTGATGATTTACAATCAAGCGTGCCATTTTATTCTGGGAAGCACTGTAATATCTAATGGCTCAAAATTTGACCTTGACACTCAACTACAGACATCTTATAATATTTGCAAAACAGCATAGCTTGAAAGGTGTAGAGAAGCAACTACATTCTGTTTCTTGTGTATGGCAGCTTGGCTGCCAGGTATCTTTTATTTGGTGGAAGCACAGCTGTGGCCACTGATACTGTGCCCCTCTACCAGTACACTGGTACTACTATTTCACCAACCTCAGAAGGATGACAGGCTGAGTCAACCACACTGATGTTTAATTCAGCAGCCAACAGGGCTCAAACTCTGGAAGCTAAGATCCTAAGCCAGCCACCCTTACCACTAAGCAACAACCAGTCTTGTGACTACATTATAATCATCGGAAGACGATAGGCTATCAACAGAAAAACATTAATGCTACAAAATTTTTTAAAATGACAATAAAAAATAATATAGATTGGCTTTGGTAAAGGTGTTGCAATTAGCTGTACTGAAATTCCTCACAAAAGTAAAGAGGGATTCAAAATTTACTTTCGTCGACAAAACATTAAAAAGAGGGTTTGGTTTGAGCAAAAATTGTGGAGTTGGAAATATGGATCCAGATGTGGTTGGATAGAGATGGATGTTGATTGATATTAGATGGCTTGAGATTGATGCATGGAAATTCAACCGCAACAAATACATGGTGAAAACCAGATGGAAAATTCTGTTGACCCCAAAAATATGTCATTTTAATATCCCACTAGGCGTGCCTACCCATCGCTTCACTGACTGCTTTAATCAAAAGACAGTGCATGTTTTACTTCACAAACATATTGCATGTCTATTCTGTGAATCTCAATGAAGACGTAAATTTAAGTGAAGCACACAAAAAAAAATATGTTGTTTTTAATAACACGTTTGTTAATTATTCTTGCTGTGGTGGTGGCTGTCGTTTGTGTACTTCTTTAGTGTATTTTTAAATATTTTTTGTATTCAATTTGGAAAGTAATACTCCTGTGTGTGTGTGTATATATGTATATGTATATAGATATATATATATATATATATATATATATATATATATATTGTGTGCTCCTTACACATCCTTCCAAAGGGTTCCTGCTGTTGTAGAATAATAAATGTTTCCATTGGAACCGCTGCATGAAGCTCCCATTCCACTTCTTCTTATTCGATCCCAGAAAGAGGGCTTTT
The DNA here is from genome assembly GCA_035128595.1 of Eptatretus atami. Classification (NCBI taxonomy): domain Eukaryota; kingdom Metazoa; phylum Chordata; class Myxini; order Myxiniformes; family Myxinidae; genus Eptatretus; species Eptatretus atami. Next base: position 62,780,284 of record CM068964.1, read on the forward strand.
GAAGCTGTTGGCATCTTTAATGATTAAATGGACACAGATTTTGTTCCAAATATATTTGATTATTAGCTTTCCAATTAAGTAATCGATTATTAGCTTTCCAAACAAGTAAATCAATTACGAGCTTTCCAACCAAGAAAAATCAATTATTAGCTTTCCTAACCAAGTAAATCGATTATTGGCTGCTCTTAGAGCACCCTTATTCTGGACATTTCCATCTGTCTGTCTGTCCTCGAAACTTTGGTCAGCCTCGGGGCTAAACCACTCAACCGATTCCAATGAAATTTGGTAGGTAGGACCAATATTTCTGGGAATCGTGTGCTTTCGAATATGGCCCGGGGCCCTAGCAACGTCATAGCAACGGCCCTATTAAAGTGGTCAAAAAATCGAAAAAAAAATCAAAAAAAAAATCGAAAATCGAAGCTTAGAGTTCTGTGGCGCAATCTATCTAGCTCCCTTCATGCCAATTTTGTAGCCCTAACAAAAAATATTTGTAGGAGGAGATAGGTTTTGGGCGAGTACATGTCGAACATTTCAGAAACAGTTAATTGCAAATATCTCTAAGCGAAAGAGTCTGATTTTGATGAAACTTGGGTGAAATGTGTACAATATGGCTAGCATGTACACAAAATGAATGGTTTGCTATGCACACCTCCGTTGCTTAGCAACAGCTAAAATACTTTTATCGTACATCGTACACTTATTTTGGACTGTACAAAAAAATCAATAACCTCCGAAACTGGACCTCCGAGGGACCTGCTTTTTTTGTGCCCAAGGAGAATGTCTTACAGCATCATATAAAAAAATAAAATCTTTAGCGAATAGATAAATGGAATTACCAGGGCTGCCATTTGTTAGAGTCTCTTTGGAAACATGCCTGAAATTTCCACAAGGTGGGTTTCTGGGCGCAAACGAAGAGGGCTGTGATAATCATATTTTATTGTGCTAAATTGATTGATAGCATGTACATGAATATCGGCTAGTCGCGTCGGCCAGCTTTCCATCTAGAGCGAGCAGCCATGTCGCCTACGCGCTTGTTAGCTTTCTAACCAAAGTAAAATTCGATTATTAGCTTTCTGACAGTAAATCGATTTTTAGCTTTCCTAACCAAGTAAATCGATTATTAGCTTTCCAACCAAGTAAATCGATTATCACTGAACAACAAATTTCAAATTTTTTTTTTACTCGAGATGTGTAAAGTGTTAGAACTAATTTGGGTACGCTGATTTCAAAAATCATAACCGTTTTGCTGTATCACGTCAGGATTTTCAGGAACAGAAATATCCCATTGCCTAGAAGTCAGGATTTCATGAATTTTACATATGTCTTTAACAATGTCTATTTGTACAATTGTTGTTAACTTGTGTTAATATTTCTTTCTTTCAGATAAAGATGAGTAGCGTTCCTGTCATCCAATCCATCCTGACAACTTCTGTTATGTCTGTGGTCGGTTATACCAAAAAAGATCAACAGCGAAGTATATCTACAGCAGTGAAAATGAAGGCCGCCTACTTTCACTACTTCGGGTGTAAGGTGGGGGACCAAAGAACAGAGCTGGGGCAACCACACATCTGCTGCACAAGCTGTCACACAACCTTGACTCAGTGGTTGGTGGGCAAGCGCGCGAGCAATGCCATTTGTGGTGCCCATGATATGGCGTGACCGCAGAATCATCATGATGATTTATTTCTGCTGCACAAGCATCGCCGGCTTCAACAAGAAGAATAAAGGTCACATCAAGTACGCTGATGCGTCTCTGCTCGTAAACCTGTTGCCTCATGATGAGAGAACCCCGTTCCAAACACCTCCAGCTGATCAGAAACATAGCTGTAAGCAGTGGTGAAGAGGTGGTGATGATGCTTTTGACCCGAATGAACTTTTTGAATCCATTTCCTAACACCAGCACCTGAACTTCTCCCTGACAATATTGGGAGCAGTCTCGGACGAGCACGGCGAAGCGATTCCACCAAGAGATTTCACTCATGGAGACGCCGTTACCAAGGGCGGCACAACCGAACATGATGGGCGATTTCTGCTGGTTCCTGCATCGTGAAACTGACACAGAGCAGCACAAACGCAAAAGCCAAATGCCTAAGCATTTTTAATTACATTCTAGTGGAGTTTTTTTCTGTAATTTCTATAATTTTGAAGCATTCATGATGAAATACATGAATAAATGAATTTTTGTAAAATTTCATTGAAATCCTGACTTCTAGGCAATGGGAATATTTCTGTTACTGAAATCCTGACGTGATACAGCAAAAACGGTTATGATTTTTGAAATCAGC
>CM068964.1:62800824-62823041 GCA_035128595.1 Eptatretus atami
CCTTACGTGCTGCAGCTCGTCAGGTGTAACTTGAGAATTCCAAAGTGTTCAAGAAGCTGCTTCATGCAGAGCGAAACAGTCGGTCTGTACCGAACTTTGCAAATGTGGTGGGGAAGTCGACAGCTGTACGAACATAAACAACCACCAAGATTGCGAGATCTTGAAGATGAATTAGAAAGCAATTGACAATTATAAATGTTAATTCAGTAACATTGACAAACTCCTGATCATACATGTACATTTTCCATACCGTTTGAAAAAAAACTATCCATCCTTCTAATTGTATAACTGCCCAAATAAATTTATATTGAATTAACATGCTCTAATTATTTCTGTTTAAATGTTTTGGAGGATTGGCAAACAGTGTTCCATCATAAATATGTTTGTTATTATTGGAATCCTTCCTGTGCCAAAACATGATTAAGACACCAAAAACATCCTTCTTATGCTCTATTTGGTTCAAAATAAATGGCATTTTACAAATAGAAAACCCCCGAAATCAGGCGGCCATCTTGAATTTTTCAATATTTAGAGTATTTCTAGTGCTCTTAAGTTTGCTCCTTAATGAATCTTTGTCCCTTTAATGAGTTAGATTAAAATAAAATAAAATATTGTATGACATTTGAATGCAATAGTTATGCGTTAATTTGCAATATTATTTTTAAAAGAGATTTTCGGCGGTTGGCCAATTTGAAATTTCAAAAGGAGCGCCCTAAATGTTAATGGGAAAATGGCCACTTTTTTTTTTTCTAAACAGCTGAAGTTTCGAGATGTGTTTTAGTTTAGACATGGGTGCACGAATCTACCCCCAAAAGACAATCCAGAAAATGTTACATAAGCCCGACGACTATGTCACAAGTGTGTAAAAGCCGCCAACAAACTGTCTGGCCAGTGCTGTGCCAGCCCAAGGCGGCATAATGCGCTTGTGGCGCCGGAAGCAGGAAATGGGTTTATTTTTTATTGGGATGCCCTTGTGGTGGGACACCAAGGATGGCTCCTCCCCAGGAAGGATTGAAGGGCGGAGGGGCGGAGAAACGGACCACAACGAAGCTCCCGCGTGCAGAGAAGGGTGAAGGAGAAGTGCAAAAGTATTACAGTTCATGGCCAGTTACTTGGTGCTGGCTTACTCCCTCTTTGGCTCACGTTTTGTCGCTCTTCTTCCATAATGGTAGGCTTGCAGGAAGTCCTGCATCGACACCACACATTGTCAAAGGAAAGTCCTGCCTGCAATTTTAAAGTGTGATCCATGTGCCCTCGTTGTGCGTTAGGATTTGCTCTTATTATTTCTTAACGAGCAACGGTTACCTCGCCGCCAGGCAACGCCGGTCCTCCCCCACCCTTCCCCTTCTTCATCCCCACTGCTTCCTCACACCCCTCCCTCCAGAACTACCACTCACACCCTGACCCTGCCTCCTCCCACCCCTTCCCCTTCTTCATCCCACTGCCTTCCCACACCCCCTTCCCCTCTTCATCCCACTGCCTCCTCACACCCTTCCCCTTCTTCATCCCACTGGCCTCCTCACACCCCCCTCCCTCCAGACTACCACTACACCCTTGACCCTGCCCTCCTCCCACCCCTTCCCCTTCTTCCATCCCACTGCCCCTCACCACCCCTTCCCCTTCTTCATCCCACTGCCTCCTCACACCCCTTCCCTTTCTTCATCCCACTGCCTCCTCACACCCCTCCCTCCAGACTACCCGCTCACCACCCCGACCCTGCCTCCTCCCACCCTCTTCATCCCACTGCCTCCCTCCCACCCCTTCCCCTTCTTCATCCCACTGCCTCCTCACACCCCTTTCCCCTTCTTCATTCCCACTGCCTCCTCAACACCCCTCCCTCCAGACTACCGCTCACACCCCGACCCTGCTCCTCCCACCCCTTCTTCATCCCACTTTGCCTCCTCCCACCCTTCCCCTTCTTCATCCCACGCCTCCTTCACACCCCTTCCCCTTCTTCATCCCACTGCCTCCTCCCACACCCCTCCCTCCGACTACCCACTCACACCCTTCCCCTGCCTCCTCCCTCCCTTCCCTGCCCCTCCATTCCCCCTTCTCCCCACAAAGGATTTTCACAGTGTGTATATTTGGAGAAGTCCAGGTTGTAACTTTTTTCTACAAACTCTTCTTTCACCTTAAAAGTGATGTCGATTATATGATGAGTCGAATTACCGTTAGATTCAAGTATAGGTGTGTTTGCTACTATTCGGTTTATTTAATAATGAGTGCAATTTAACAGTCACAGACTCCTCCTTCGCTGATCTTACGCATCATTGTAACGTTTGACAGTTATTTTCACATCTGATACCATATTTGATGATCGGACGTTCGCCATCTCACCAAATCTCACCATCACTTTATAGGTATCCTGCGTTGAAATGCCAAAAAATTGGGGCTTTTTATAAAGCATTGCAGATTATTTATGCATCTACCCTCAGAGATGCATGACGGGGTAGTGAGTGGTTCCGTTCTTGTGTTTATTAAGTTTGAAATTGCCGAGGAAATGACTGTTTAAAGCCTTAATAGGTGCATCGTGGTAAAAAAAACAAGACAAATGTGTCCACGAGCACAGCGTCCTAAAGGTTCTTGTCGGCTAAAAAAAAAATTTAAAAAATTAAATTCAAAAAAAAAAAAAACAACTTCCGATATTCGTCACGTTCGCCTGATTAACCAATATCAAAACGCCTCATTAATGTATTTACGTATCTACGATATATCGTGTATACGAAATAAATAATGTATTACGAAATTACAATACGATAAAATGGAATAATCTTTAAATAGGTAAACCGTAACTTTTTCGAAAAACTTTAAAGCAAATGTCTGAAATATATTTTTAAATGTTTATGATAGACACTCTTCCAAAAGGCACCGTCTTGCTGACGGATGTAGTACACTGTGCTCAGTATTTAAGGAGATCCAGATTCTTGTATATACAAGTAAGCCGAGTCCTGGAGATTAAGGTTTTGTCTCACAAGAAGAAGAAAGAAGAAGATACGCTATGGAGAGCAGCGTTCGCTACGCGAGACGCTGCTAAAAATGTGATCCAATGAAGTTTGTCACAATGACCCGGAGCTCAGATGAGCAGCGTCACAAACAACGTCTCAGTCAATTATATGGGAGATAACATCACTCCAAGCTCCTAATTTGAAAAACTACAGCACTGACAAAAAGTAATGTTTACAGTGATTCGTAGGTTATGAATATCAGGCATTCACAATATAATATGAGGGGAAAGCGAAAATATATTTGGAGCACTTTATCAGCAGAAGCTGGCTGCAGCCCATTCGGGCGATTGTGAGCAGGCCGAAACCAAAATGGCGCTTAAGACCCCTACGAGATGACAGTGGATGGGAAACCAAGATGAGATGACGCCATCCTTCATAAGGATATTTTTTGTTTATTTTAATTGATTGAGTACCCCCTTTAAATTAGTCTTCAAAAGTTGGTGTTTAAATTTACCTCTAATACCCGTTTTCATTCCTCACGTCCTATTGGGATTCCCTAGTGTGCATGCAAAGTTGTGGGCCGCTAGATTTCAGGTTCTGGTGGAGTTATGGAGGACACCGCGCACAACACACACACACACCAACCCACAACACACACACACCACAGCACACACACACACACACAAACACACACACACACCACACCACCACACACCACACACACGTTGATTATTGTTAGACGCAGCAAATACCACTCATCGCTCATTGACAGAATTAGTAAGAGAGGGAAGGAGAGATGGCGTGGGGGAGAGGACGAGAGTGATGGGGATAGAGAGAAAGAGGAGGGGGATGATGAGGTGGAGGGGGAGAGAGTGAGGAGGGGTGGGAAGGGAGACAGTGTGAAGTGAGAGAAGAGAAGGCAGACGTGCGGTGGAGTGTTTTATTACGATTCATATCATCTCATCCAAAATGATTCTGCATATAATAACAGTGGAGATGGGAAACAAAATAATGTCTGCAAAATCTATTTTCTTACCAACTCATCAATGATATAAGTCAGCAATCTCGTGTGTCTGTGTCTGTGTCTGTGTCTGTGACCGCTGTTTCTCGCCAACACTTGTCCGATTCTAATTGAAAACTTGCCAGTATTGTGGGGGACCTGAGTATGTGCCTTTTCAGAGGTTTGATATTAATCGGACAAGTGTTTCCCCAATTATGGCCATTTATTTACCAAACAAATGACAAGACACGTTGCTGCGGCCATTATTTACCAAACCAATGACAAGACACGTTGCTGCGAAGCGTTGGCCGATGGGGAAAGGGCGCCATTTTAGTTACCGTCTGGCGTAGGAGTGGCAATGTCAATGGCAGCGAATGTTCATGGCAAGCAAAGACAGGGAGGTAAACTTGATTTTATTTGGATGTTAATTAACTCTGTGTGTTAAGTATCACAGCAGTTGTTACTCAATGCAACGAAATTCATGGAATGCATGTGAAACATTCAGTACGGCACGCACCACTTCCGGATAGTAATGACTTACTGTATTCTAATATTTCTCGATTTCTTCATGCCGCTTTATAGATAAACACAATGCCCAATCCATTCGTCGTTTTACGAGAGTGAAGGAACAGCCTGTGTGGTTTGTTCAAAGTTTTTTTTTTGGGGGGGGGGGGTTGCACGTACTGGCCACGCATGTACGGCAGCACGTACGCGCCATGCCTGTACGGGCACGCACGTTACGGCCATGGCATGTCGGGCATCACGTACGGCCATGACGTACGGGTACGCGGTGAGATAGGAACCGTGCCTGTTGTGAATTGTTTCTTGGCCACGTGGTTTTGAATTTTTTTGGGGGCGGGCTTGCACGTATGGCCAACACATGTACAGGGCACGCACGTACGGCCAATGCATGTACGGGCACGCACGACGGCCATGCATGTACGGGCATGCACGTACGGCCATGCACTTACGGGTACGCGAGAGTGAAGGAATGCCTGTGTGTTGTTTTCTGGCACGTGGTTTGAATTTTTTGGGGGGGGGCTTGCACGTATGGCCACACATGTATGGGCACGCACGTACGGCATGCACGTACGGGCACGTGAAGAGTGAAAGGAACGGGCACTGTTGTGGTTTCGCAGGCAACGTGGTTTGAATTATTTTTTTGGGTGTTTGCAGTATGGCCACGCAATGTACGGGCCACGCACGTACAGCCATGCACGTACGGGCACGCAAGAGTGAAGGAACGGCCTGCTGGGTTGTTTCGGCACTGGTTTGAATTACAGTGGACCCGCTTAATAGAATCACGGTTAATAAGAATTCACCGTATTATCAGAATTCAAAATCGTTGAGACCGATTCATTGTATCTAAATGTACACAATTTTTCCCGTTTATTAGAATCAAAAACCCGCTTAATAGAATCAGCTGCTGGCCATCCACTTCGCACAGTTCAGCGCCTACTGCGCCGCACATTCCAACTTTTGCCACCCAGGCGGCTGACGCACGCTAAAAAATAACACTATCCACTACAGTGATTTACGGTAGTCATTGTACAGATAGCAGACGGCTGACAGCTGCAGTCTAAGCACTAGGCGTGTGGTCGTTCCACGATGACAGAAAACGAAAGCGGCGGATCGTCAAACATTGATAAAGCAAAATCCTGAGGGACTATGACTGCTTTTGCCAGAAATGAGCCAACGGAGAATCTGCAGAACAAGTTGGAAATTAAACAAGCCGATCCTATGCAAGATTCTTGAAAGATCGACGAGGCCATTCTGAAAGGTCAAGTGGATTCGTCTTCTTCTCAGAAACGCAAAGCGAAGCGGGCAATGCACCGATGTCGAATCAGCAATGTCAAGTGGATTCAACTCTAGAGAAAAGAAAGCACCCTCTTTTCTGGACTCTATGTGGGGAGAACGGCTCAGTTCGCGGAAAAGTTCAACAAAAGGAAGTCAGTGCGACAAACGGCTGGATTGACCGGTTCAAGAAAAAAGACATGAATCGTCCACAAGAAACTTCACGGGATGAGGCAGCGGCGGCTTGACGTAGGAGGGAAACAACCAATGGCTGGACCACGTGTTTCCGGATTCCGTAGAAGCTTCACGGCTGATGAGATCTGGAATGCTGACGAAACCGGATTGTATTTTCGGGCCTTACCAGACGGAACGTTCCTTCGTTAGATCAGCACTCGGTGGGAAAACCAAAGGAAAGAATCACGGTGCTTTTTTTCTGCTCCGATGACTGGTGCTAAGCGTCCTCCTTTCGGTATTGGTAAAAGCAAGAATCCACGGTGTTTCAAAGCCTTCAAAAACAATTCCAGTTCGCGCTACAGAGCCAATTCCTCCGCCATGGATGACAGGTTTCCTCTTCACTGAATGGCTCGATGAGTGGAATCGCGAGCTTACGGCGTCATGACAGAAAGCGTTGCTTCTCATCGACAACTGTCCGGCACATCCCCAATCACTTCAACTGTCGAAAATTACTGTGGCATTTTCTCCCGCCGAACACAACCTCTTTTCTTCAACCGTTAGATCAGGGAATTATCCGTTCATTCAAAGCTCATTACCGCCGTGCCATGCTACGAAAATGCTCACTGAGATTGACAACGAGGATGGAGCAATGACAGCGAGTGACTTGGCGAAAAAGATAAAGATCCTCGACGCTATTGCTGTTTACGGACGCAGCATGAATGATGTAAGACTCCCGGCATAGTGAACTGCTGGCGCAAAGGAGAATTTCATCGGAGTGGCAAGCGAAGGCGAAAGGGTCGAGAGCAATGACGACGACGAGTTAGCCAACCCTCTTCAAATGGATCCCGACCAATGGCAGGACTTCGTCAACATGGACGCCACTCTCCAAACCACAGACGATTAGTCACAGACGAAGCCATCGTTTCGGCAGTCCAACGCGAAATGAATTGCTACTGACGCAGACTATGACGCCGACACTAAAGTGGAGGAACAGGAGGAAGAGGAGATCTCTGTCCCGACCATCAAGGAAATGATGTCTGCAGCGTAAGACGATCAGGCTTGGTTGCTATCACATGGGTTCAGTGACATGGCCTTCCTGGCGCAAACTTGACAAGGAGGTCACCGCCATTGCCACAGATCGTTAAGCAGGCAAACAATCGACAATTTTTTCATTACAGAGTAGGCTCATCGACAACCTATCGTTGTTTGCTTTGAAAAGTACATATTACTGTACGTGTAATTGTTTATTTTCAGTAGTAATTTGCATTGTTTTGAGCAAGTGTGTCATATAAATCAAACTAAATGCTGAGTATTTGTCTCCGTATGTGTACTCGACATTTGATCGCGCTTGATACTCCACAACTCTGGTGAACTCGGATATTAGAATCACCCGCTTATTAGAATCAAATTTGTCCGGCCCAAAGTGATTATATTAAGCGGGTCCCACTGTATTTTGTTTTTTTTTGCACGTATGGCCACGCACGTACGGGCTTGCATGTACGTGCACATACTAGTCTATCTATAATTCCAGCAATCTCTGTGTGTCTGTCTGTCTGTCTGTGACCGCTGTTTCTCGACAACTACTGGTCCAATCTAATTGAAACTTGCCAGGTATATTGCTGGGGACCTGAGTATGTGCCTTTTCAAGGTTTGATATTAATCGGACAAGGGTTCCCAAGTTATGGCCATTTATTTACCAAACCTATGACAGGAACGGTGCTATGACTCACGATTGACGTCAATTCTTGTTGTTTTTTATTTTTTATTTTTTTATTTTTGCACGCACGGCCACGCATGTACGGGCCCGCACTAGTACTATAAATTCCACCCAGAGACAAACACTGCCTGAACACGTCCGTAGTCAAGCCAGTCGAGAAACAACACCGCCCTGAGATAAATGCCACCCCGACACGTCCAGAAGGATAAATACCACCCCGACACGTCCAGAGATAAATACCACCCCGACACGTCCAGAGATAAATACCACCCCGACACGTTCCAGAGATAAATACCCCCCGAACGTCCAGAGATAATACCGCCCCAGACACATCCAGAGATATATACCGCTCAGACACATCCAGAGATAAATACCACCGACACGTCCAGAAAAAAACACACGGATAGTCGGATACATCTGGAGATGATCGCTGCCCGCACACGTCTAGAGACAATCGCCGCCCGCACATGTCTGGAGATGGGGAGAGGGAGAGGGGGTGAGGAGAAGAGAGGGAAAGGAGGATTGGGGTGAGGGAGAGGGGAAAGGAGGATGGGGGTAGGGGGAGAGGGAGGGAGATCGCAGAGAGAAAATATTATGCTTTACAAAATACACACACAAAGTGTCTTCCGATATCGGCAATTTTTTGAAGAATTGGCAGATTTGAGTCAGTGTGATTACTGACTCCAGTAGGTACTGTATACAACCAAAAACCTTGAGTAGCTTTCACCCTTGTTTTGAGGGAATTTCAATGAACAAATCAGAAAAACAACGTTTCATTTTAGCGTTTCACAGAGATGTGCATAAACATTAATCTTTTAAACAGCTGCTTTGACGCGGTGAAAAAAACAAATTGGCTCGGAAATTTAGGAAACATTAATATGGCAAATGGCTCATAAATCGGTGTTATCTACATTTTCAAGCAGGATATCTGTCCATCCGTCTGACCCAGAAACTACTCCCTCAATTTTGGGACTGTCCCCACCAAGCCTTCTGTGGAACGTTTTTGGGTCCCAGCTGGTGTCCTCAGGTGGTGGGAGTTTTCAGAATGAACTCATTACAACATGATTTTGACTTTCGATCCATACAAAGCTGCTCCCGTTCCAGGTGTCACGTCAGAATTGCGTTTCTCTTCATTTACCATAAGAGTGTTTGTAATATTGGATTTTGTTAAATTAATGGTAAAATATTAATTACCTCTGCACCGAAGGTGAAGGAGGTTATGTTTTCAACCCTTTCTGTCTGCTGTTTGTATATTTGTTGTTTTGTGTGCAGGATATATCAAAAAGTTGTGGACGGATTCCGATGAAATTTTGTGGACAGGTTCGGTTGAACATGGACGAACTGATTTAGTCCATGAGGCCGACCACTTTGTCGGTACCAAATTTATGCCCGGTTGTGTTTGTATCATTGGAAAGCTTATGACCTCTATTTGTGGAAATGCATGATAGCAAGCAAAACAGAGTAGCTGAAGTGTTTAATTAGCCAAATTCAAAATGACCGACGCTGAATTCCTGTTGTTTTTCAAAATTTGAGAAATTTTAATCACATGGCAGAATATGGATATGTAGCTGCATATTTCATTACTATGATGTTATATACACTACTTGAAAATAGATAAAGTAAATTGAAACTCTTTCAAAATGTAAAATCCAACATTCCCAAATACAAAAAGTGTCATAACTTTGGAAATAGTCCACATAAAGGAGTGATTTGTTGTCTACATATATGTTTTCATATATATGAGGATTCCATAAAACCATACTTGATGTAATCAACCCTTCCTTGTCATGCAGCAAAACAAGTGGAATACATCAAAATGAAAAAGCAAATATTAGTGTCTTGTGTTATGTTAAGAATATTTAGTATAGTGTTAGTATTCAGTGGCTGATCCATCTATTGATGAAATTTGATACTCAATAGGCCTACCAGGACTCGGCCATCACTTGTCTGGTAACACTGAACAACAAAAATTTTTTACTGGAGATGTGTAAAGTGATTTAGACTAATTTGGGTACGCTGATTCAAAAATCATAACCGTTTTGCTGTATCACTCAGGATTTTCAGTAACATAAATATTCCCATTGCCTAGAAGTCAGGATTCAATGAAATTTACAAAAATTCATTTATTCATTTATTTCATCATGAATGCTTCAAAATTATAGAAATTACAGAAAAACTCCACTAGAATGTAATTAAAAATGCTTTAGGCATTTGGCTTTGCGTTTGTGCTGCTCTGTGTCAGTTTCACGATGCAGGAACCAGCAGAAATCGCCCATCATGTTCGGGTTGTGCGCCCTTGGTAACACGTCTCCATGAGTGAAATCTCTTGGTGGAATCGCTCGCCGTGCTCGTCCGAGACTGCTCCCAAGTTGTCAGGGAAGAAGTTCAGGTGCTGGTGTAGGAAATGTATTTTCAGGACATCCTGGAGCCAAGTTTCCTGAAGGACTCCAGCAGCTGCTGCACTATTTCTTCATAGTTGTCCGCGCGTCGTTCCCCAAGAAGTTGTCCGTCACACTTGAAGCTCCTCCACGCTGCCAGCTCTTTGGGTTTAGATGTGTCGGAAAAGTTTCGTCCTTCATAATCTGTCGGATTTGCGGTCCAACAAAGACACCAGCCTTGATCTTGGCCTCCGACAAGGTTGCCAAACTTTTCCTTGAGGTATAAAACCCACGCCCATTCAGATCCATTGCCGTACAAAACTTTTCATCAAGCCGAGCTTTATGTGGGAAAGTGGGTGGAAGGAAAACCTTGCTGGTCGACAAGGCGACATGCTTCACGTTGTGTCGACCAGTACATGCTCTTTCGCTCTTCCCATCTTCTTCGTCCAGTGATTCTTGTCGTCTCTGCTATCCCAGAGACAAAGGAAGCACATGTATTTCGTGTAGCCTGACTGCAGCCCTAACAACAGCGCCACCACTTTCAAGTCTCCGCAGATGTGCCAGTTGAATCATTGTACTTGATGGAATCAAGCAGCTGCCGCATAGTCTCATAGGTCTCTGTCATGCCGAACGCGTGAGCCAGTGGGACTGATGGTTCTCGTTGCCATTGTGGAGCAAAACAGCCTTCAAGCTGTTCTTCCCCGAGTCGATGAAGAGGCGCCAGTCTGCAGGATCGTGATCACACCCAAGTTCTTTCAACAGACCGTTGATGTCACTGCAGAATGTCATCGTGTCTTCCATCTCAAAGAAACTCAGCCATGTCTCTGTGACGTGCTCTGAACAAGGATATCTTGGTGTTAGGTTCAAGTAGATTCCACTGCTGCAGCCTTGATCAAGCAGCTCTGCCTTCGCCTTTGACAGCGAGAGATCTCTTACAAGATCATTTAAGTCTCCCTGGTTCAGAAGGTGTGATTCTTGAGTGTCGGGTTCAAAAGGTTCATCATCACCATCCTCTTCACCACTGCTTACAGCTTGTTCTGATCAGCTGGAGGTGTTGGAACGGGGTTCTCATCATCATGAGCACAGGTTACGAGCAGAGACGCAGTCAGCGTACTTGATGTGACCTTTATTCTTCTTGTTGAAGCCGGCGATGCTTGTGCAGCAGAAATAACAATCATCATGATGATTCTGCGGCTCACGCCATATCATGGGCACCGCAAATGGCATGCTCGCGCGCTTGCCCACCAACCACTGAGTCAAGTTGTGTGACAGCTTGTGCAGCAGATGTGTGGGTGCCCAGCTCTGTTCTTGGTCCCCCACCTTACACCCGAAGTAGTGAAAGTAGGCGGCCTTCATTTTCACTGCTGTAGATATACTTCGCTGTTGATCTTTTTGGTATACCGACCACAGACATAACAAAGTTGTCAGGATGATTGGTACAGGAACGCCTACTCATCTTTATCTGAAAAAAAGAAATATAACACAAGTTAACAACAATTGTACGAAATAGACATGTTAAAGACATATGTAAATTTCATTGAAATCCTGACTTCTCGGCAATGGGAATATTTCTGTTCCTGAAAATCCTGACGTGATACAGCAAAACGGTTATGATTTTTGAAATCAGCGTACCCAAATTAGGCTTAATCACTTTACACATCTCCAGTAAAAAATTTTTTTTGAAATTTGTTGTTCAGTGTAATCTATACAGGAATTCCTTACAGTTTGGAGTATAAGTGATGATTCACTCCATCGTTTTGAGTTTGTGCCTTATCCCTGAACATTTTAAAAATATTGTACTGGTGGTAGATAGAAATAGATTATGTGTTTTTCTAACATATCTAATCATATTATAGCATATATTCAAAATCGTTCATTTCCTTAGTCTGTCTGTAGGCTTGAAATGCAAAAATCTGTACTGTTGCAATGCACTTTTTTGCTTCATGTATTAATTTGAGACTGCACTCATGCAATAAGTTGCGTTTTGTCATTATAACAAAATGATTGTTGTTGCTTTATTCAGTATCCCAATCAAGCATAAAGAATAATAGCCATGCAATCCTCTAACAGTGGTAAAGGGCCGTCACAGACCGCTTTTCAAACAGATTCACCCCCAAGCAAATGATCTAAACCTTTTTGTGTTATCCATTATCCAGAGGAAGATTCCCAAGCTCCGCTCACTTCACAAAAGATGTTTCATCATGGCAGACATTGCTAAATGTTGCATGTGTACGTCAGCATGCCCTTGTGCGGAGAAAGCTCAAATCTATCGGAAGGACAGGGCCTGACATAGTTTGCCATAGACAGTGTCGGTCACGCTTTACATTGAAACGCGACCTTCAGCTCTTAAGGCGCTGTCACACCTTGACGATTTAGCCAGCGTATGCCGATTTATGAAAAATTTTCTAAAACGCTGGCACACGTCGAATACGTTATGGGTAAGTTTTGTATACGTTAAGAGCACGCTGAAAAACACTGCCATACGACGTAGTACGCTGGCCTTTAATCGTTGTACTTTGTGGTTGTCCTCAAATTTTGCATGCTTGAAATTTTACGACGTTATGCCAGCGTATGACTCACACGTTCCGCATAACGCTGGCCATAAGTTGTATGCAAGTTACGCGATCGTTGACACACGTTACTTGTAAGTTACTCATAAGTCGAAACTGTTCAAGGTAATGTTAGCGTCAGTGTTCCAGACTCCCTGGGTTTTATTTTAATTTTTTTTTTTTCTTCGGTATGACGGTGATGTTGACACTTCGATTCTAGTGCGGTTATAATTAAAATAATTAATAGGCTGCCGCTCAACGATTTAAATAATAACCGCCACTAGAAATCGAAGTCTCAACATGACCGTCATAACGAAGAAAAAAAACCCCAAAAAAAACCAGGGAGTCTGGAACACTGACGCTAACCATTACCTCGACGTGTTTCGACTTATGAGAGCTTACAAGTAACGTGTGTCGATGTGTGTCAACGTGACCGTCATACCGAAGGAAAAAGAAAAACAGGGAGTCTGGAACACTGACGCTAACTATTACCTTGACGTGTTTCAATTTATGAGTACCTTACAAGTAACGGGTGTCGACGTGTGTCAACGATCGCGTAACGTGCCTACAACTTATGGCCAGCGTATGCGGAACGTGTGTCATACGCCGAGTATGTCGAGAAATTTTCAACATGCTGAAAATTTCTCGACGTACCCGGCGTATGACGAAGCGTATGCCAGCGTACTACGACCTATACCAGTGTGCTTCAGCGTGCTCTTAACGTATACAAACTTACCCATAACGTATTCGACATGTGCCAGCATGTTTCGGCAAATTTTTCATACGTCGGCATACGCTGGCTAAAACGTCAAGGTGTGACAGTGGCTTGACACTCGATGTCTAGTGCGGTTATGATTTGAATCGTCGAGCCGCAGCCTATGAATAGCCTACGCCACATGATCGTCGGCGATACGCTGCCACGCGCTATGCATAAGTTAGACTATCGTTGGGCATAGGTTGTGAACGCCGACAACACGCTCAGCATTCGTTGGTATAAGTTATCTATATGTGATTGAAATGTTCTGTGTACGTTACAATACTTTATGCATACGTCCAACACGTTATTTATACGCCCAAAAATTTAAAAAAATCATCAATAGTTCAGCGTACGCCAGCGTTTTACATACATTTGATACCTTGCCATATGCTGGCTAAAACGTCAATGTGACAGCCCCTTTAGAATACATCGAGAAAGGCGTGATGATGGTGAAACCACAGTATTTGGTAGCAGTAAACATCTTCCCAGGTCAAAGCCTTCAACAGCAAGGGTTTACGAAACAAAATGCATATTCTGTGAAAGAGAAAAGTATAAAAAAACATCAAGAACAAGAGAATCAATTGTACAGTGCACAGAGCTGCGATGCGATAAGAGAATACGGAGTGCGCAATGCAAAAGAGCGACCCGAAGATCTTAGCAGTTGCGTCAAGAGACTTAGTTGCCGCTGAGGCACATTACCACCACTCATGTTACCGCATGTACACTAATAAAGGCGGTGAAACTGCAACAACTGATGGTCTCCTGATGCCGAAGAAGACTGCCTGTACAACCGAGGCTGAAAGACATGCGAACGAATCGCTCTACACATTTATCCGTGATGATTTATTCACGAATCCTCGTGTATTAAAGATGATGATCTCACAGCAATCGTCGTTGAGGTGATGTCAAACACAGGGATCACCATGACCAAAGAAGCATATTCGACGAAATATTGAAAAGGAATTTGCAGATACTTTACATTTCTGTAAAGATGATAAAGGGAAAACACTCGTATTCCTCACACTCTCACAATCTACGAACTTGTGAAGAGAAACCAGAAGCTCAAGGACAAGATAGAAACCCTTACAGCAGTAACATCTGGTGATTCTTCTGTCGTTATCAAAGCTGGCCAAATAATTCGATCTTCCATAAAAGAGATCCGCCAGGATCAAGTGTGGCCTTTCACGCCCGCTTTGGTGAACTGGAGTGGCTTCCGATTACCAGAACTTCTGCAAATCTTCATAACGTGTGTCCTTTCAGGTGAACCAAGCTAACAGTGCCTCACAGAAAATTCAACTGTTAGTGGATTCATATGGCCAAGATCTGGTCTACAGTGTCACCTGTGGTCGTGTGAAACCACCGAAGCACATCTTGCTATCAAATGCAGTGAAAACACTGACAGGAAACTCGGAAATCATCCAGATAATGAACAAACTAGGGCATGGAGTTCATGTTTCATATACTGTTCTCGAGGAAAACGACACTGCCTTGAGCCTTCAGAAAATAGCCTCATCCTCAGATGATTCTGTCCCACTTCCGTTGTGTTAACCCCTACATATATTCCGCTCTCGTTTGGGACAATATAGATTTCCTCGAGGAAACTGCAACAGGAGCAGGAACAAGCCACAGGGTCAATGGCATCATTGTCCAACAAAAGGTGTATGGTCCTAAGCTGGAATCGGCACGACCTGTAATAGAAAAGAAAAATCAACGTTCCATCAAATATGAAGAACAACAGCTTCCAATTTATAACACTGGGAAGAGAAGGACCTGGAAGCAAAACAGTTGCTGAAGAATACCATGCTCTTCCTCAAAAATCCATCCACAGAAAGGACTTGATCTGGATTCTTCTACGGCAAATGCACCCGGAAAACCAAATTATTCCAGGATGGACAGGAATCAACATCATTATGAGACAGGACCAGACAGTTCATCAGCACAACATAGGCTATCTTATCCAATCAATTTTCCAGCAACCAGCATGGCGACAGCAGCTGAGATTTTGAACAGGTCAATGAAGGTAAAAGAAAGCCTACATCTTCAAGAGGTTGTACTGGTATTCGACCAGCCCTTTATTCCAAAGTGGCAGAAGTTCTGTGGAAACACAGATGTCAATATCCGGAGTAATTCTTCGCCTCGGCTCTTTTCATATGGTCTGCAACTTTCTGGGAATACTTGAAAACGTTTTGAGGATGCAGGCCTGCGTGACCTTTGCATTGAGGCAGGAATAGTGGCAGGTCAGGTCAGTATGGGAGCATGTGCCAGAACAGCGCGTCGCTGCGTCCACTTTCCGCCGGTACTCCAGGGCCCTCCGTCTGGCCATCCCCAGGCAGATGCCAGGCCCATCCCCATCTCCTTGAGATGATGGTCAACCTGCTGCAACCACGAGGCACGTGGTCGCCCACTGGCCTCCTCCACTCACGAGACTCCCCCGCTGAGAGAATCTGGTGAGCAGGATCAGCGTCAGGAAAACGAGCCACATGTCCATACAGCCGCAACTGACGCTCACGGACTATACAGGTAACAAATCTCATCCGAGTCTCTCTCAGCAACCGCTCGTTGGACACAAAATCCGACCAGCGATAGCCAAGAATTCTCCGAAGAGACCTGGTACCAAAGGAATTAAGTCTCCGTCTCAGATCCTTGGTCAGAGTCCAAGTCTCGCATCCATAGAGCAAGACTGGAAGTACCAAGGACCTGAAGACTCGGACTTTCGTCCTCCCGCACAGGTACCGGCAGCGCCAACACCCATGATCCAGTGAATCCATGACTCCGCAGGCCCGACCCAGACGTCTATTGACCTCTGACTCACAGCCAGCAGAGACATGAATATCACTGCCAAGGTAAGTGAATCTCTCCACGACCTCTACATCCTCACCACAAACAGACACAGACAGGACAGCAGCATCCAGATGCCACCGAAAGCCTGGATCTTAGTTTTGACCCAAGAAACCCGTAATCCCAGCGGCTCCGACTCCTCATTCAGCACCTCGAGGGCCCCCAAAAGGATATCTAAAGTCTCCGCAAAGATGACTGCATCATCTGCAAAATCAAGGTCCGAGATCTTGACATTCCCAAACGATGCACCGCAGCTTGATCTCTCCGACATCCTCCCTAAAATCCAGTCCATACAAGTGCTGAAAAGTGTGGGGCCAGTACACACCCCTGACGAACTCCAGTAACAACTGGAAATAAGTCAGAGATGGTACCACCACACTTCACAGCACTCTCAGTACCAGAGTAGAGTTCAGACATCAGATCGATCAGTTTTGGTGGCACCCCACGAAGACCAAGAATCCTCCAGAGGGCATCCCGATTCACTGAATCGAACGCTTTACAGAGATCAACATAGGCTGCAAGCAGCCCCTGCCGAAACTCTCGTCTGCGTTCGGTGAGGACACGAGAGCAAGGATACGGTCAATCGTTGACCTCTTTGGTGTAAAGCCTGACTGCTCTGGACGCTGGTGCTCAAGCAGATGGTGGCGAACCCTATCAAGAATTATCCGAGCAAAGACCTTGCCCGGCACTGAGAGCAGCGTCACCCCTCGGTAGTTGTTGCAGTCTTGGCGATCACCCTTCCCTTTCCAGAGAGGAACAACAAGGCCCCTCTTCCAGTCAGTTGGGATGATGCCTGTGTTCCAGGCAGAGCACAAAACTGCATGCAACGACACGAGTGCAGCATTTCCACCAGCCTTGGGAAGTTCAGCATGGATGCCACAGATCCCGGGAGCTTTGCCCGTTTCAACCGGTTCACCGCAGCCCGTGTTTCCACAAGCGAAGGTGGACCACAGTTGATTTGAGGGTCAGCAACAGGGATTGTAACACCCTTGACGTCCAACTCGACAGCTGGGGCATCAGCTTGGTACAACCGCTCAAAGTAAACCGGCCCAGCGGGCCTTCACTTCAGACTCCTCTGTCAAGAGCCTACCACTCTCTGCTCTAACTTCAGTGCTCGCAGGGATGGCTTGGATGAACGCAATGCGCGAATTCCCCTGTAAGCGGGACGAGAATCACCTGTCCACAGGTGATGCTCTACCCCCTCACAGATTCCTCGCACATAGACCTCCTTGTCCACCCTCAGTGCACGTACAGTTTTACGCCTCAGCTCCCTGAACAGCTCAGCTTTGCCATTCAGCCTGGCCCTGCGACTCTGGTCAATGGTATCCAGTGTCCCTTGAGAGACACAAATTCTTCTTTGCCCTGCCTGGAGTTCCAAGACATCCACCGGCAACATCAAGGATGGTGGTCTTGAAGGCACTCCACAACTCTTCAGGACCCCCAAAGCACCCAGACCCCCCAAGTGTCCACTCAGCCTGTTCGCAAACTCCTCAGCTACTCTCTTCATCCCTGAGCCTGCCAACATCCAGCCTAGGCTGGGATGGTACCATTCTCCAGGATTTAAGGTGCAGCTTTAGAGTTGCTACAACAAGCCTGTGGTCAGTATTGAGGAACTGAGCACTCCGGTAGACCCTGCAGTTCTGGATCATCCTCCAGCGACCGTCAATGAGGACATGGTCAACTCCTTTGCCGCACCGCCAGCGTTGGAATACCAAGTCCAGCGATGAGCTTGTGGGCGCTGAAACCATGAACCAGCCACCCTAAGTCCATGACTTCTTGCAAAGTCAAGGAACTTAGTGCTATTCTGGTTCATAGTTCCTGACCCATGGGGACCAACACACATCTCATAACCATCCCTATCAGTTCCAGTCGATGCATTGAAATCCCCCAAGACTAGAAGTGTATCTCGTCTGGGGCACTGATCAACCACAGACTCGAGCGTGGCGTAGAATGCGTCCTTCACGGTGAGATCACTCGCCTCAGTCGGAGCATAAACAGAGACCAGGGAAATGACACCTAAGGAGTGACGAATCCTTAATCTCATAATACGCTCGTTGACCGGTGTTACCTCAATATCATTGGGGTCAGCTTATTGGACACAGCCACAGCAACTCCTTGGGTATGGCAACCATCAGAGCGACCAGACCAATAGTAGGTGTAACCACCCACCATTATCTCGCCGCAATCCGGTCTCCGAACCTCAGAGAGAGCTGCAATCCCGATGTCCAAACGCTTGAGCTCAGATGACAACAGAGACAGGTGTCATCCTCTCTTAGGGATAGGACATTCCAGGCACCCACCCGAAGGACCGCCTCAGGTTAACCCAAGGAGACCGCCGTCTGGTGGACGACACCTCAGCACCACTCCGACACACTCTCCCGCAATCTGACCCAGGGATGTTACCCCGTGGTTTCCCTCCTATCATCAAAGATTGGGGGTCCCGAAGGCTTTGCCCCAATCCTGTCATCCGGTGAGCTGCCCTGCGAAGGGAAGCTGCACAGGAGGTACTCCCACGGAGTGGGTTTTCAGATTTTTTTGCGTTTTGTGTTTTGCGGAATGAAGGATTTTACGGTGGCCGGAGTGCAAATCCTGCCACCAACCTCCTAATAAAAAGTAACCCAACTGCAGGAGGACGTCCGCAGACACAGTTGGGCACTAGATATGGATGGCGTTGGCTCACAAGGAGCTCCTCCGCCCTTTGACAGGTTTTGTTTTAATCCTGCTGGGTGTCCATATCCAAACACCCTCCTCACCAGAAAACCTGGTAGGGGAGACGGTTTAGTCGCCGACAACCCGACCATGGAACAGGTTAGTACAGGTTTACATGGTACCTGTAGCAGGTCACAGATCTAACCTGACCTGACATTGACATAGACAAACCTGACATAGTGGCAGAGGGTCTGTAACGAGTGTCATGGCAGGCAGACAGTACAGCAGGTCTCTCCGAACGCACAAATACATATATGAGGCCCTTTCAGATTGCTATGGGTGGGATTTCTGCTATGGCTGAAGGAACAACAACCTACACAGATGAACCAGATCGATCAGTTATTGGAATTACTGAGTGATCTTCTGGACACTTCTCGTCAAAGTTCCAAATATGAAGAGACGCTGAACTATGAATTGTTCTTGCAGATGCTGGAACACTTTGAGAAATATTGAACATCTACGGCACACCAATGGACCTCTTTCAGCGTTATGGATGTCATACTTTGACATGGTTGGGGGAGTATTGCTGGCCCTAATTCGCTCTTCCAGAGAAGGTGATTGGAATTTGCACATGGCTGCAGTTCGTGGCATGATTGTCTGGTGCTTCGCCTATGACCGACAGAATTATGCCCGGTACCTTCCAGTATACTACGCTGAAATGTCCCAGCTTAGAAATGACCATCCAGAAGTGCTTCAACACTTCCTTGAAGGAGAGTTTTCTGTCCAACTAGGAGAAAAGAAACCCTTTGCTAAGATACCCTTGGACCAGACAATTGAAGAGACAGCCAATCGTGACACAAAAAGTTGCGGGAGGAGTGCGCAAGTATAGTCTCAAACCTGGTGCAGTGAGTCGGTTCTTCCTGACAGCAGAATACCGGTCATCCTTCTTGCGTCATCTCCGAGACGTGTTAGTCACAGGCAAATCTGATCATGGACATGTAGAGTTACAGAACAGCAGAATTAAAAAGGATGAACTGGCTGTCAATGCTGTTGTAGAAACCCTGCAAAACTGGGTTAATCCCTTTGAAGAAAATCAACAAGAACTAGTCAGTCTGTCTACAGCTGCTGCTGCAACAAGGCAGATTGCCACACAGTTGCTAGAAGCAGAAAAGCGTGGTGAGGCAGCTTATCAGAGCTTTAAGTCTGAAAGACTCGAATCAAGTCCACCAGTCGTGAAATTTCATGATCCATTGCCTAAGCTGAGGCTCAAGACCTTTTCAGATATGACCAAGAAGCAGAAGAAAGTTTCTTCAAATGGAAAAGAAATGATTCTGAAAGTTGTTTGGGCAAATCGTACTCTTGCACAAACAAGAAAGAACCTGGATATGAAAGATGTCCTGGCACATCCCCTAGGTCCGCTGCCATGGTCTCTAGCCTGTGAAGATGGGAGTATCAGGAAGACAAACAAAGCTGTGTTGGCCAGAGCATTACAAAAAGATGCACAAGCAGAGAACATTCCCACACCATCAGCCACGATTATTGATGGCATGGCTTTGGTTCAAAAGATGAAGGGGGACCAGAAAACATTTGGAGACATTGCAAACACCTTGCTTATTTCTGCAATTAGAGAAGGTGCACACAGTACTAGGATTGACATCGTGTTTGATGTGTATCAACCACACAGCATAAAACACCACGAAAGAGCGAGACGAAGCAAGAATCCAGGCATACAGTTCAAGATATAACTTCCCAACAAATTGTCCGTCAGTGGAGAATTACCTGCAGAGTAGTGACAACAAGACTGAACTCATTGAATTTCTGTTTCAGGAATGGCAACAACCACATTCAAGGTCATTATTGCAGTCAAAGCATATGTTTGTAACCTCAAAGGAGAAGTGCATCAAAATTACTGACTCAGCAGTTGAAGATGTACCGGAGCTTTGCTGCCAGCAAGAAGAAGCAGACACGAGGGTACTGCTTCATGGAAAACACGCAAGTGACACCGGAAGTGCAGCTGTAATCTTTGTGGCGGACGACACAGATGTCTTCCTTTTGAGCATGGCGTTCTGTACACAAATTACTGCTCCTCTTTATCAGAAATATGGGACTAAAACTCGCACACATTACATAGACATCACAGCTGTTGTCAACATGAATGGATCTGATGTCTCAGAGGCAGTTTTGGATTGCACGCTTTCACTGGTTGCGACTCCGTCAGTGCCTTCGCAGGTTGTGGAAAATGAAAGCATTCAAACTGGTCGAAGCAAATCAGAATTTCCAGAGTCTCTTTAAGGAGCTTGGCCAACAGTGGAGTCTTTCGTCTTCTCTTCAAGCTCGAATGGAACGTTTTGTTTGTGCCATGTATGATGCTACATCTGGAAGACTTCAGTCAACGAGTTTCGGTACAAACTATTTTGTGCAAAGAAAGGTGAGAAAGATCCTACCAGTTACCGCCATGTGTAGATTGTCTTGGAAAACATGCACGGCGAGCAAATTATAAAACCGCAATTTGGAGACAGAGTTTGATGAACGATCCCAAGACGCCCAATCCTGCAGGCTATGGCTGGAAATTCGTTGGCGATTGTGATGACAGACACTTAGCCGTAGACTGGATGGATGGTGCACCGGCCCCCGACGCTGTTCTTGAGATTCTGTCCTGCAAATGTCGGAAGTCCTGTTGAGTTCCTCAATGTCCCTGTGCTGCAAATGGATTGAAGTGTTCTGACATTTGTAGTTTGAGCCCATGTGAAACCAACCAATGAACGACGGTACAGACAGCGAAATGGAGTTGAGCAGCGAAGACGATTATGAAACTGAAGACTATTAGTTCAAATATTCCAAGATTGTGTACTTTCATTATTGTGTTTGAATAACAATAATAATGTGTTTGTCTTATAACATGCCTTATATTTTATTTCTGTGTTGCTGTTACAGCTGCGACATTTGAAATCTGACCAAATGATCAACTTGATGTCGAAAGCACATAATTACATATTTTCATATGATAGAATTTGTTTCCTATATATGTAAGGGGTCATTTATTGACAAGGTTCAAATTATATTAAGATGTATTCAAGGTACTGTTATTATAGTGCCTGAGTTGAAGTTTCTAATGTCGTTCTACATGTTGGAAGACACATTTTTTCTAAGTGAAGAAAAACATTGTTTCGCATCAAGGGTCCGCAGTATTTCATGTCATGTGTCTGTGAGGTTTTTATTTTCTTCTTATGTTTATACGACTATAAACTGTACTCCATGAGCTTTCTTTTGATATATAGATTATACACACTAAAGTATATTAACAGTTATAGCAGGTGACACTGTAGACCAGATCTTGGCCATATGAATCCACTAACAGTTGAATTTTCTGTGAGGCACTGTTTTAGCTTGGTTCACCTGAAAGGACACACGTTATG
>CM068964.1:62826187-62838478 GCA_035128595.1 Eptatretus atami
GGAATCTTCCTCTGGATAATGGATAACACAAAAAGGTTTAGATCATTTGCTTGGGGGTGAATCTGTTTGAAAAGCGGTCTGTGACGGCCCTTTACCACTGTTAGAGGATTGCATGGCTATTATTCTTTATGCTTGATTGGGATACCTGAAATAAAGCAACAACTGGAGTATATGATGACGTAATAATTGTATAGACCTCACCCTTCCCACATTTGATGGTAGATTAAAACATTCCACATTAATGTATAGTATAATTTTCTTTAATACAGTATAATTAGATTGGTTACTGTGTTGAAGACAGCTGGTGAGACAGCTGAGATCATGAATGGCGCTTCGATAGACTGCTGATGAATGTCGATTACTTTGATGAAAGCTTGTTTCGTGATAATGTCCACATGACTGATCTAATCATTTGTACGACACAGTGTTTGATTAATGTTTCAAAACCCTCCTCATTAAAAGAGGGACGGGACTGGGAGAAAGAATTATGATGGGATATGCTGATACGAGCGCATGGACAAGCCTCATGCACAATACAAGCTGCAGACACCTTGACGCCAGAGCTTCCAAGTGCTCCTCGTGAAAGACACAACATAAGATATGAGATATAAAGGAAGAGAGGAAATAATGTAACAAAGAGAAGCTACAGCCTGTGCGCGCCTGTGCAAACGTACAGACCGGTCTGAGTTGCGCTTTTAAAACCAACCAGCAATGGAGTTGCATGTCAATCAGCCACAGAGAAGTGTTTGCATGTTGACCACCACTCCTGGATTCCGATTCAGTTGGCATCTCAAGATGCTGGTCATCCTACCTGCTGGCCGTTGGGTCTCAGGAACTGCTGGGTCACAGGACAAATCCAAGAGACAATTTCTGAGCTAATCGAAAAAACATGGACGCAAGTTTTCTCATCCCTGGCAGCATGGCAAAGAGGGTGGTCTTTAACGGTGAGTAGTGGACAGATTCTCTGCTTGCTTCAGTGTATAGAAACTCCATCTGGTGACAGTCCGACTCACTTGGTAGCACATGTGCAAACTCATGGACACAGAGTCTGCTCCCAAAACATGAATCAACAACCGACTTTTGAACCAAATCATTATCCTAAGCGATTAGTTATTAGGATACATTGAGATAAGTTGCAGACTTGAAAGTCGCTGAGTTTATTCAAAACTGATTGAAATTGTGTGCAACTCTGTGGAGTTTCAAAAGCATTGAGATGACCTTATAGCAATAATAAGTCAGAGCAACCAACTATTACAATAAAATATCAGTCTCATAGCAAACTCAGAAGAAATAAAATACAGGAAATATCACAACCACATCTCATATCTTCCATCATCCAAACCATGATCTTTTTCTACCCCCGTAATCCACCCATACCACCTCCTTCAAATCCCTGTTACCTTCCTGAAAGTCCGCTGTAGTGTCCATCTTATGTTCTGTTGTTAGCTCTTATACGAGCCTCGACAATGTATACAAAAAAAAAAAAATAATTAAGTACGTCGTTGTTCAAAGTATTCTTCAAACGAGATACTCACAACATTAAAGAACGAACATATTTTTTTATTTTCACAAATAAGTATCCAAGCAGTCTGCAGAAGAGGCAGTCATTCAATGCATGCGCTGTGCCTGCAACACCGGAGCATCCCTACCAATAGCCAGTGTGGTAGCTTGCTTGCACACACAGTTGCAGTGGGAAGAAGGAAAATAACGGACTGAAACTCAAACTGTTGAAGAGACGGACATTGGGTTACCATTGCTCTCCGAACTCAAATTGGGCAAAATTTTGGAAATTGAAAACTTTGCCAAAACAATGAAGCGGCAGTGCTCAAGCTTGAGACACAGATGTGAGGCAGTGTTGCAATTTGAGATGGAAAATATGAAACCAGGCTTGTCAGCAGAGACCAGTTTTCGCAAAGTTCCCAAATGCTGTTAAAGCAGTGGGTAAGATTCCAGCTGATGAATGGGTGCTGTACCGATCATCCAAACCATTCGATGGGGCAGTTAAATCAGCTGGTTCCCTCTGATGTCCTAAAGAATAAGATGTTGACTGCTTTGCATGATGACCGTGACAGACACCAAGGATTGAGAGAACCCTAACACTCATGTGAAAGATGGCTTACTGGCTTGAAATGTATAGCAACATTGAGGTTTGTGCATGAACTGCAGAAGATATGTCAGTGGCAAAGTTTCACATCCTAAGATTGTAACCCCATGTGTGAGCAGTATATTTGAACAGACTGTTAGACGCCACGACTACACAGTATTGGGAAAGGAAGTGATGGCAATGCAAACATGCTGGTGATGATGGATGTTTTCACGAAGTCACCAATGCGGTTCACACAGAAATCAGGCGACAGAAAACTAATGGCAAAGTCTGTTCAAAGAACCGTTCACAAGTTGGAGTTCCAAAAGAATTCACTCTGACTAAGGCCGTGCTTCGAGTCATCAGCCATATGGGAGTTGTGTCGCATGATGGAAATCAAGAACTGTCACACTACACCATATCACCTGGAAGAAAACACTCGGTGAGAAAGATCAACAGGCAATGCATGATCTGCTATGATCCTTTCCCAGAGACATAAGAGGCGATGTCACAACATTTGTCACAAGAATTCATTGGATAGAAAAAGTACCCACCCACAGCATGAAGGGTATTACCATATTTCTGGTATTTGGAAAGAGGCCAGGCCTCCCATTGATATCCTTCTGGAATACGAGAAGAGTGCCACAACATGAATGGCTGGATTACCACTAAAGGATGCCCATGACAAGGTATTAGTAACACCACGCAAAGCAAGCTACTCAGAAGGAAACTTGGGATGCTAAGTCACAGAGGATGCACTATCCAGGGAAAGGTGGATATCGAACCAAGTGAGAAGGCACAAACATCAGGATGCCTGCAGTCCTCACCTTCGTGCTGTTTGTCATGATAGTCAAGTAGTGACAGTTTGTAGTGATAGTAAGTAATATTCTGTAAAGCTAGTGGACGACAGTGCAGCATCCCCAAATTCATCAAATTAACTCGTTGTGCCCAAAATCTTTGGCGGCCCTTTTGCCACTATCAATCAGCCAGCAGCCCTTGTAATCAACCACGGCACCACCAGTAGAACATGCACTCAGATGGTAGTGTGGACATTGTATTGTAAACAAGACACCTGCCTGGATCTACTGATTTCATGTCAGAGGAGTGTGGACAACGAGCAAGACTTACAAGCACAGAGAAATGGTACACAGTGAGGAGATCCACTCAAGTGGAAAAGAGAGCCCAGATCAGAAATTAATTGTGTTGCTCCAGAAGTTTAAAAAACGTGTTGTGAAAGTCATGTAGATTGGGATAATTTGTCATAACCCTCAGTTCCTCTTCAGGAGACAAACGAGTGATATTATCGACTAGTGAGTACGAGTCGCGACATTGGTTGAATTACCTGGATGATATAATATTAGAGGAGGAGAGAATGGAAATTTGTTGTTAATGGCTCTAGTAGTTGAGACAGCTAGTAAATGTCTACACCTTGGCTCACTTAGCTAATGTGACCCACATCAGATTGTAGTTTGGTTGTGCTTTTTTTATATTTTTTTAATGGGATGATGATTCCATTCGAGCAGTTGTCTGGAACCACCTCTCTAATAAGTCGGACGAGTGGAGCCAGGGCCAAGATATATATTCAAGTCACCATATAAATGAGTGCAACACTTGCTCTTAGCTGTCTAGCGTGGGTTGTGTTCCGACCCAGACATAAACTGTTATCCTGGTGTTTCATCAATGTGGTGTTTCCCTCCGACAGATATTAAACTGGGCGTCCCAACTGCTGCATTAGTTGTGGACATTAAAATCCAACGGTATCCTTCATGAAGAGTAGGCGAGCTATCGCCGCACCATGCCAAATTCCATCCATGATTTTAGGTTGTGGAGTACAACAATTTGCATTGCACTGAAAATATCCATTTGCTGAGCAAAGCAAGGGCAACATTTTTTTACAGTTTCTCTTTTCTTTTTGTCATAAATTCAAAAGACGATTCTAATATTATAGACAAATACGCTCAATACACTACAAAAGACCCCCCCCCCCCACCAACAACTACCCTTGCTCCATGGTATGCTTCCTCGAAGTGATTAGAATGTCTGTCTTTATCTTTTTGTCCAATGCTTATTTATTTATCATTTATTTTATCTCCATGTAGATCTGCCCTTTTTTTGTATACTTGTCGAGGCTCATGTGAGAGCTAACACACAATGCACAGCAAGGGGGGGCATGAGACAAGAGGGCAGGAGTGGAAGACAAAACAGTGAGAACAGAGACATTAGGAGATCTGTGGAAGGAGAAGGATGGGAGAGAGAACACGGGGTATACAAGATGGACATTACAGGGACTTTCAGGAAGAAAAGCAGGAATTTGAAGAGTGGGTTGGGGATTAACGGGGATAGAAAAGATCGAGTAATTGGATGGGGATGATAAGAGGTGGTGGTGAACAACTGTTTTGATACCTGGAGGGAAGAATTGCATTGAACAGAGTGAGGGAGTTTTCCAAAGCGGGAAAAAAGAGGAATGAAAGAGTGAAGGTGAGCACGATTCGTGATTTTGGATTTTAACAGAAGGGGTTTGGTAGACCTTGAGTGCCCTGCGGAAATATGTGGGGATAAATCGCAGACAGAGCAGGGGGGGGGGCGAGACAGAGAGGAGACGGTCGAAGACAGAAAGACCACCGACCTGCCTGTGGTGAGAGAGAGAGATGCCCAAAGACTCAGCCTCATCGTGGAGATGCCAATGATTCTAAATGCCTGTGTCCACAGTGTGAAGTCGAGAAAGGTGGAGGAGGAGCACCAGCCCAGAAGGGAGAGCAGTACTCCATCAGGCTGTGGATGAAAGCTTTGTAAGTGGTCAGTGAGCTCAGGTGGCCGAGAAGGACTTTGCACGATGGAGGATGCCCAGTCGCGACTGCTTTGAGCAGGTTGGAAATGTGGCTTTCCATGAGATCATGGCAGATAGTAAGACCCAGAAGCTTGAAAGAAAGATTTATTGCAGAGAATTGTTGAGAAAGTGGATGGGGTTTCCAAATGGTCCTTTCGGAGAGACATGGTGCAAGAAGTGCAAGGTTCATGCTACTTGTTTTGCTTCTCAGGTCTAAGCTTGGAGCAAAAGCATTACATAATTGATGTGAGCCTGTCATCTAATATAAAGCTCATTCTAACCACTCTAACCACTCATTCTCACCACAATGACTCACTGATATTCACGTTCAGTACTTTCCAGGTGATGTAGAAAGCCTAAATTAGCGTGCCGCGGACATCGAACGATACACCGGGAAAAATCGCAAACCATCGGAAGCATCTGTAAATTGAAAATATCGAGAATAAGTGCACCTTGTTACTGCGGTGAGCGACCTGAGACAATGGGAGCAATGGAAGTCATCACAACGTAACTGCTGCATTTATTATGTACCTACTATATGAAGTTCGTTATTGCTTACAATGTGTATAACATACCCACTAGTATGTAAATACAAGTAACGACATGAGCATGATGGGCTAAGTCGACATCATGAATCTTTTTTTATTATTTTCTAAAAAGGGGTAATTCTTCACAAATCTGTGAAAAACAGAGAACTTGTTGTTTTTTCACAACTCCAAAACACCACAACAAACGTGATACAGGTACTCAAACAAAATATAATATGGCATTGCAAAAGGGGAAAGTTATTAGATAAACCTTATTGTTGGAAATAAAGTCATGAAGTAATTGTTTCCGGTCACAATCACAAACGACTACAAAAGGAAGTTTCTCCAAAACTTAACCACACAACACACTTGCGGCATGCATACCATGGTGACTAAGTAGCCATGAGGCCGAGCCCAAAATTTTGGTCATTGGTACCAAACAAAGTGCCCTGTTCTAGTCAAGTTTTTTTTAAAGATGGGTCCCCTGGGTATCAAAATCACTTGATAGCAAGGAAATATCGGTAGCTTATATCGTGTAATGGCACTGTTTATACGCGACCCCCTCTTGCACAAAATCGAAGATTTTCGATAATTTTTATACACCATGGATTTGAGTTGGGAGCGTTTTATACTGTTAATATACTTTAATGTGTATAATCATATATCAAAAGAAAGCTCATGGAGTACAGTTTATAGTCGTATAAACAAAAGAAGAAAATAAAAACACTCACAGACACCCGACATGAAATACTGCGGACCCCTTGATGCGAAACAAATGTTTTTCTTCACTTAGAAAAAATGTGTCTTCCAACATGTAGAACGACATTAGAAACTTCAACTCAGGCACTATAATAACAGTACCTTGAATACATCTAATATAATTTGAACCTTGTCATAAATGACACCTTACATATAAGGAAACAAATTTATCATAGAAAATATGTAATTATTATGCTTTCGACATCAAGTTGATCATTTGGTCCAGATTTCAAATGTCGCAGCTGTAACAGCAACACAGAAATAAAATATAAGGCATGTTATAAGACAAACACATTATTATTTATCAAACACAATAATGAAAGTACACAATCTTGGAATATTTGAACTAATAGTCTTCAGTTTCATAATCGTCTTCGCTGCTCAACTCCATTTCGCTGTCTGTACCGTCGTTCATTGTTGGTTTTCACATGGGCTCAAACTACAAATGTCAGAACACTTCAATCCATTTGCAGCACAGGGACATTGAGGAACTCGACAGGACTTCCGACATTTGCAGGACAGCATCTCAAGAACAGCGTCGGGGGCCGGTGCACCATCCATCCAGTCTACGGCTAAGTGTCTGTCATCACCATCGCCAACGAATTTCCAGCCATAGCCTGCAGGATTGGGCGTCTTGGGATCGTTCATCAAACTCTGTCTCCAAATTGCGGTTTGATATTGCTCGCCGTGCATGTTTTCCAAGACAATCTGCACATGCGGTAACTGGTAGGACTCTTCTCACCTTTCTTTGCACAAAATAGTTTGTACCGAAACTCGTTGACTGAAGCATCTCCAGATGTAGCATCATACATGGCACAAACAAAACGTTCCAATCGAGCTTGAAGAGAAGACGAAAGACTCACTGTTGGCCAGCTCCTTAAAGAGACTCTGGAAATTCTGATTTGCTTTGACCAGTTTGAATGCTTTCATTTTCCCACAACCTGCGAAGGCACTGACGGAGTCGCAACCAGTGAAAGCGTGCAATCCAATAACTGCCTCTGAGACATCAGATCCATTCATGTTGACAACAGCTGTGATGTCTATGTAATGTGTGCGAGTTTTAGTCCCACATTTCTGATAAAGAGGAGCAGTAATTTGTGTACAGAACGCCATGCTCAAAAGGAAGACATCTGTGTCGTCCGCCACAAAGATTACAGCTGCACTTCCGGTGTCACTTGCGTGTTTCCATGAAGCAGTACCCTCGTGTCTGCTTCTTCTTGCTGGCAGCAAAGCTCCGGTACATCTTCAACTGCTGAGTCAGTAATTTTGATGCACTTCTCCTTTGAGGTTACAAACATATGCTTTGACTGCAATAATGACCTTGAATGTGGTTGTTGCCATTCCTGAAACAGAAATTCAATGAGTTCAGTCTTGTTGTCACTACTCTGCAGGTAACTTCTCCACTGACGGACAATTTGTTGGGAAGTTATATCTTGAACTGTATGCCTGGATTCTTGCTTCGTCTCGCTCTTTCGTGGTGTTTTATGCTGTGTGGTTGATACACATCAAACACGATGTCAATCCTAGTACTGTGTGCACCTTCTCTAATTGCAGAAAGAAGCAAAGTTTGCAATGTCTCCAAATGTTTTCTGGTCCCCCTTCATCTTTTGAACCAAAGCCATGCCATCAATAATCTGGCTGATGGTGTGGGAATGTTCTCTGCTTGTGCATCTTTTTGTAATGCTCTGGCCAACACAGCTTTGTTTGTCTTCCTGATACTCCCATCTCACAGGCTAGAGACCATGGCAGCGGACCTAGGGGATGTGCCAGGACATCTTTCATATCCAGGTTCTTTCTTGTTTGTGCAATGAGTACCATTTGCCCAAACAACTTTCGGTCTGCTTTCAGAATCATTTCTTTTCCATTTGAAGAAACTTTCTTCTGCTTCTTGGTCATATCTGAAAAGGTCTTGAGCCTCAGCTTAGGCAATGGATCATGAAATTTCACGACTGGTGGACTGATTCGAGTCTTTCAGACTTAAAGCTCTGATAAGCTGCCTCACCACGCTTTTCTGCTTCTAGCAACTGTGTGGCAATCTGCCTTGTTGCAGCAGCAGCTGTAGACAGACTGACTAGTTCTTGTTGATTTTCTTCAAAGGATTAACCCAGTTTTGCAGGTTTCACAACAGCATTGACAGCCAGTTCATCCTTTTTAATTCTGCTGTTCTGTAACTCTACATGTCCATGATCAGATTTGCCTGTGACTAACACGTCTCGGAGATGAGCAAGAAGGATGACCGGTATTCTGCTGTCAGAAGAAACGACTCACTGCACCAGGTTTGAGACTAACTTGCGCACTCCTCCCGCAACTTTTGTGTCACGATGGCTGTCTCTTCAATTGTCTGGTCCAAGGGTATCTTAGCAAAGGGGTTCTTTTCTCCTAGTTGGACAGAAAACTCTCCTTCAAGGAAGTGTTGAAGCACTTCTGGATGGTCATTTCTGAGCTGGGACATTTCAGCGTAGTATACTGGAAGGTACCGGGCATAATTCTGTCGGTCATAGGCGAAGCACCAGACAATCATGCCACGAACTGCAGCCATGTGCAAATTCCAATCACCTTCTCTGAAGAGCGAATTAGGGCCAGCAATACTCCCCCAACCATGTCAAAGTATGACATCCATAAGCTGAAAGAGGTCCATTGGTGTGCCGTAGATGTTCACAATATTTTCAAAGTGTTCCAGCATCTGCAAGAACAATTCATGGTTCAGCGTCTCTTCATATTTGGAACTTTGACGAGAAGTGTCCAGAAGATCACTCAGTAATTCCAATAACTGATCGATCTGGTTCATCTGTGTAGGTTGTTGTTCCTTCAGCCATAGCAGAAATCCCGCCCATAGCAATCTGAAAAGGGCCTCATATATGTATTTGTGCGTTCGGAGAGACCTGTTGTACTGTCTGCCTGCCATGACACTCGTTACAGACCCCTCTGCCACTATTCCTGCCTCAATGCAAAGGTCAGCAGGCCTGCATCCTCAAAACGTTTTCCAAGTATTCCCAGAAAGTTGCAGACCATATGAAAAGAGCCGAGGCGAAGAATTACTCCGGGATATTGACATCTGTGTTTCCACAGAACTTCTGCCACTTTGGATAAAAGGCCTGGTCGAATACCAGTACAACCTCTTGAAGATGTAGGCTTTCTTTTACCTTCATTGACCTGTCAAAATCTCAGCTGCTGTCGCCATGCTGGTTGCTGGAAAATTGATTGGGTTAAGATAGCCTATGTTGTGCTGATGAACTGTCTGGTCCTGTCTCATAATGATGTTGATTCCTGTCCATCCTGGAATAATTTGTTTCCGGTGCATTTGCCGTAGAAGAATCCAGATCAAGTCCTTTCTGTGGATGGATTTTTGAGGAAGAGCGTGGTATTCTTCAGCAACTGTTTTGCTTCCAGGTCCTTCTCTTTTCCCAGTGTTATAAATTGGAAGCTGTTGTTCTTCATATTTGATGGAACGTTGCTTTTTCTTTTCTATTACAGGTCGTGCCGATTCCAGCTTAGGACCATACACCTTTTGTTGGACAATGATGCCATTGACCCTGTGGCTTGTTCCTGCTCCTGTTGCAGTTTCCTCGAGGAAATCTATATTGTCCCAAACGAGAGGGAATATATGTAGGGTTAACACAATCAGGAAGTGGGACAGAATCATCTGAGGATGAGGCTATTTTCTGAAGGCTCAAGGCAGTGTCGTTTTCCTCGAGAACAGTATATGAAACTCCATGCCCTAGTTTGTTCATTATCGGATGATTTCCGAGTTTCCTGTCAGTGTTTTCACTGCATTTGATAGCAAGATGTGCTTCGGTGGTTTCACCAGACCACAGGTGACACTGTAGACCAGATCTTGGCCATATGAATCCACTAACAGTTGAATTTCTCGAGGCACTGTGATAGCTTGGTCACCTGAAAGGACACACGTTATGAAGATTTGCAGAAGTTCTGGTAATCGGAAGCCACTCCAGTTCACCAAAGCGGCGTGAAAGGCCACACTTGATCCTGGCGGATCTCTTTATGGAAGATCGAATTATTTGGCCAGCTTTGATAACGACAGAAGAATCACCAGATGTTACTGCTGTAAGGGTTTCTATCTTGTCCTTGAGCTTCTGGTTCTCTTTCACAAGTTCGTAGATTGTAGAGTGTGAGGGAATACGAGTGTTTTCCCTTTATCATCTTTACAGAAATGTAAAGTATCTGCAAATTCCTTTTCAATATTTCGTCGAATATGCTTCTTGGTGGATTCTTTGTCATGGTGATCCCCGTGTTTGACATCACCTCAACGACGATTGCTGTGAGATCAATCATCTTTAATACACGAGGATTCGTGAATAAATCATCACGGATAAATGTGTAGAGCGATTCGTTCGCATGTCTTTCAGCCTCGTTGTACAGGCAGTCTTCTTCGCATCAGGAGACACATCAGTTGTTGCAGTTTCACCGCCTTTATTAGTGTACATGCGGTAACATGAGTGGTGTAATGTTCCTCAGCGGCAACTAAGTCTCTTGACGCAACTGCTAAGATCTTCGGGTCGCTCTTTTGCATTGCGCACTCCCGTATTCTCTTATCGCATCGCAGCTCTGTGCACTGTACAATTGATTCTCTTGTTCTTGATGTTTTTTTATATTTCTCTTTCACAGAATATGCATTGTTTTCGTAAACCCTTGCTGTTGAACTTTGACCTGGAAGATGTTTACTGCTACCAAATACTGTGGTTTCACCATCATCACGCCTCTCGATGTTTTTCTAAAATCAGTTCGTCCATGTCTCACACCGAACCTGTCCACAAAATTTCATCGGAATCCGTCCACAACTTTTTGATATATCCTGCACACAAACAAACAAATATACAAACAGCAGACAGAAAGGGTTGAAAACATAACCTCCTTCACCTTCGGTGGCAGAGGTAATTAATATTTTACCATTAATTTAACAAAATCCAATATTACAAACACTCTTATGGTAAATGAAGAGAAACGCAATTCTGACGTGACACCTGGAACGGGAGCAGCTTTGTATGGATCGAAAGTCAAAATCATAGTTGTAATGAGTTCATTCTGAAAACTCCCACCCACCTGAGGACACCAGCTGGGACCCAAAAACGTTCCACAGAAGGCTTGGTGGGGACAGTCCCAAAATTGAGGGAGTAGTTCTGGGTCAGACGGATGGACAGATAATCCTGCTTGAAAATGTAGATAACACCCGATTTATGAGCCATTTGCCATATTAATGTTTTCTAAATTTCCGAGCCAATTTGTTTTTTCACCCGTCAAAGCAGCTGTTTAAAAGATTAATGTTTATGCACATCTCTGTGAAACGTCTAAAATGAAACGTTGTTTTTCTGATTTGTTCATTGAAATTCCCTCAAAACAAGGGTGAAAGCTACTCAAGGTTTTTGGGTTGTATACAGTACCTACTGGAGTCAGTAATCACACTGACTCAAATCTGCCAATTCTCAAAAAATTGCCGATATCGGAAAGACACTATTGTGTGTGTATTTGTAAAGCATAATATTTTCTCTCTGCGATCTCCCCTCCCCTCTCTTTCCCTTCCCTCACCCATCCTCCTTTCCTCCCCTCACCCAATCCTCTCTTTCCTCCCTCTCCTCTCCCATACCAGAAATGTGCGGAGCGGCGATTGTCTCTGAGTGTGCGGGCAGCGATCATCGATGATCCTGACTATCGTTGTTTTTTCTGGACTTGTATGTAACCGATGTGGAGTATTCTCATCTCTGCGATACTTGTGTCTGAGCGGTATATTATTCTGGATGTGTCTTGGGCGGTAAATTTATATCTGGAGTGTCGGGGTGGTATTTATCTCTGGACGTGTCGGGGTGGTATTTATCTCTGGACGTGTCGGGGTGGCATTTATCTCAGGGCGGTGTTTGTTTCCGACTGGCTTGACTACGGACGTGTTCAGGCAGTGTTTGTCTCTGGGTGGAATTTATAGTACTAGTGCGGGCCCGTACATGCGTGGCCGTGCGTGCAAAAATAAAAAAATAAAAAATAAAAAACAACAAGAATTGACGTCAATCGTGATGTCATAGCACCGTGTCCTGTCATAGGTTTGGTAAATAAATGGCCATAACTTGGGAACCACTTGTCCGATT
>CM068964.1:62870032-62880849 GCA_035128595.1 Eptatretus atami
ACCCCACGAAGACCAAGAATCCTCCAGAGGGCATCCTAATTCACTGAATCGAACGTTTTGTCGAGATCAACAAAGGCTGCAAGCAGTCCCTGCCAAAACTCTCGTCTGCACTAGGTGAGGACCCGAAGAGCAAGGATACGGTCAATCATTGAACTCTTTGGTGTAAAGCCTGACTACTCTGGGTGCTGGTGCTCAAGTAAATGGTGGCGAACCCTCTCAATAATTATCCGAGCAACGACCTTGCCTGGTACTGAGAGCAGTGTCACCCCTCGGTAGTTGTTTCAGTCCTGGTGATCACCCTTCCCTTTCCAGAGAGGGACAACAAGGCCCCTCTACCAGTCAGTTGGGATGATGCCTGTGTTCCAGGCAGAGCACAGAACTGCATGCAAATAATCCGGTGAACTGACAGTTAACTTGCTACAGGTTAGTTCACTCATCTGGATCAGCGAGTATTCCCTGATTTTGGAGATGTTAAGCTGGATGCCTAATCTTTTGGCGATTGATGTTAAATATCCCAAGTACCTTATGAAAATGGTGGCCCACATGTCATTTTTGGAAATCAACTCCATCTTTCTGCTCAAACTACCATTGGGAAGGTAAAACGCACAGTACTGCTCCTGCTTAAATCCATTTAAGCAGCTCCCAAAAACTTTACCACACAGGGTGGATGAACAGACCAAGGATATGTGATAATTATCTTGTTTCTAGAATATGCAGTACACCAATAGCAAATCACATAAATGTCAACTCATCCTGCTCAAAAAAAAAGAGGTAAAACAATCCTAAGACATACCAACATATCATAA
This sequence comes from Eptatretus atami, assembly GCA_035128595.1. NCBI lineage: Eukaryota > Metazoa > Chordata > Myxini > Myxiniformes > Myxinidae > Eptatretus > Eptatretus atami. Next base: position 62,870,839 of record CM068964.1, read on the forward strand.
TTAAGAAAATATGTTAATATAGCTTCATCATATGCTTGTTTGTCTGAGGAGTTGTGATGCTGTTGTTGTTTTGAACTTTGAACCCCGTCGATTGCACAATATCCTTGATCTTCACCTAATGTATCCATAAGTGACACCCTAAGGTAAATTGAAACACTTTTATGTTAAAAAAACAACAAAAAAAACACCAAAAGAGGTGCTACTCCCAAAACATATCAGAAAGTAATGCAGCAAAAACTAGAACGGCCACTCAGGAGAGCGCATACCTCCGCTAGACTGATTACTTTACGTTTTGTATCCCATTGATAGGTCGGATCTGGATTTGGCCTGAACTAAAATTTAATTGACTTTTTCTTGTCGCCTCGCCAAGTTTCGTCCAAATCCGTCCATAACTTTTTGAGATATCATGCTATATATTGTTTTAGCCCCATCACTCAACGACACTCAAAGTGCTAAATAACTTTAAAAAATATTTCGAATCCAAATTCGGATTCAGATCTTCACTAAAATCGAATCAATTCTTCCTTGTTACATACGCAACCTGCCCACTAAGTTTCGGCTGAATCTGTCGACAATTTTTTTCAGAAATCCTGCTATATGTCGTTTTTGGCCCTATCTCTCAATGATGAAAAATCCTCTAAAAAAATTCTCGGATCCAGATCCGGATTCAGATCTTCACCAAAATCGAATCATTTTGTCCATGTCACACACCCAAGCTCTCCACCAAATTTTGTCCGAATCATCCACAACTGTTTGAGATATCCTCTTCACAAACAAAGACAGACAGACATAGTGGGGCAACTTAGCATAACAAGTGTGCATTTTGTGAGGAAAGCACCAAATTTGGCACACTAGCACACATATTGGGCCATCTCAAAATTTTTGATGGCAGTGGAAAATGGCTGCCACAGCCATCAGCGGCTGAATTTGAGATGGCCCAATATCCAAATCTGTTCATAATATGATAGGCTACTAGTGTGCCAAATTTGGTGCTTTCCTCACAAAATGCACAATTGTTATGCTATATTTAGCTAAGTTGCCCCACTAACAGACAGACAGACACACAGGGGTGAAAATATAAGCTACATCCACCTTCGGTGGTGGAGGTAACAACTCTTCTTGAAAGCTGTCTGAGACTCGATAAGTTAAAAAGCTCTTTGGATGAATCAACCATGAAGCCAAATATCTAAAAATTCAAAAGGTATACAACTCAAAAGAAACACTACATTAAATAAACCATGCAATCTCTATCATGACATTTTGTATACATTCGAATGGGCGGCCATTTTTTTCCCCATGCCATCTTTGCATATGGAATACTTTTGTACTCCATGATAAAAAAAACAAATGGAAAAAATATTAACTAGTTTAGGCCATAAAAGAGTGTACAGGTTGGCAGGATAACCTCGAGGCCAGAGATCTAAATGTATGCACACTAACCTTTGAAGTGTCTAGCTCGGGTTCAAATCTTTTCCCAGCTATAAACGGTCATCCTGATGTTTCACATACGAAGCAATGCTTAACAGTGTGAATCAATCATCGGCAGAGGATCCATCTGCCAGCACTGGTTGTTGGTGGAAATTAAAGAGCCCACGGTGTCTTTCATGAAGAGTCGGCGAGTTATACCTCAATAAATTACAAATTCCTACCACCTTCAGTCGAGTATCGTTCACCAGAGTGGTGAATAGTCCAGTAGTAAATGGTTGCTTTTAGCTTAGAAAGATTTCTCAGTGAGTTGTGACACACCCTGGAGCTCTGTAAAGAACATGAATGTCTAATTAAAATTAATTGATTATAAAGTTGTGGATTATTCAGCTTTTAAACAGCATGCTCAGCAGATTAAAACGATAAAAACACTCATTATGAGTAACAACCAGTGGTATCCATTTAAATGAGCATTGTCAACAACAGACAATTGCCTCCATTTTTAAGATGTCAGATAAGATTACATCATTAGGATATGGAAAAAAGTGAGTCTCACTTTGGACTTCGACATTTTTTTGGACATAATGGTGGTAGTCCTTTTAACATTTATTTCGTTTACAGTACAACAACATACCAATTCCTATTTTTGATCAGGAGAGGATCCATCTGCCAACTGAAGTAAGAAGTAATGATGTCTTGATCACACTACTGCCATGATGACACAAACGATTTTGATAGCATGATACACAATAGTGGGGCAACTTAGCATAACAATTGTGCATTTTGTGAGGAAAGCACCAAATTTGGCACACTAGTAGCCTAACATATTATGAACAGATTTGGATATTGGGCCATCTCAAAATTTTTGATGGCAGTGGAAAATGGCTGCCACAGCCATCAGCGGCTGAATTTGAGATGGCCCAATATCCATATCTGTTCATAATATGTTAGGCTACTAGTGTGCCAAATTTGGTGCTTTCCTCACAAAATGCACAATTTTTTGCTATATTTAGCTAAGTTGCCCCACTACAATGAGTGATGTTTTTATGATACATGATGATCTCTGTTGAAAAAAACACCCCAAAAATGTCATAAGTTAAGTTAATAAACTCTGTTATTCTATCCACCGACATGCTCAATGTAATCGGAAAGCCTGCTCTTCCATACCCAATTATGGGTAAAAATGGACTGTTCAAATCTTTTCACAAGATATCAGTGCAAATATTATCAACCCCTTTGCAGATAATTGGATATTAGCGATGAACCAACCAATTTTAATTTAAATTTATTTAATTTTATGGAGGAAACCTGTCAATGCGACATCTAAATACTTAATGAATGCACTGAGTTTTGCTGATAATGTTGGCAAAATGTCATATTCATAGCATCATGACATTAAAGCACTGCTCAGCTGATTTATACTTTTCATATTGCCTGGCATGCTATCATAAGCTATAGTTATTAAATATCTATGATGTACTCATTTGCATTTTCTTAAGCCGTCTTTGTTTATAATCCAAGACGCCACTGACTACCCGTTACAATTCGATATACTGTATAGTGAAACATGAAGAACAGTGCTGGCGTGGTGGTGGAAAAACTGGAGTGGCATCATCAGACATTGATTGGTTCACAAGGCAAACGCACCAAATGATTTGGATCACAAGCTTCTGGAAACTGAGATAGTCTCAGGAGAATTACGAAGGGAGTCCCTGATTGTCTAGTAACGTAGCTGGCTCATTAAAAGCCTCCAGGGAAGGAACAATCTCACTGCCATGCCTGGTCTGGTATACACATAACGCAAGTCCACACAGTGGTTGAGTTTTAATGCCCTCAGCACAAATTAACAACTTGAGATGGGCACAAACATGGTACCTAAGGACAGGCACTGAGCAAATCACCAATTTTCTCCCCAGAAAATTAGGAAAAACATTTTCTGTATTGTACATAGTGTGTGCTACACATACTGCTGTGCAGCACACACACACTACATCTAATACATAATATAAATACTCCACTTCCAGGGTGAATAGGGAACAAAATCTTGCCTTTCCTTCACTGTACCCTTACAGGGAAACCATCCATATATTGAGAACTTCATTACGTTTCCAAAGATTCCACCCTCTAATGCAACTGCACACTCATAATTAAGGAGCAATTGTATCTTTTGGAACTAATAATCATGAAAATGTATCACCAAATGTGTAAAATATTGATAATTGCAGAACCCTCATACTGACATTAAGCTGAAGGACTGGAAGGAGGGACAGGGGACAAGAGCTGCAGGTAGCGAGTTCCACAGCCAAGATATTAGAAGAATTAAATAATGGAGGGGAGTGTTAAACTCAGAATTGGGGTAAGTAATCAAATGTAGAATTCCGTAAGTAAGCATGATGAGACCAAGGTGGACTCGGGGAGGATGGAGAGATTAGAGGGTGGGAGGAGAAAGGCCATATTTGAAGTAAAAGAAAACTGAGTCTGTGAATCTGCCTGTGGTGGGTGAGAAGCAGATCTTTAAGCTTGGTGGTTTAGGCTGGTTTCAGGGTAGTTGTAGTGCGGTTCAAGCCGCTTTTAACCGTGATATGCGACCTAACGGATAGCTTGGTTGAATTGAAAAAGAGTCACAGGTATCTATCAGCACAGCACCCGGATAATTCCGCGGCCCTACGGGTCGTGCAACATGGCAAATAGGTTCGGGAACTTGCTCAGGGCTGTGGACTTAGCTGGCAGTTGCAGTCGCTTTTACGCTACTCGTGGGACTCGAACTCGGCAATCATAATGGACCTGCGGCTGCAGCAATACAATACCCCCAAATATTTGGGTCCCAGAATATGTCGGATATGATTTAATGAACAATATTGTTGAAGATATAAGTGTAACTCAATTTCAATAACCGACTATACTGTATATTGTCTCAAATGTAATAGAAGCATCACTTAAATAAGGCCAACTCCTTTGTGGATCTAAGTACTGCGCTGTATATGAAATTTGGACTTGCAATCAGGATTTGTTGTTGGTGTTTCTTTTCTTTTTCTTCTTCCTCAATATTCCAAATGTTTTGTGGAACAATTTTAATGTGTACGTGAGCACTTGCCTCACCCCCATTGCAATTAAAAATCCCTTGTCCTACATTGGTTTGTCCATTGCATCCCCACTACCGTTTACCTGCACGTTGTTTGTGCAAGATTTTACACGAGGTTAGAACACTGTGGTTCAGCAATTTAAATCCATCCAGAGCACCATATTGATCTTAATCCCCTAAAAGTCCACAAAAGCTTATGGCTAACTGTCAATCAGACATGAAAGTTTGAGTGAAACCTTCAAGCAGATGATGTTGACCTTTGAAGAGCCAAGATAAGAGAAGAGAGCATTGCACATGTGATGGGAATAACTTCAAAGCAAATTTTTTCTGTATAACATGTGGAAAGTCCAAACGTTTTCGAAGATTTCATTTTATTCTGCTGTGTTGTGCAACGATACACATAATGCATCCAGATAGCTTGAGGTTAACATATTCCAAAAGTTGAATCCTTAATTGGACGATATTTAATAATAAGTGCAAACAGAGCATACATAAACGTCACAAAGAAAAATCGACCACAGTCAAACGGATCATATATATGTGTTTATTTATATATTTATTTTCTTAGTATACTATGCAGCATTTGGGATGCAAATTTTTCTCTACTCTCAATAGGTATATTAAAAAAAGACAACCCTGCATTATCATCAAAATTAAACTTCAGCATCATTTCACTTTAAATATTCAATCAATCTGACCATTAATAATAATAATAATTATATTACTATTATTATTATTATTATTATCTTTTCTATCCCCATTAATCCAGCCCAAACCCACCTCCTTCAAATTCCCTGCTTTCCTTCCTGAAAGTCCCTGTAATATCCATCTCGTATACCCCGTGTTCCCCCATCCCATCCCTCTCCCTTCCACAGATCTCCGAATGTCTCTGTTCCCCACTGTTTTGTCCTTCCCACTCCCACCCCTCTTGTCTCATGCCCCCCTTGCTGTGCGTTGTGTGTTAGCTCTCATACGAGCCTCGACAAGGTATACAAAAATAAATACATAAATATGTAAATAATAAACATTCCTTTTGCGCCATCAGGTGCATAACGTCAGTTTCATTGGTTAGGGCAGAGGTCAGCAACCCAAATAACAAGAAGAGCCTTTTTTTTCAAATTCGGTCAAAAACGCAATATTTCAAGAGCTGCAATGGATCTGGTCTTGCGTGAGTGAGGCTAAAGCAGTGATGCGCCAATCGGCAGGTGAGATTACCCTAAGAGGCCATTTTGATCCACCTTTAGGCCCCACCCTCTCTGAACGGTTATAAAAAGGGCACAAGAGTCGCTACTGTGGGGCGTTGGTTCTTGCCTTTGGTGCTCGCCATGTGCTTGCTTTGTGGGGCTTCGCAAGAGAATGATCGGGGCCTGAACGGTGGTGCTCACGTTGGCGGGTCGGAGCTGGGTAGCCGGAGCATTGGACAGATGGAGCAAGCACAATATTTAGGGTCGAAGCCAAGCCACGCAAACACACACTTTAGATTCTCACAAAGTAGGCTGTTCATCTCACACATTATTTTCTTTGCTTTCCCAATATATCGTTCTACTTGAACGCAGGAGCTCGACGAGCTCGACAAAGTCCAAAAAAACAAAATACGGCATTGCTAATAGAGGTGTCGGTACCCAGCGATTTTGGCCTAAACAATGCCGTGGTAAAGAAAATATCCAAGTTCCAAGATCTCAAAAATGGAGTCAAAAGATCTTGGAAGCTGAAGAGTGGCGAAATTGGACCAGTGATAATTATTAGAGCAACGGGATTGATAAAGAACCTTACGGAGACCTTAAAAACCATCCCTGGAAATATTATTACAAACAAACTACAGTTGGAAGCTGTCCGGGGCTCGGTGACGATCCTGAAAAGAGCCCTGGGAACAAAACTTTGAGAACAGAAAACTTAGCAAATTGGTGCATGATTCATGTCCCCTTACTGAAATGGAGGTGGATACTTCGAGTCATGGGAGGACAGCTGTTACACCTTCTGAAACCTAAATATGGAGATTAAAAATGACGACGCACACACACACACACACCTTACTTCATTGACAATTAGATATTGAGAAAGAAAAGGCAAATTTGCCATTTCTTGGATGACTGAGAATCTCATTCCAGTGACATCACACAAACACCAATGAAGGAGGAGCTATCAAACATTATCAAAACAACATTTCCTTTGTTATTTATACACCGTTCGTTCATTATTCGGATTCTCGCTTCCCTGCCTAGCGAGGATCATGGCGTACCTAGATTTTTAGAATGGGGGTTAAAATTCTAAATTGAGGCTAGAGCTTGAGGCTGTACTATTACCGAGAAGATGGCGAAATAACCGGGTAGTGGACTATAAGCGGAGCACAATGTGCAAGTCGTGTTCTCAGAATTCGCTGATAATCAGGTGCATTTTCCTGTTTATCATTGTCAAAGTTCTCAAGTATTATTTTATCTTCTCACAACACTCCCAAAGATTCTTCTGAAAATTGAAAGAGAAAACAGGCAGTTCAAACGATCAGGTTAAGGAGCTGTATATAAGTCCTTAAAGAGCTCCATGTGGCTTCTGAGCAACAGGTTGCTGACCCACGGGCAAGGGGGAACAATCCTGGTTGGGTCGCCACTCTGACACAGGATACTAGAATGGCTCACTTTTCCCAGAGCTGGTACTCATGTTGCTAACCTCGGAAGAAATGACAGGCTGAATCAACCACTTGGTGTTATTTATGGCAGGACAGAGGCTTGGTCTCAGGACCTAAAGATCTTAAGCAAGCCATCTTAACAGTTAAGCCATCACCAGGCTTAGTCTGCCCTTTAATGCTAATTAAATAATCTTATAGAATGACAAGCGCCCAAACAAATATCTGGGTAGTCTGAGAGACTGGGCTCTGAAATCAATCAGATCGAGGCAAGAGCAGGAATATAACATGATGGGGTCAAGTGCTCAATTTCCAGATTTATTCATGGATTACACTTTTACCTTGAAAAGCTTCCCATGCCAGGGTCTGTGATGATCTGTGCTCTTGCTCGCGTCTCCTTAGCACACAATGCTGCTTTAAATGTAATCACAACTTTCGAGTTCTCTGGCTTTCAAATCAGCTGTCTCACACGATAAGTTCTAGCATGTCGCAATGTGTGACATGTGTTTCCTAATGCGTCTCTGTAATGAAACTGGACTGGAAGGAATTCAGAAAGACCTTGTTGTGGCAAATTGCATGGGTCGTGCATGCGTAATCAAAGATTTTTGGATGTACCAACGAGAAAATAGGGAAAGAAGACTTGGGCATGGAAAACATTTCCTGTCTGCCAGGATGATTACTGGTGTCAAAACGGGTCTGATAATTTCATCACCGGTATTTGTCACGATTAGAAATGTCAATCAATATCCATGGCACAGATAACCAAGTTATTACCATATTGGAAATCATCTTCTCCGTTTTACTTGCAACTGGCGTCAACATTTAAATATTTTCTTTCGTATATAAAGGCCCCAACAACGTAATATGTATGCAAGTTGAAGGGTTGGAGTACTGTCGGAGTAGTAAAGGACACAATCGTGAGAAAACCAAGAAAAGGCAGCGAGATAATAGAGAGAAAGATGGATAAGGTGATGGAGAAGGAAAGGAGAAAATAGGGAAAGGAGATTTGGATGTATGAGTAAGAGTTATGGATTGGATGTAAGTGGGAAGGGTGAGGTATACAAGGCTAATGGTGGGTGGAAAATTCTGGCATTTTCCCACAATTACTATTTAACTACTGCTTTACTGGCCTAAATAAATTATTGCCACCATGTGTCATCTGACTGGGAAAGTTTTTGACCCAATTATTTTATGTACCAGCTTACCAGGTCTGACGTTGGATGGAAGGTGGCAGGAATTTGTAATATTGTTGCGAATCTGGAAACCATGATCACACTCAACATTCAGGACCTTTAGTTTAGTTATATCGGTAAGTATGTGTTTTATAGATGGCTCCTTTCCCTAGTCTAATGGGTAATTAAATGTGAATGTGCTACGATTGTTTTAGAACTACAATAAATACCTACACGGCGCATTCTCTTGCATGATGCACTTCGACGTTCTCCAGGCACGCTGGTGGAGTCTAATTCAGCATGCCGTCCCTCCGTGGCCAATCGGCAGAGAGCAGCGTCTTCCATGCTCCGCCTCGATCTAAGATATCGCCATTGAGCACGCAGTCTGAGGTGAAGCGGTAGCCACCAAACGCACCCGCTGGAGACTCCGCCAAGAGGAAGGGAGCGCCCCGCCCCACCTTGCGGACTAGAAGTGGCACGATGTTTCCTGTCCAATGGGAGGGATGACGAGGGCGAATGCGCCGAAGGTCGTTAGACGGGGGAGGGGCCTATAAAGATCGGTTTTTCTGAGAGGTTTTTTCTGGCTCTCTCTGCTCTGGGCATCAAACTCGACCCGGCTCCCCACTTTGGAAATCTTCTCGCTATCATCGACCTCGCCCAGGCTACTAAGCTTTTCCTGTCGTCACTGGAGGCTCTGCTTGGCTGGTTCGACGACGCCACCCGGAGTCCCAAGAGAAGGGGACGTCCAGCCGTGCGTTCGCGGCCAGGTCCTGCCGCCCTGGCTCACAGCCGGACTGTCCTCCTCGGCTGGAGAGCCACAATAAAGACGGGTCCAATCATTCTGTCTGGGTGTGCGTGTGTCTGTTTGTGGTGCCAGTCTGGCAAGTAGTGCATTGCATAAGTGCCGTGCTGTATATATGTGTCTTCTAATAATCGGTTTAAATCTTCCCTTGCGTGCTCCCTCGCAATTCCCCCATTGCTTGTAATAAATATCCTATTGTTGAATGTACTCAGCTCGTCGTGTCCATTTCTGCCATTGACTGGGTTGTCGTGCGTGTGAGGGATTAGCTGGCCATTGCGGGGTAACAAGATAATCGGGCCGACGGAACTCGGCGATAAAACCGCTCGGAAATGCACGCGGAACGAGGGCGCTTAAGCGTTCGCTTCCGTACGAGTTACTTCGAGGTATAAATTCTCGGTATTTCTGTCTGCGCAGATAATTAGGTATATCGAGATTCGGCGATTGACCCTGTACCGGCAGCAGAATATTGACAGTTTATGGTGCGTTAAGGCACCCGTAGCAGGGTTCCGGAGTTGTCCGGAAGCTACAACTGGATTCCGGGCGATCGAGCCGAGACGACTCCACTGCTCCATCTGGTGGTCGTGCTCATGGCGACGCACCGGCAAAACCACAACAATATGTTAGGATGCTGGCGATAATTTATCAACTCTCACACTAAAAAGAGAGTGTAGGATCTTTAACATCAAAAAACTATTGATAGAAGTTGGGACATTTAGTTGAACATCTGTCCGAGTGATGGGCACTTTGTGATGTGCAGTATAATAATTTGATGTGAAATTCCTCCTGCCTCCAAAGCATCAATCCGACTATATAGTCGGTCGATAATCAAACCTAAAAAAAAGAAAGAAGCTCAATCAGCTCAAAGCAATGTGCTACCTCTGAACCATCCTCAAAAACTTATGGGGGGGGG
>CM068964.1:62880859-62895162 GCA_035128595.1 Eptatretus atami
GGGAAGGGAGGGAGGGAGGTGGGAGAAATTGAGCAAGGGTAAACTGACTTTTAGGCTACACTGTCGAGTAGAATAGTTATCGGTCCAAAATTGTGGAATGCAACAAATAGTGGATTACACCACCTCGAGCTTGATGATATTATGGTGGAACTGTTCACTGCTGCTGACTATTAAGTCAATGGTGCTTCATTTGCAACCAGAGGTATTTAATTCCTTTTTTCCAGCTTTTTCATTGCAGATATACCTTTGTCAAGATGGCAACTTCAATTTTAAGATAGAAAAGTTACACCGCCTCCCACTCCCTTGCTCTTGTGAAGTCTTACTTTCCCATGTACGAATGACTTCCATCGCAGATGCTCTTTAAATACACTCCCACCTGATGTGGATGACTAAGTGACCTATTGGAGTTTATGAAATACGAGCAGGGCATTCAACTCGATCTTTTATGTCAGTCGTTTTTGGTATTATGCTGTATACGGTTTCGTGAGAATATAAAAGAACACTACTGAATACCATCACAGGCAACATCCAAACAGAGGGACCTCAGCAAAATATGGTTGTGCACTAAGTGCTACATATCAATCAACACCACCTAAAAAAATAGGATTAAAAACATAGGAATAGGATTAAAAGAAAAAAAAACAGCAGCAGATCAACATTTTCAACAAAACAATGGATTAGGAAGTGAAAGAAAAAGCTCAAAACCTCAAATACTTCATTATTTCTTAAAAACCATTATTAATGATTGTATCCATGACAGAAACGTTACAAAATGGTGAATGTCATTAATATAGTTATTATATGATGTTTGAATTATTTTTGGAGTAATAATTCCATGGATGTAATCAAACGGAAGACCAAGAAGGAACCCGAAGAAGTAAAGAGCAAAGATGGAGTCATCAGAAGGAACCTATATAGGATTCTGGTTTCAGCCGCTACTCCACTACCCTCAAACCCATCCAAGCACAGCAAAGTGAGGCTTACAGAACATTTTCTACAAGAATTCACTTCTCCTTAGAGAGATAAATAACGAAAGAGAGAGCAATAGAAAGGAAAATATATGAAAGAGAAGAAAAAAGAAGAATTAAAATGAATAAAGAGAATTGTGAAAAAATTAGAAAGAAATGTTAAAGGAACAAAGAACAAAGAAGTGGGGAAGAACCAAGATGGAGAGATTTCAGCAGTTACTACCAAGGATCAAACACAGCAACATGGACAAGCTACCAGAGGTCCGTCAGCAGGGTGACAATTAATTCATGAACACATTTTAATTATGAACAACTCTTTATAATAAATATCTGGTTTTTGTATTTTTCAGGTGATATGAAGGATTAAGCTTTGGAAAATTGAACCCAATAAACAAAACCAAAAAAATAACAAGAACAGTGCCATTTTATAGAATCAGTCAATATGTTTTATGTGCACCCTTTGCCTTCTTGAGTACAATCACTCTTTTACCCCTACTTCCTCAATACAACTGAAGCACTTCAATGTCAGGTCAGGCCAGATTAGATCTGTGACTTGCTACAGGTATCATGTAAACCTGTACTAACCTGTGAGAAGATCTTGCAGAATGTGTCTGCCAGAAACCTTCCTGTCTGATACACAAACACATCAGGACAGTTAGCTGGGAAATCGCAGTTTAAAATCCGGGGGATAAAACACCGTCATGCACACATTGCAACAAAGCAGATGCTGCCGCTCAAGTTGCTTGGACAGTTTAATAGGAGCAGTTTGGGAGGGGGCGTTTCTCCTGCTAATGAGGCCAAGATAGTTAAAAAACATGCTCACAAAATGAATGCTCTTCCTCCGGTGAGCTATCCCATCAGGTCGTGAATATAATAATGTTCTTGCGCGTAATACGCTGCAGGACGACATAACCTCGTAGTGGCAAGTGAGCAGGAGGATTTTCGGCTTTTTTTTCAAGTTTCTACAAGACAGAACTCCGGTACATTTGAAATTGGATAAGACCGAAGAAAACACAGTGTCCGACTGCACATGGGCTGAAAGGCATCCAATTAGCATACAGATGATTGGGTGTTGCACCAAATTTGATTGAAATTGTTTTTGATTGCCTTAGCGATGGTGAATTGCATCTCTTCATGCTAATGCAAAAAAGCTGTCTGTACCAATTTGACTTCCTTTGTCTCCCATGGTAATGCTTGTTCTGATCAATCGGCTGCTGCAACACATGTTTGTGAAAGTTCGTGTGTAGTGGTCTTTCTGGTATTTCATGGAATGCAAGGCTGACGAACTGCATTGGTGCTTACCTACATCCCGATGACTTTCACAAGCTATATGGTCTCACCAACAAGGTTTTTGTGCAAAGAACTACACTTAATGTTTTGTCTTGTATCCATCACAGGATTGTGTTCTTTTGGGAGGTGGTTGTGATTGTTGTGACACTCAAAATTGTTGCAGCTTGAAGTCCTTTTGCTGAATGTAACTGTTCCCCACAGTTGAATTCCAAGTTGATTAGGATTGTTTGAAATTGTCTGTCCTGATAGAGGTCCCCCCACCTATTCTGACACCTGATTTCTCTTCTCAATTTTCCACATTGGAATCTTAACTCCTTCCTCTCGTACTCCTCGATTTTTGGGCAGTGGAGATTAAATAATTCTTACTTACAATGTTTTTCATTTGCACAACATTCAGTGTGCAATTTGCATGCACGTGTGCGTATTCTCATAAATAAAATGGGCTTTCCATTTGGTACGATTGTACAACAGAAGTGTGGCAACGCGTGCGCACCCACACGGCACAAACACACCACACACCACCACCCAGCAATGTCTTAATTAAACTGAAAAGCATAAATGCCTGAGTTTTAAACAGACTATTTCATTTATAGAACAGCTTTCCACTTGTAACAATTTAACCTTTTTCTGTTTTTACCTGCCTAACTAACACCATGCAACCTTTTTTGGTGCACTAATTGCTTCACCTCCCTGCCCTTTCAGAAGCATTGTGAACTATTTATCACCATACCTTTAAACAGCATCACATGTCAGAATAACATATCAAGTAAGTCATTTATTTTATTGGTTGCTATCTCTGCTACCATTACGGGTAGGGTGTCAGAGCACGAGGTTGAAGGATGGCCGGTAGTTCGGTGGTTTTTTCCGGAGAGGACATATAAAAATGTAGCCAAAGCTTTTTGCCGTATTCACTCCTGGACCTCTTCTGTCATTGGATGGCTAACACACATTGGTAATACAACCATCACTTGCTATCCATTTTTTTTTCATCTCAATTGAAAGCGCACTGATCAGTCCAAAGATTCATTATGTTTCCCCAAAAGACCTAACCATATTTTGGGTAATGGATATTCCTCAGTAAAGATGTTGGCTTTTTGGCAGACGAGTGCATGGAATAATGATAACTCCAACCGTTTAAATGTCGAGAGAAAAAATATTCAGCGTAATTTGTGATTTGAATCTGGTTTTTTTTTGTTTTTTTATTGTTGTTAAAGACACAATGACGATCAAATTCCTCCACGTAACTAAGGGAACAAACCAAGTAAAAAGAAGATTGCTCTGTAATTACTTTAAAAAAAGTCAATAAATACATGACAGATTCAAGGCTTAAGGACATTATTCCAACCACACAGCAATATAATAATTCAATTAATGAACGGCATAGAAATTTAATGAGGTCCTATTTATTATAAGGAGTTATCCTTGCTGATACAAATCAAGGCGCAAACAACCTGAGTCTTTCACAATGCAAGAGCCTCATTTTGGATATCAAGATTGCAGTAGATATGAGTATGAATGATCTGTGTTGAAGTGTTACTAACAAGAGTACGATATGACTGAACAATGAGTTTAAGTTTTGAGATAATTCCATTCAAAGTTTACTGTCGTTGGAAAAAAGAACAGTATTCAGAAATTCAAATTTAATTTGCTTGTTTTGGTCCTTCTGTTGTTAGAATTTTTCTTACGAAATAGTGGAAAGTCCCGTTTCATAAATCTATTTTATATGTTTAAATCGAATTTTTTTTTCCACTGGGAACACTAATCGATAGGTCCTGGGTCTCGTCATCTTGAATGATATCAAGTAAAACGTTCAAAATTCCTAAAATAAATTTTCTGTCTCGCATTCAGACTTTGTTTATATTCTGTTTTTCAGATGGTGAATAAATATTTCTGTGAGAGGTAGTGAATCGCTCACAGGTTGTTCAATTAGCAAAGCTTTTAAGTGTTTCAGCTGATTTACAAACGTAATTTGGTTCAGAAAAGAGTTGCCAGTTTTCCCAATGGGAGGAAGTGGCAGACATACAATAAAAGTCAATAAAAGGAGAGTTTTGACAGCAACTGCAATCATGCATATGCCTTGGAGTCCTTGACTGCAACAACAGAACAAAACAAGACATAAGCAACGAACCGTGGTACGGAGTCCTGGGAATTCTCTTGGTATTCCTCAAGTCGCCCTCTCATGAAGTGTTCTGATCCAGTGGACATAAGTAAGTCCTCATATGGCACATGCTGACGAATCTGACGAATTCATTCTTAGGGGCAGCAAGACAAAGTAAGGGATTTCAATGCATCTGGGTTGGTCATCCTTTCTATCAAAGTTCTACTACACAAATATAAACCTCTTCGGATTGAAGAGCTCGTGCCATGCAGGTCCAGTAGAAGTGGAAGAATTTGAATTTGTTGAGAAGTTTTCACACCTTTGTGGAGGGAAGCTTCCTGCTGGAGGGAGTTTTCTGTGAGTGTGGAGGTGGGAGGAAAGTTGTCGGAAGACAGAGATTCGGCAACCACGGTCTTTTCTTTGTATAGCCAGAGTTAAGGTACTCACCATTAGCACAGGCAGTCTACAAATGACGATTGTCAGTGCAATGCAAGATGAGAACAGTAGAAAACCAGCCTATCAACTTTTTTTTTTTCAGTGAAATGGAAACAGTTCCTGATTTGAGTCATTTTAATTGGACAATTCGATGATTCTCTATTAATTCCATCCTCGAGCTAAAAGATAAGGAAAAGGAAATGGCATTGCATTAGATGGAATCCTTTAGCTCTGTGAAAAGGTGGAGAGGCTATTTATCATAATCGAGCATGGGCAGAAAATGCTTAAACCTAATCTGTCCGTTGCTATGCGGGTAGGCTCCTGGGTGATCTCCAAGAAGTATGATGGTGGTTTGCCTCTGCAAATCACTGATGGCATGACGATAACTGAGGGCACTCCAATTTGACCTTGGAACATTTATTCATAAATGGCATAGTAATGTATGTTGAAAAATAATTTTCATGGAATTTGGTCTTGAACGCTGTTGGTAAGCAAAATCGAATGAAATCACATGATTCGTTCTTTCATGCACGTGCTTGTAAATTAAAGTCGGTGGCAAGTTGAGGTGACAGAGATCAGTGCAAATATGTTTTTGAAATTCCTGTTTTCAATTTAAACATCAAACCTTTTGAAATTTCTACAAGTAGCTGTGCAGTGTAGCGAAGATGCTGTCTAAGAAATTCATATTAAAAAGCACCTTGGGGGGCAGGGTTTTTGATGAAATGGGGCTAAGACTGATGATCTGCAATTGGTCACGTGCACATTCTACATGCAAATGTGAACACTCCAAATGAAATTTGGAAGCCACCCACTGCTCGTACAAGTTAGGTTCAAGTACTGAAACAGTGACATGTATGGTTTGTTGTTTATCTGCATACAAGCTAATAACGAATACATATGACATCCATTCACTGTTGAACAAGGTCAGAGCAGCATGCCTCAAGTGTTGAGTGGTTAGAGTTGAACAAGAAGAGTTTTTGAACGTGTACCTTTTTAGATATCATCCATTTCACTTGAATGTGTCAGAGACTGGGCTAGTTCACAATTTACCGTTTGATGGAGCGCGTATTAGGTTGACTGTCTCCACAACTGTTTGGAATTGGCAAAGAAATAGAAGAAGAAAAAAAATCTCGTGATGAAGAATATATGGAAATGTTAATTGTATTTAAGGAACAGTGTTAAACATTTGCTCTTTGATTGCTTTACTGTGGATGCTTCGTTTGTCCAAAAGTTTTAAAAGCGAACAGTGATATGATCTATATAAAAGGGGGCTATATAGTAAAAAGAGTAACGCAGATGTACTTGCTTCAATTTCTCTCTCGTATCTGTTTTTGCCTTGTATTAAAAGCACTGATTTCCTTCATTGCATGGTTTATAAGGCTTTGAGTTCTCATAATATCTTTTGAAAGGAATTAATTATTGATTAAAGCATTAAATTTACAGAAAATAACCTGAAAATGCATATACATCATCGACACAGGTATAACTGCTTGGCTAATCCCCACTTAACGCTGTCGTTTCTATAAATATTTTTACCCACTTGGTAATCCATGATCAAAATTTCTCAACTCAGCTCTAAAAAACAAAAAAAAATTCAGTCTTTTTTTTTTTGGTGTTGTTGTGAAGGTGCAAATATTGTTACTTGTTAGCAAATCAAATATACAAAGAGGAAACTTGGCTTTGGATTAAAGGTTATTGATAAGATAGTATGCTAAAGGGTCAGCTTTTCGACAAGGTATTTCAGAATGGAAATTAATGCAAAATGGCCATTTGGCTCATAAAGCCTGTTGTAACCTTCCAATATCGATGTTAACCCCTCGATCATGCAATCCTCGAGGTAACTAATCAATTTCTCCCACCTCCCTCCCCCACCCTCTCTGCCATGCATTTATGCCCCCCCACCCATATCCACCCAGATCCATCTCCTGTGTTACACAATGCCTCCAATAATGCCCGCTTGAATTATGCATCCCTATTTCAATATTCTTACCCAATCCAGATCTTTAATTTCTTATGTTAAACTGCACTACAATATTTTGCCTAATTAATTAAAGTATAAATACTTTCCTGAATAGTAAGCCCATCTCTGCTGTCTACTTCCCTCAAGTTTAAACCTTCCTGCAGATTTGGAAAAAAAAAACAACCAGATTATTTCATTCTTTTCACACCATGTGGAAGCGTAGACTGCTGAGGCAGTTCATTTGACTAAGGAGCACAGTTCCTGGAGGTTGCCACCTGACACAGAACACTCAAATGACTTGTTAACCCAGTAAGTTTTAGCTCATTTTGCCAACATGGAAGGAACTAGTGCGGGCCCGTAGGGGCGTCGCCGTAGGTGCGTGCCAGTATGTTGCAGCTTTCGTGCCTGCCAGTATCAGGTCCCCAGCAATGCAATTGTGACGTCATATCAAACGAAGAAGAAGCTTGTGACGCCCCTTCTCTTCTCGCCGCTTTCTCTCCCCCTCTCTCTCACCCCCTCTCTCCCCCCCTCTCTCAGCCCCCACCTCTTCGCCCCCTCTCGTCCCCTCTCCCCCTCTCTCCCCCTCTTCTCCCTCCTCCTCTGTCCCCTCCTCCTCTGTCCCCTCCTCTTCGTCGCCCTCCTCTCTCGCCCCTCTTCCTACCGCTCTCTTGCCCCCCTCTCGTCCCCCCCTCCCTCGCCCTTCCCTCTCCCCCCCTCTCTCCTTCTCCTCTCTCCCTCCTCTCTCGCCCCCTCTCTCTGTAAATGTTAATCACAAATGTATACCAAGCAACAACGATTAATTCCGCAACCTTGAGAAAAAAACAGCTTCAACCTCTTGGGAAACAGCTGTTTCCCTTGGGAAAAATTCAACCTTGGGATTAATTAAATAATTTGAACAATTAATTCAAACCTTTGGGAAAAACAGCTTCAAAACCTTGGGAAACACTTGGAAACAGCTGGAATGGATGAAGAACGATATCAAACTTTGAAAAGGCACATAACTCAGGTCCCCAGTGTCGATTGTGAACATCATAACCAAACGAGAAGAAGAAGAATTGTGAGTCAAATCGTGCAAAAAAAAAAAAAATTAAATAAACATTTATTGTGACTCATTTCGTGAATGTCATAGCAGCACCGTGCTTGTCATTGGTTGACAGATGAAATGGCCGTACTTGGGAACCGCTTATCCGATTGTATCAAACCCTTGAAAAACAGGCACATCCGCGGGTCCCCGGCAATATTCTGGCAAGTTTTCAATCCGATCGGACCGTCAATCGTGGCGCAAAAAAAAAAATAAAAAATAAAAAAATAAATAAATAAAACATTAATTGTGACGTCATTCGTGACGTCATAAGCACCGTGTCTTGTCATTGGTTGACAGATAAATGGGCCGTAACTTTGAAACCGCTTATCTGATTATATCAACCTGAAAAGGCAATCGCGGTCGCAGCTATTCCTGGCAAGTTCATCAGATCGGACTGTCATCGTGCAAAAAAAAAGACAAAAAAAACACTTGTGACGTCATAGCACCGTGTCCGTTCATTGTTCGACGAATAAATGGCCGTACTTGGTGACTCTGCACTCCGATCGATATCAAACCTCGAAAAGGACACAGGGGGTCCCCGGCAATTTCCTGGCAGTTTCCCCAATTGAAGATCGGAGCGGCTCGATCGAGAAACGGCGGTCGCGACAACGACGACCACCGAGATTGCCTGGTATTAGTCGAAGATGACAGCTAAGTCAACTCATCTGGTGTTATTTCAATGGCAACAGAGGGGTTCAACTCAAGACCTGAAGATCTTAAGCAACCCACCTTAATATTAAGCCAACACCAGGCTGCAATGTTGGAAGCACTTCAGCACAATGTCCAATCATTGTTCAGTTTTGAAATGAAATGGCAGTGCGGTTGTGGGTAGTGGTGGGGTTGCGCTGGTGCAGTTGCAGGTAGGGTGCTGAGTGGTGGGTGGTGGTGTGGTGTGGTGGGGGGCAGGAATCAGCTTCGGCGAGATAGTTCACTTTTCCGGAGCTTGTTCGGGCACAAACCTGTTTCATCCATTTAGTGCTTTGAGCTTATTGTATATACTGTTATTATATTTATATATATATTATATATTATTATATTTATTTATAATATATGTATTATATATTTCATAAAAAAATTATATATATATTCTCGCAGTGTGTGTGCTGTCGGTCTGTCGGTCTGTCGGTCTTCGGTTCTGTCGGTCTGTCGGTTGTCGGTCTGTCGGTCTGTCTGTCTGTCGTTCTGTCTGCGACGCGCGTTTCTCGAGCAACGTCAGTCCGATACTGATTGAAATTGCCAGAATATTTCTGGGGACCCACGGATGTGCTTTTCAAGGTTTGATATTAATCGGACAGGGTTCCCAAGTACGGCCATTTTATTGCTTTTTTCATGTTGGAAGGTGTATATATCGCAGCTGAAGTGTCGTTCCCACCTTTTATCCACTTATCATGCCCATTTTTCCCAAAGATATCTCAGAATAATGATAACAGCATATTAATAATAATATAATAATATTGCACATATTGGCAGTAATAAAAGAATACGTGATACATGACAATGTCTGTCACCAATAAGACCTTATATTATCTGTCAACCATATATGACCAATAACGTCTGTCAACCATGACAGACACGGTGCTATGACATCACGAATTACGCACAATTATGTTTATTTATTATTTTATTTTGCACGATGACGTCACATTCTTCTCTATTCGTTGGTATGACGTCACAGTCGAGCGCTGGGACCTGAGTATGTCCTTTTCAAGGTTTGATATCGTTCTTCATCGTTTCACTGTTCCAGTTTTCCCAAGGTTTGAAAGCTGTTTCCAGGTTTGAATTATTGTTCATTATTAATTAATCCAATTGAATTTCCAGGGAAACACTGTTTCAAGGTTTGAAAGCTGTTTTTTCCAAGTGATATATTGTGCTTGTAGACATTGTAATACATACGAGAGAGAGGCGAGGAAGGAGGGGAAGAGGAGGGGTAGAGAGAGGGAGGGGGAGAGAGGGGGGGGTGGAGGAGGGGGCACAATCGGAGGGGAAGAGGAGGGTGAGAGAGGGAGGGTAGAGTGGGGGTCGAGAGAGAGGGCGAGGAGGGGCGAGAGGAGGGGAGGGGGGTAGAGAGAGGGGGTCACAATTCAAGAGGGGGAGAGGGAGGGTAGAGTGGGGCGAGAGAGAGAGAGAGGCGCGAGAGGGAGCGAATAGGGGGAGAGGGGGGGGCAAGAGAGGGGGCGAGAGAGAGGAAGGGGGAGTCACAATTCTTCTCTTCTTCTTGATTGACGTCACATTGACGCTACGGACCTGAGTATGTTTCCAGGTTATGGCCATTTATGATACGGTTGGTCCGATCGATTGAAAAATGCCCCATCCAGTCGTCGTTTACGAGAGCGAAGGAACGAAGCTGCACATACTGGCACACCCACCTACGGGCCCGCACTAGTACATATAAATAACCATTACCATCTCGTCCAGCACTTTTGCACAAAAATTGATGCAGGGTCAGCAAATAACCACTGCTGAGACCAGGATATGGTTAAAATACTGAAATTTGCAAGGCAACACCAAGATTGTGTTCCTTAACAATGGAATCAGGTACTTGGTCTGATGAATCGAAGTTTGAACTTTGTGGATCTCATAGAAGCCATTCGTGCCAAAGACTGGAGAACGTCACGACATGCAATGTTTGCAAGCCTACTCTTAAACATATTAATTCTGTGACTGTCTGGGTGTTTCTCAGCTTTTGCAGAAGAATCATCGTCGTCGTAGTCGTCGTTCGTCGTCATCGTTTTACGGCCATTTCCATGCTTGCATGTGTAAGCCAGGTTCATCTAATGGCGGCTTTCTAGGCTGCTGATCCCTTGCTACCCTCCTGTTCGGCTTCACTCTTAGATCATCTTTCTATGAGAAAACTTATTGAAATTAATGGACCTAACAAAAGAGATATACAAGCAGATACTGTAGCACTATGCAGTCTCGTGGAAATTGTTAATCAGAAAAGTATTCATAGTAAACAGTATTTGGAGAACAGGTTACAGCTGATGTTCTCCATTATTTGAATGCTCACCCCAGAGTCTGCACATGAGTCTCATCGATGCCTATGGGATTACCTGGAACGGAGACGAACACAGGAACCAACTAACCTTACAGGACTGCAGATGTACTACTTCAGGTATTTGGCACAATATTCCGATAAGAGTCAGGTCAGGTCAGGTATGGGAGCATGTGCCAGAGCAGTGTGTCGCTGCGTCCACTTTCCCCGGTACCAGGGCTCCGTCTGGCCATCCCCAGGCAGATGCCAGGCCCATCCCATCTCCTTGTGATGCGATCAACCTGCTGCAACCACGAGCCACGTGGTCGGCCCATTGGCCTCGTCCATCACAGACTCCCTCGCTGAGAGAATCTGTGAGCAGGATCAGCGTCAGGAAAACGAAGCCAATGTCCATACAGCCGCAGTGACACTCCACGGACTTGCAGGTAACAAATTCATTTGAGTCTCTCAGCAACCGCTCATTGGACACAAAGTCGACAGCGATAGCCAAGGATTCTCTGAAGAACCTGGTACAAGGAATTAAGTCTCCATCTCAGATCCTTGGTTAGAGTCCAAGTCTCGCATCCATACCATAGAGCAAGACTGAAGCACCAGGACCTGAAGACTCGACTTTCGTCCTCTGCACAGGTACGGACAGCACACACCCCCATTATCCAGTGAATCCATGACTCCCAGGCCCGACCAGACGTCTATTGACCTCGGACTCACAGCAGGCAGAGACATGAATATCACTGCCAAGGTAAGTGAATCTCTATGACCTCAACATCCTCACCACAAACAGGCACAGACAGGACAGCGGCATCCAAGATGTCATTGAAAGCCTGGTCTTAGTTTTGACCCAGGAACCCATAATCCCAGTGCCCTGACTCCTCATTCAGCACCTCGAGGGCCCCAAATGATATCTAAAGTCTCCGCAAAGATTGACTGCATCATCTGCGAAATCAAGTCAGAGATCTTGACATTCCAAACATGCACCCCAGATTGATCTCTCCGACATCCTCCCTAGAATCCAGTCCATACAAGTGCTGAAAAGTGTGGGGGCCAGTACACACCCTGACGAACTCCGTAACACTGGAAATAAGTCAGAGATGGTACACCAGATCTCCAGCATTCTCAGTACCAGAGTATAGTTCAGAATCAGATGAATCATTTTAGCTGCACCCCACGAAAGACCAAGAATCTCCAGAGGGCATCCCGATTCACTGAATAGAATTGCTTACAAAGATCAACATAGGCTGCAAGCAGCCCTGCCGAAACTCTGTCTGCGTTCGTGAGGACCCGAAAAGCAGGATACGGTCAATCGTTGACCTCTTTGGTTTAAGCCTGACTGCTCTGGACGCTGGGCTCAAGCAGATGGTGGCAACCCTATCAAGAATTATCCGAGCAAGACCTTGCCTGGCACTGAGAGCGCGTCAACACCTTGGTAGTTGTTGCTGCTTGGCGATCACCATTCCCTTTCCAGAGAGGGACACAAGGCCCCTCTGCCAGTCAGTTGGGATGATGCTGTGTTCCAAGCAGAGCACAGAACTGCATGCAACGACATGAGTGCGAGCATTTCCACCAGCCTTGAGAACTTCAGCATGGATGCCACAGATCCCTGGAGCTTTACCCCCATTTCAACCACAGCCTGTGTTTCCACAAGCGAAGGTGGACCACAGTTGATTGGAGGGTCAGCAGCAGGGATTGTACACACCCTGACGTCCAACTCGACAGCTGGTGGATCAGCCTGGACAACCGCTCAGTAACCGGCCAGCGGGCCTTCACCTCGGACTCCTCTGTCAAGAGACTACCACCCTCTACTCTAACTGCAGTACACGCGAGGGATGGGCTTGGATGAACGCAATGCGCGAATACCCCTGTATGCAGGATGAGAATCACTTGACCACAGGTGATGCTCTACCCCATCACAGATTCCTCACACATAGGCCTCCTTGACCACCCTTAGTGCACGTACAGTTTTCGCTCAGTTCCCTGAACAGCTCAGCTCTGCCATTCAGCCTGGCCCTGCGATCTGGTCAATGTATCCGTGTCCATTGAGAGAAAATTCTTCTTTGCCCTCTGGTGAGTTCCAAGACATCCACCAGCAACATCAGGACGGTGGTGTTGAAGCACTCCACAACTCTTCAGGACCTCCCAAAGCACCCAGACTCCTCAAATCTCCCTCAGCCTGTTTGCAACTCCTCAGCTACACTCTCATCCTTGAGCTTGCCAACATCCAGCCCTGGCTGCGATGATACTATTCTTCTGGATTTAAGGTGCCATTTCACAGTTGCTACAACAAGCCGGTGGTCAGTATTGAGGAACTGAGCACTCCAGTAGACCCTGCAGTTCTGGATCATCTCCAGTGACCATCAACAAGGACAGGGTCAATTCCTCTTGCACCACCAGCGTAGGATACCAAGTCCAGCGATGAGCTTGTGGGCACTGAAACCATGAACCGGCCACCCTAAGTCCATGACTTCTTGCAAAGTCAAGGAACTTAGTGCTATTCTGGTTCATAGTTCCTGACCCAAGGGGACCAACACACATCTCATCCATCCTTTCAGTTCCAGTCGATGCATTGAAATCCCCCAAGACTAGAAGTGTATCTCGTCGGGGCACTGATCAACCACAGACTCGAGTATGGGCGTAGAATGCATCCTTCGGGTGAGATCACTTGCCTCAGTCGGAGCATAAACAGAGACCAGGGAAATGAACACCTAAGGAGTGATGAATCCCTCGTCTCATAATATGCTCGTTGACGGTGTTACCTCAATTATCATTGGGGTCAGCTATTGGACACAGCTACAGCAACTCCTTGGGAATGGTAATCATCAGAGTGACCAGACCAATAGTAGGTGTAACCACCACCATGATCTCGCCACAATCCGGTCTCCGAACCTCAGAGAGTGCTGCAATACTGATGTCCAAAGGCTTGTGCTCAGATGATAACAGAGACAGGTGATCATCTCTCCTTAGGGATAGGACATTCCAGACCCACCGAGGGACCGCCTCAGGTTAACCCAAAAGAGCCTGCCGTCTGGTGGACGACACATCAGCACCACTCCGACACACTCTCCGCAATCTGACCTGGGATGCTACCCATGGTTTCCCTCCTTTCATCAAGATTGGGGTCCCAAAGGCTTTGCCCCAATCCTGTCATCCGGTGAGCTGCCCTGCGAAGGGAAGCTGCACAGGAGGTACTCCACGGAGTGGGTTTTCAGATTTCTTTGCGTTTTTGTGTTTTGCGGAATGAAGGGTTTTACGGTGGCCGGAGTGCAAATTCTGCCACTAACCTCCTAATAAAAGTAATCCAACTGCAGGAGGACGTCCGCAGACACAGTTGGGCACTAGATATGGTGGCCGTTGGCTCACAAGAAGCTCCTCTGCCCTTTGACAGGTTTTGTTTTTAATCCTGCTGGGTGTCCATATCCACACCCTCCTCACCAAAAAATCTGGTGGGGGAGACGTTTAGTTGCCGACAACCCGACCATGGA
>CM068964.1:62905421-62925402 GCA_035128595.1 Eptatretus atami
ATACTTTCGAAACTTTAAAACAAATTATGTTCGAATATATTTTTAAAAGTTGATTGATAGCCGACGCCTCTCAAAAGGCACCCTCACCCTTTCAATTGCGAGGAGGCTACCATTTTTCTTGATGTGCTTTAGTATTTTTTTTTACAGGGAGATTCGATCTGTAATATAAAAGAGCCGACTCCTTAAGGTTTCGTCAGAAGAAGAAGAAGTAAAGAAGAAGAAGAAGTAACGAAGAAGAAGAGAAGAAGAAGAAGAAGAAAGAAGAAGAAGAAGAAGAAGAAGAAGAAGAAAGAAGAAGAAGAAGAAGAAGAAGAAGAGAAGAAAAGAAGGAAGAAGAAGAAGACAAGAAGAAGAAGAAGAAGAAGAAGGAAGAAGAAGAAGAAGAAGAAGAAGAAGAAGAAAAGAAGAAGAAGAAGAAAGAAGAGAAGAAGAAGGAAAAGAAGAAGAAGAAGAAGAAGAAGAAGAAGAAGAAGAAAGAAGAAGAGAAGCAAGAAGAAGAAGAAGAAGAAGGAAGAAGAAGAAGAAGAAGAAGAAGAAGAAAGAAGAAGAAGAAAGAAAAAGAAGAAGAAGAAGAAAGAAGAAGAAGGAAGAAGAAGAAGAAAGAAGAAGAAGAAGAAGAAAGAAGAAGAAGAAGAAGAAGAAGTGAAGAAGAAGAAAAAGAAAGAAGAAGAAGAGAGAAAGAAGAAGAAGAAGAAGAAGAAGAAGAAGAAGAGAAGAAAGAAGAAGAAGAAAAGAGAAGAAGAAGAAGAAGAAGAAAAGAAGAAAGAAGAAGAAGAAGAAGAAAAGAAGAAAAGAAGAAGAAGAAGAAGAAGAAGAAGCAAGAAGAAGAAGAAGAACGAAGAAGAAGGATAGAAGAGAAGAAGAAGAAGAAGAAGAAGAAGAAGAAGAGAAGAAGAAGAAGAAGAAGAAGAAGAAGAAGAAGAAAGAAGAAGGAAGAAGAAGAAGAAAAGAGAAGAAGAAGAAGAAGAAGAAGAAGAAAGAAGAAGAAAGAAAGAGAAGAAGAAGAGAAAAGAAGAAGAAGAAAGAAGAAGAAGAAGAAGAAGAAGAAGAAGAAAGAACGCGGGAGCCTCTCTTGAGCCAGCGTTTGCTTAGCCCGAGACGCGCTTAAAAAAACAACAGATTGAAAGAAAATTCGAAGATTATTCATGAAATCGCAACATACAGTCCAGACTCTAGCAATACCAACAACCAACAAGGTTGTTTATGATATTTATGAAATGCGTTTAGACAATACATTTTTTTTTTTGCAGTAGTGTGCATAAGTTTGCGGTTATTGGTTCGCTATATATGAGATATCCCTTTATGCTCGGGTTTCCCATCTGTTGTACTGCTGTGTATGTGTGTCTGCAACGCCGAGGCTCCACAGCCACGAACCAGCCAAACCGATTTCGATGAAAACTTTGCCAACCATGTGGAAGTATATACTGCGAATGTTGCGCGTTTGAATTTCTGTTGCCCTAGCAACCACCCGCTTCTGTGTAGCGGCCGAAAAACCGCGTACAGTATTTTCAATACTGTCCTTCAGTTTTGCAATGTTAGAGAAGCCCCGGACTTCGCGAATAAACACTTCGAGCATATTTAGAAAATTTTACTCGAGCGATTTTTGATTTGACGGTATTATTTTCAAATGGTAGTCCTCATAAAATCGGTGTGTCTATTCACCGTCATTTTTTATGAGGGGCCTTAAGGAAAGTGGGCGGAGCTTAGGGAAAGTGGACGTGGTTGTATTGAAAGTGTGAGTGGCATAGGAAAGTGGGTCAGTGGCGTAGGTAAAGTGGGCCGTGGCCCTTATGAAAAAATATTGGTGTGGCTCAGGAGGTTGCGTCAAACAAGAGCATTGAAGACAGTTTTATCGGGTTTTCCGTCTGTGTGTGTGCTGTTGTGTGTGTGTGCTGTGTGTGTGGCAGTGTGTGTGTGCTGTAGTTGTGTTGTGTGTGTGTTGTGTGTGTGCTGTGTCTGCCAATGCGAGCGCTCACAGCACAAACCAGCCCAAACCGATTATTTTTTCAAATTGGCTAGTCCCTTCAAAATAGGGGTGCTCTCATTTAACGTCATTTTTTATGAGGAGGGCCAGTTGGCAAAATACCAATAGGAAAAATCTTACCAGCGCCCAGAGAACAATTGTATGTGAAACCAATACATCTTAAGGCAATGAATCTGCTCTTCGTTGCGTGGCATCTGGTCAGAATGCAAAGCATCGTATCCAGCGCTTCGCATCCTCCCATAGCGAATCCCTCGTTGCCTACCGGGCTGTTTTTCACTTTTGTTTCGGTGCTGTCCCCCATTAACCATTTGTGGAAGTTAGAAGTGCTGCCAAGAAAGGTAGACTAATAATTCAAGTTTTGGAAAGTCAATATATTATCAGTTCTTTAAGTAATAATAAAATAAATTGGGTGTCATTTTTGCCTATATATATTATATTATCATATTGTTATCTACTTTCCCACAAAGAAATATGCCAGGAAACAGTTTATGGGTGGTTATTTGTGAAGTAAATAACAATACATATTGAAGTAAATCAACACCAGTTGACATGATAATACAAGAAACCTCAATACAGCCTGTTTGATGACAACAATGCTTGCAAATTTGCTGAATTTGCTTAATTAGTTTTCAAGCTTTTCTCCTTTGCCTTGAAAGTATTATGAGTGGGTTGAGAATTGTCAAAGGAGCAATATTCAACAGAACAGCATGTGAAGATCCAAGCCTCCGTGAAAATTTTTCTCTGCCCGAATCGAAGCTGAACTTTTCGATTTAATAGACACCAAATTCACATGCCAAAGACCTGGAGAACGTGATGACACGCATGTGCAGCCCACTTTAAACACAGAGGAGGCTCTGCTGACTTTATGGGGTGTAGCTCAGCTTGGTGCTCGGAAAACTTGTTTAAAATCATGGGACGCCAAACAAAAAGGAAGTACAAGCAGATACTGCAGCATCATGCCAGTTTCTAGTGGAATTGTTTAATCGGAAGACGATTCCAATAAGATTATGCATCCAAAACACACCTCCAATATCGTACATGCCGAGAACAACGTTACAACTGGTATGCTCAAAGCGTGTTGGAATGGCTGAAAACAGGAAGAACAAGTAGAATTCCAAACAAACCCATACAGAAGTGTGGAATGCTACTTCAGCGATATTTAGCGCACAATATTCACAGTAGAAAGTAGTTTTACATCTTTCCACGAAACATGGGTAAAAGAGTAGTTGATGGCACCCAACACAGGCAAAGGACAGCCCACAAAATGTATTGATTGATCGCTATAAAATGACACTGTTCTTGTTATTTTACTTTAAGCAGTTTGTTTCCATGCACATTAATAAATTCTGTTGATTTACATTACAAACACTATGATTGTTATCACTGATAATTTACCTTAAAGTATGAATATCATTGGAATAACCCCAACTTTTACACAGCTACTCTACTGCTATATTTACCTGCATCACACATACATGACATTAATCCTGCGTCAGGTCGCAGGGTCAGGTCCAGTGTTGAAGCATGCGCCTGGAACAGGCGCCGTTGCAATGTCCACTTCTTCTGCACTCCAGGGGCCTCCGTCTGGCCATCCCCAGGCAGATTCCTGCCCATCCCTATCTCCTTGAGATGCCGATCAGCATGCTGGAACAAAGAGCGTACGCTGGTCATCCCAATGGCGCCTCCTCCACTCACGACCAGGCCTCTCTTGCTGAGAGAACCTGGTGTGCGAGGATCCAGTGTCAGGAAAAATATAGCCACTTGTCCATTACAAAGCTGCAGCCTGACGTCACGCGACTATACTGATAACAAATCTCATCTGCAGTCTCTCTCAGCAATTGCTCATGGACACAAGTCTGACATGTGATAGACCAAAGACTCTGCTGAAGAGACCTTAAGCGCTACGAAGGAGTTAAGCCTACGCTCTCAGATCTCTGGTCTCAGATGTCCAAGTCTCACATCTGAGCAGCAAGAATGAGCACCAAGCGACCTTAAGACTCAGACTTTGTCCTCATGCACAAGGTACGAACAGCGCCACACCCCATAATCCTGTGAAGCCATAACTCCCCAGGCCCGACCCAGACATCAATTGACTCTGTCTCACAGCCAATGGAGACATGAATATCACTGGCCCAAGCGTAAGTGAATCTCTCTGTGACCTCAACATCCTCACCACAAACAGGTACAGACAAGATAGCAGCATCCAAGATGTTCATTGAAAGCCTGAATCTTAGTTTGACCAAGCGATAGCCATAATCCCAGCCCGCCCTACGACTCCTCATTACAGCACCTCTTTGGCCCCAAAAGGATATACCAGAGTCTCCGCAAAAAGAACTGCATCGTTGAGAAATAAGGTCAGAGATCTTGACACTTTCCCAAACGATGCACCCAGCTTGATCTCTCCGACATCCTCCCATAATCCAGTCCATGCAAGCGCTGCAAAAGTGTGGGGGCCAGTACACATCCCTGATGCATCTCCAGTACAACTGAAAATAAATCAGAGAGGTTACCCCACACCTCTCAGCACCAGAGCCCACAGCATGAGACATCAGATTGCATCAGTTTTTGGTGGCACCCCACGAAGACCAAGCAATCCTCCAGAGGCATCCTAATTCACTGAATCGAACGTTTTGTCGAGATCAACAAAGGCTGCCCAAGCAGTCCTGCCAAAACTCTCGTCTGCACTAGGTGAGGACCGAAGAGCAAGGATACGGTCAATCATTGAACTCTTTGGTGTAAAGCCTGACTACTCTGGGTGCTGGTGCTCAAGTATAAAATGGTGGCGACCCTCTCAATTAATTATCGAGCCAACGACCTTTGCCTGGCGTACTGAGAGCAGTTCGTCACCCCTCGGGTAGTTGCT
The DNA here is from genome assembly GCA_035128595.1 of Eptatretus atami. NCBI lineage: Eukaryota > Metazoa > Chordata > Myxini > Myxiniformes > Myxinidae > Eptatretus > Eptatretus atami. The sequence continues at coordinate 62,910,269 of CM068964.1, forward strand.
TCAGTCCTAGGCTGATCACCCTTCCCTTATCCAGAGAGGGACAACAAGGGCCCTCTACCAGTCAGTTGCCGGATGATGCCTTGTTCCAGGAGAGCACAGAACTGCATAGAAATAATCCGGTTGCAACTTCACAGGTTAACCCGTGGCTACACTTTAGTTCACTCATCTGGATCAGCGCAGTCATTCCCTGATTTTGGAGATGTTTAAGCTGGATGCCTAATACATTTTGGCGATTGATGTAAAATCCCAAGTACCTTATGAAATGGTAGGCCCCACATCATTTTTGAAATCTACTCCATCTTTCTGCTCAAACTACCATTGGGAAGGTTAAAACGCACAGCCTTACTGCTCTGCCTTAAATTCCATTTAACAGCCTCCCAAAAACTTTACCACACAGCGCCGTGGATGAACAGACCAAGCGATATGTGATGAATTATCTTGGTTACTAGAATATGCAGTACACAATAGCCCCAAATCACATAAATGTCAACTCATTCCTCTCAAAAAAAAAGAGGTTAAAACAATCCTAAGACATACCAACATACATAATAAGATAAATTATGCTTAATAGCTTCATCATATGCTTGTTTGTCGAGGAGTTGCTGATGCTGTCTTGTGTTGCAACTTTTGAACCCCGTCGATTGCTCAATATCCTGTGATCTTCACCTAATGTATCCAATAAGTGACACCCTAAGGTTAAATATAGAAACACTTTTATGTAAAAAAACAACAAAAAACACCAAAAGCAGGTGCCTACTCCAAAACATTCAGAAAGTAATCAGCAAAACTTAGAACGCCACTCAGTGACGAGCCGCATAACTCGCGCCCTTAGCTGCATTACTTCTTACGTTTTGTATCCCATTGATAGTCGGATCTGGATTTGGCGCTGAACTTAAAATTTAATTGACTTTTTCTTGTCGCCTCGCCAAGTTTCGTCCAAAACTTTGGAGATATCATGCCAATATTTGCTTTTTAGCCCTCATCACTCAACGACACTCAAAGTGATAAATAACTTTTAAAAATATTTTCGAATCCAAATTCGGATTCAGATCTTCACTAAAATCGAATCAATTCTTCCTTGTTACATACGCAACCTGCCCCACTAAGTTTCGGCTAGAATAACTGTCGACAATTTTTTTCCAGAAATCCTTGCCCTATATGTCGTTTTTGGCCCTATCTTTCAATGATGAAATAAATTCCTCTAAAAAAATTCTCGCGATCCAGCATTCCGGATTCAGATCTTCACCAAAATCGAATCATTTTTGTTTGGTCCATGTCACACACCCAAGCTACTCCAAACAAATTTTGCCGAATCATCCCACAAACGTTTTGAGCATATCTCTTCACAAACCAAAGACAGACAGACCATAGAAATAATGGGGCAACTTAACATAACAAGTGCTGCCATTTTGTGAGGAAAGCACCAAATTTGGCCACACTAGCACACATATTGGGCCATCTTCAAAATTTTTGATGCAGTGGAAAATGGCTGCCACAGCCATCAGCGGCTGAATTTTGAGATGCCCAATATCAAATCTGTTCATAATATGATAGGACTAAGCTGTGCCAAATTTGGTCTTTCCTCACAAAATGCCACAATGTTCATGCATTATATTTATCTAAAGTTGCCCCCACTAACAGACAGACAGACACACAGGGTGGATCGCTGAAAATATAAGCTACATCCACCTTCGGTGGGGAGGGTAAAACTTTCTTGAAAGCTGTCTGAGACTGATAAGTTAAAAAGCTCCTTTGATGAATTCAACCATGAAGACAAAATCTAGAAAATTCAAAAGGTATACGACTCAAAAGAAACACTACATTAAATAAACCATGCAATCTCTAATCATGACATTTTGTATACATTCGACATGGGCGGCCATTTTTCCCATTGCCCCCATCTTTGCCATATGAATACTTTTTTACTCCGATGATAAAAAAAAAACAAATGGAAAAAATATTAACTAGTTTAGGCCATAAAAGAGTGTACAGGTTAGGCAGGCATAACCCGAGGCCAGCAGATCTAAATGTATGCACACTAAACCTTTGAAGTGTCTAGCTCGCGGTTCAAATCTTTTCCTAGCTATAAACGGTCATCCTGATGTTTCACATACGAAGCAATGCCCTTAACAGTGTAATCAATCATCGGCCAGAGGATCCATCTGCCAGCCACTGCCGTATGTTGGCTGCGAATTAAAGAGCCACGGTGTCTTTCTGAAGAGTCGGCCGAGTTATATACCTCAACAAATTACAAATCCTACCCACCTTCAGTCGAGTATCGTTCACCAGAGTGCGTGTGAATTAGCTCCAGTAGTCAATTGACGTTGCTTTTTAGCTTGAAAGCATTTCTCAGTTGCAGTTGTGACACACCCTGGAGCTCTGCCTAAAGAACATGAATGTCTAATTAAAATTAATTGATTATAAAGTTGTGGATTACTCAGCTTTTAAACAGCATGCCTCAGCAGATTCAAAACGACAAAAAGCACTCATTATGGAATAACAACCAGTGGCATCCATTAAATGAGCATTGTCAACAACAGACAATTGCCTCCATTTTTAAGATGTCAGATAAGAGAATACATCATTAGGATATTGAAAAAAGTGAGTCTCACTTTGCGACTTGGACATTATTTTTGGACATAATGGTGTAGTCCTTTTAACATTTATTTCGTTTACAGTACACAACATACCTAATTCCCTATCTTTTGATCAGGAGAGGATCCATCTGGCCAACTGAAGTAAGAGTAATGATCTCTTGATCACACTTAACTGCCATGATGAACAAAACCGATTTGATAGCATGATACACAATAGCTGGGGCAACTTAGCATAACAAATTAGTCATTTTGCTGAGGAAAGCACCAAATTGGCACACTAGTAGCCTATCATATTATGAACAGCCCATTTGGATATTGGGCCATACTCAAAATTTTGATGGCAGTGGAAAAATGCTGCCCACAGCCATTCAGACGGCTAGCAATTTGAAACGATGGCCCCAAATATCCATATCATGTTCATAATATGTTAGGCCTACTATATGTGCCAAATTTGGTGCCTTTCCTCACAAAATGCACAATTGTTATGCATATATTTAGCCTAAAGTTGCCCCCACTACAATCGAAGTGATGTTTTTATGATACATGGATGATCTTGTATTGAAAAAAAACACCACCAAAAAATGTTTCATTAAGTTAAGTTTAACAAACTCTGTTATTCTATCACGACATGCCCCCTCAATGCTAATCGGAAGCCTGCCTCTTCCATACCCAATTATGGGTAAAAATGGACTGTTCAAATCTTTTCACAAGATTATCAGCTGCAAAATTATCCAACCCCTTTCAGATAATTGGATATTTAGCGATGAACCAACCAATTTTAATTTTTTACAATTTATTTTAATTTTATGGAGGAAACCTGTCAATGCGACACTAAATACTTACTGAATGCCACGAGTTTTGCTGATAATGTTGGCAAGATGTCATTATTCATAGCATCTGACATAAAGCCACTGCCTCAGCTGATTTATATTTCATATTGCCTGGCATGCTATTCATAAGCTATAGTTGATATAAATTCTATGCATGTACTCATTTGCATTTTCTTAAGCGTCTTTGTTCTATAATCGCAAGACGCCACTGACTCCCTGCTTACAATTTGATATACTTGTATTAGTGAAACATGCAAGAACAGTGCTGGCCTGGTGGTGGCAAAAACTTGTAGTGGCATCATCAGACATGATGATTGCATGTTCACAAGGCAAACGCCACCAAATAGATTATGCGATCCACAAGCTTTCTGGAAACTGACGATAGGTCTCAGGAGAATTACGAAGGCAGTCCCTGATTGTCTAGTACACGTAGCTGCGCCCTCAGGAAAAGCCTCCAGGGAAGCGAACAATCTCACTGCCATGCCTGGTCTGGCTATACACACTAACACAAGTCCACACAGTGGCTTGAGTTTTAATGCCCCTCAGCACAACTTAACACTTGAGATGGGCACAAACATAGGTAACCTAAGGCACAGGCACTGAGCAACATCAGCCAATTTCTCCCCAGGAAAATTAGCGAAAAACATTTTCATGTATTGCTACATAGTGTGCTGCTACACATACTTGCCCTGTGCAGCACACACAACACTACTCATCTAATACATAATATAAATACTCCACTTCCAGGGTGAATAGGCGCAACAAATCTTGCCTTTCCTTCACTGTACCCTTACAGGGAAACCATCCATATATTGAGAAACTTTCATTTTACCGTTTCCAAAGATTCCACCCTCTAATTGCAACCTGCACACTCATAATTAAGAAGCAATTGTTATCTTTTGAACTAATAATCATGAAAATGTATCACCAAATGTGCTAAAATATGATAATGCAGCAACCCTCATACTGACATTAAGCCCTAAGGACTAGGAAGGAGCGCGACGGGCGACAAAGAGCTGCAGTGTAAGGTAGCGCGTTCCACAGCCAAGATATTAGAAGAAGGTAAATAATGGAGCGGCCGAGTGTATAAACTCAGAATTGCGCGGTAAGTATCAAATGGTAGAATTCCGTAAGTAACATGATGAGGACCAAGGTAAGCGACTCGGGGCTCGAGGATGGAGAGATTACCAGAGGGTGGGAGCGAAAAGCCGCCATATTTGAAGTAAAAGGAAAACTGAGTTTCTGTGAATCTGCCTGTGGTGGGGTGAGAAGCAGATCTTTAAGCCTTGGTAGGTATTAGGCTGGTTCAGCGGTTAGTTGTAGTGCGGTTAAGCCGCTTTTAACCGTGATATGCCGGAACCTAACGGATAGCTTGCGGATAAGCCTTGGTTGAATTGCAAAAAAGAGTCACAGGTATACTATCAGCACAGCCACCCGGATAATTCCGCCGGCCCTACGGGTCGTGCAACATGGGCCAAATAGCGTGGAACTGTGCTCAGGGCTGTGCGACTTAGCTGCCAGTTGCAGTCGCTTTTACCGCTACTCGTCGCGTTATCGCAACTCGCGCAATCATAATGGACCTGCCGGCTGCCAGCAATACAATACCCCCAAATATTTGGCGTCCCAGAATATGTCGGATATGGCATTAATGCAACAATAATTCCTTGAAGATATAAGCTGTAATCAATTTCAATAACCGACTATACTGTATATATTGTCTCAAATGCTAATAGAAGCACACTTAATAAGGCCAACCCTTTGTGATACTAAGTACTGCCGCCCTGTATATTGAAAATTTGGACTTAGCAATCCAGGATTTGTTTGTTGGTGTTTCTTTCTTTTTCTATCTTCCTCAATATTCAAATGTTTTGTGCGAACAATTTTAATGTGTACGTAGCACTTGCCTCACCCCCATTGCCAATTAAAAATCCCTTGTCCTACATTGGTTGTCCATTGCATCCCACTACCGTTTACCTGCCACGTTGTTTGTGCCCAAGATTTTACACGAGGTTAGGACACTGTGGTTCAGCAATTTAAAATTCCATCCAGAGCACCATATTGATCTTAATACCCCCTAAAAGTCCACAAAAGCCTTCATGCGCCCTAACTGTCAATCAGCCATGAAATTGAGTGAAACCTTCAAGCCAGATGATGTTGACCTTTGAAGAGAAAACCCAAGAATAAGAAAGAGAGCATTGCACATGTGATGAATGATCTTCAAAGCACAAATATTTTTCTGTATAACATGGAAAGCCCAAACCGTTTTCGAAGATTTCATTTTATTCTGCCTGTGTTGTGCCAACGATACACATAATAGCCATCCAGATAGCTTGAGGTTAACATATCCAAAAGTTGAATCCTAATTGCGACGATAATTTAATTTAATAAGGCCCAAACAGAGCCATAACATACAACGTCACAAAGAAAAATCGACCACAGTCAAACGATCATATATTATGCTGTTATTATTATTATTTATTTTCTTAGTATACTATGCAGCATTTGGGCATGCAAATTTTTCTCTACTACTCAATAGGTATATATAAAAAAAGACAACCCTGCATTATCATCAAATATTAAACTTCAGCATTCATTCACTTTAAATATTCAATCAATCTGACCGCATTAATAATTAATAATAATATATTACTATTATTATTATTATTATTATCTTTTCTATCCCCATTAATCCAGCCCAAACCCACCTCCTTCAAATTCCCTCCTTTCCTATCCTGAAAGCTCCCTGTAATAATCCATCTCGTATTAACCCCGTGCTTCCCCATCCCATCCCTCTCCCTTCCACAGATCTCGAATGTCTCTGTTCCCCACTGTTTTGTCCTTTCCCACTCCCACCCTCTTGTCTCATGCCCCCCTTGCCTGCTCGCGCTTGGTGTTAGCTCTTCATACGAGCCTCGACAAGGTGTACAAAAATAAATACATACAATATGTAAATAATAAACATTCCTTTTGCCGCCATCAGGGCCCATAAACGTTCAGTTTCATGTTAGGGCAGCAGCGTCAGCCAACCCAAATAACAAGAAGAGCCTTTTTTTTCAAATTCGGTCAAAACGCAATATTTCAAGAGCACTAGCCAATGGATCTCGGTCTTGCCGTGAGGAGGCTAAAGCAGTTGAGCTTTTTTTTTTTTTTCAATACCCCAGCCAATCGGCAGCTGAGATTACCCTAAGAGGCTACATTTTGATCCACCTTTAGGCCCCACCCTCTCTGAAACGCCCGTTATAAAAAGGGCACAAAAGTCGCTACTGTGCGGCGTTCGGTTTCTTGCCTTTGGCTGCTCGCCATGTGCTTGCCTTTGTGGGCTTCTCAAGAGAATGATCGCGGGCCTGAACGGTGGTGCTCACGTTGGCGGGTCGGCACTGGGTAGCCGGAGCATTGGACAGCCATGAGCAAGCCACAATATTTAGGGTCGAAGCCAAGCCACGCAAACACACACTTTAGATTCTCACAAAGTAGGCTGTTCATCTTCACACATTATTTTACTTTGCTTCCCAATATATCGTTCTACTTGAACGCAGGAGCTCGACGAGCTCGACAAAGTCCAAAAAACAAAATACGGCATTGCTAATAGACGTGTCGCCCGTACCAGCGATTTTGGCCTAAACAATGCCATGGTAAAGAACAATATCAAGCTTCCAAGATCTCAAAAAATGAAGTCAAAAGATCTTGGAAGCTGAAGAGTGGCGAAATTGGACCAGTGATAATTATATAGAGCACGGGATTGATAAAGAACCTTACGACGAGACCTTAAAAACCATCCCTGGAAATATTATTACAAACAAACTACAGTTGGAAGCCTGTCCGGGGGCTCGGTTGACGATCCTGAAAGAGCCCTGGAACAAAACTTTGAGAACAGAAAACTTTAGCAATTGCGTGCATGATTCATGTCCCTTACTGAAATGGAGCGCGTGGATACTTCGAGTCATGGCGAGGACAGCTGTTACAACCTTCTGAACCTAATATGCCGAGCATTAAAAATGACCGACGCACAACACACACCACACACACCACACACAACGACCACACACACACCTTAACTTCATTGACAATTAGATATTTGAGAAAGAAAAGGCAAAAATTTGCCCATTTCTTTTAGCGATTGACTGAGAATCTCATTCCAGTGACATCACACAAACCACCACATGAAGGAGGATGCTATCAAACATTATCAAAAACAACATTTCCTTGTTTCTTATACACGTCGTTCATTAAAATTCGGATTCTCGCTTCCCTCCTAGCCGAGGATCATGGCGTACCTAGATTTTTAGAATGTGGGGTTAAAATTCTAAATTGCAGGCTAGAGCTTGAGGCTGTACTATTACCGAGAAGATCGGCCGAAAATAACCGGGTAGTGGACTATAAGCCGGGAGCAACAATGCCTGCAAGTCGTGTTCTCAGATCGCTGATAATCAGCGCTGCATTTTCCTGTTTATCATTGTCAAAGTCTCAAGTATTATTTTATCTTCTCACAACACTCCCAAAGATTCTTCTGAAATGAAGAGGAAAACAGGCGCGGCCTTCAGAAGATCAGGTTAAGCGAGCCTGCATATAAGTCCTTTAAAGAAGCTCCAAATGTGGCTTCTGCAGCAAACAGTGCTGACCCACGCGGCAAGGGAACAATACCTGGTTGGGTTCGCCACTCTGACCACAGGATACTAGAATGCCGCTCACTTTTCCCAGAGCTTACTCATGTTGCTAACCTCGAAGAAATGACAGCGCTAGAATCAACCACTTGGTGTATATTTATGGCAGACAGAGGCTTGCCTCTCAGACGACCTAAAGATCTTAAGCCAAGCCATCTTAACAGTGAAGCCATCACCCAGCTTAGTCTGCCCTTTAATGTAATAAAAAATCTTTTTTATAGAATGACAACCGCCCCAACAAATATCTGGGTAGTCTGAGAGACTGCGGCTCTGAAATCAATCAGATCGAGGCCAGCAGCAGGAATATAACATTGATGGGCCGTCAATGCTCAATTTCCAGGCATTTATCATGGATAACGACTTTTGCCTGAAAAGCCTTCCCATGCCCAGGGTACTGCTGATGCATCCTGCTGCTCTGCTCGCCGTCTCCTAGCACACAATGCTGCCTTTAAATGTAATCACAACTTTCGAGTTTTCTTTGCGCTTTCAAATCAGCTGCTCTCACACGATAGTTCTAGCATGTCGCAATGTGTGACATGTGTTCCTAATGCGTCTCTGCTAATGAAACTGGATGGAAGGAATCTCAGAAAGACCTTGTTGTTATGGCAAATTGCATGGGGTGCGTGCATGCGTAAGCAAAGATTTTTTGGATGTACCAATGAGAAAATAGGAAAGTAAGACTTCGGCATGGAAAACATTTCCTGCTCTGCCATGGAATGATTACTCGTGTCAAAACGGTGTACGATAATTCATCACCGGTATTGTCCACGATTAGAAATGTCAATCAATATCCATGCGCCCCCACAGATAACCAAGTTCATACCATATTGGAAATTCATCTTCTCCGTTTTACTTGACAACTGGCAGTCAAACATTTAAAAATTTCTTTCGTATATTAAAGGCCCACAAGTAATATGCTATGCAAGTTGTGAAGGGTTGCCCGAGTACTGTCGAGTAGTAAAGCGACACAATCGCTTTGAGAAACCAAGAAAAGGCAGCCGAGATAATATGCAGAGAAAGATGGATAAGCGTGATGGAGAAGGAAGGAGAAAATAGGAAAGAGATTTGGATGTTATGAGTAAGAGTTATGCGATTGGATGTAAGGGGAAGGGCTGAGGTATACAAGGCTAATGGATGGGTGGAAAATTCTTGCATTTTCCCACAATTACTATTTAACTACTCTTTACGGCCTAAATAATTATTTTGCCACCATGGTCATCTGACTGGGAAAAGTTTGACCCAATTATTTTATGCTACCAGCTTACCAGGTCTGTGACGTGCGAGTAAGGTGGCGAATTTGCTAATATGCTTGCGAATCTGGAAACCATGATCACACTCAACATCAGCCGACCTTTAGTTAGTATATCGCGTAAGTATGTGTATTTATAGATGGCTCCTTTCCCTAGTCTAATTGGTGTAATTAAATGTGAATGTGCCTACGATTGTTTTAGAACTACAATAAAATACTACAACGGCGCCCACTTACTCACGTTTGGCATGGAACTGGCACTTCGACGCTTCTCCAGGCACCGCGTGGGTGGAGTCTAATTCAGACATGCCCGTCCCTCCGTGGCCAATCGGCAGAGAGCAGAGGCGTCTTCCCATGCCTCCGCCTCGATACTAAGATTTAATCGCCATTGAGCACGCATCGAGGTTGAAAGCGGTAGGCGGCAGCCACCAAACGCCCCAGCTGGAGACTCACGCCCAAGAGCGAAGGGAGCCGGCCCCGCCCCCCACCGCGCGCCTGTCCAATGCCGGAGCGGACATAGAAGTGCGCACGACTGTTTTCCTGTCCAATGCGGAGGATGACGAGGGCCGAATGCCCCGCCGAAGGTCAGCTTGGCACGGGGAGGGCCTATAAAGATCGGTTTTTCTGCAGAGGTTTTTTCTGCGCTCTCTCTGCCCTCTGGGCATCAAACTCGACCCGGGCTCCCCACTTTGGAAATCTATCTCGCTATCATCGACCTCGCCCAGCGCTTACTAAGCCTTTCCTTGTCGCTCACTGCGAGGCTCTGCTTGGCTAGGTTCGACGACGCCACCCGCGAGTCCCAAGAGAAGGGGACGGCCAGCCCGATGCGTTCCGGCCATGGTTAGCCTGCCCGCCCTAGGCTCACAGCCGCGACTGCCTCCTCGGCTGCGAGAGCCACAATAAAGACCCCAGGGTCCAATCATTCTGTTCTGGCGGTGCGTGTTGTCTGTTGCTGTGCCAGTCTGCGCAAGTAGTGCAGTGCCATAAGCTGCCGTATGCTGCTATATATGTGTACTTCTAATATCGCGTTTAAATCTTCCCTGCGTGCTCCCTCCAATTCCCCCATTGCTTTGTAATAAATATCCTATGTTGAATGTACTCGCTCGTTCTGTCCATTTCTGCCATTGACTGGGTGTGTCAGGCGTGTTGAGGGATTAGCTGCCATTGCCGGGCTAACAAGATAATCGCGGCCGACGGAACTCGGCGATTTAAAACCGCTCGGAAATGCACGCGGAACGGGGCGCTTAAGCGCGTTCGCCCCTTCCGTACGAGTTACTTCGAGGTATAAATTCTCGGATTTCTGTCTGCCGCCAGATAATTAGGCTATATCAGAGATTCGCGATGACCCTGTACCGCGCCAGACAGAATATTGACAGTTTATGCGGCGTTAAGGCACCCGTATAAGCAGGGTTCCGGATTTGTCGCGAAGCCTACAACTGGATCCGGGCCGATCGAGCCGAGACGACTCCACTGCCCTCCATCTGGTGCCCGTCGTGCTCATGGCGACGCACCGGCAAAAACCACAACAATATGCTTCAGGATGCCTTGGCGATAATTTATCAACTCCACAACTAAAGAGAGGTAGGATACTTTAACATCAAAAAACTATGATAGAAGTTGGGACATTTAGCTGAACATCTGTCCGACGATGATGCGGCACTTTGTGATGTCAGTATAATAATTGATGTGAAAATTCTCCTGCCTCCAAAGCATCAATCCGCACTATATAGTCGGTCGATAATCAAACCTAAAAAAAGAAAGAAGCTCAATCAGCTCAAAGCAATGTGCCTACCTCTGAACCATCCTCAAAAACTTATGGGGGGCGGGCGGCTGAGGGGGAAGGGCAGGGAGGGAGGTGGAAGAAATTGAGCAAGAGGTAAACCTGGACTTTTAGGCTACACTGCCTCGAGTATTAGCAATAGTTATCGGTCCAAAATTGTGGAATGCAACAATAGTGGATTACACCACCTCGAGCTTGATGATATTATGGTGGAACTGCCTTCACCCTGCCTGCACTATTAAGTCAATGCGCTGCTTCATTTTGCCAACCAGAGGTATTTAATTTCCTTTTTTCCATCTTTTTCATTGCCAGATATACCTTTGTCAAGATGGCCAACTCAATTTTAAGATAGCAAAAGTTACACCGCCTCCCACTCCTTGCTCTGTGTGGAAGTCTTACTTATCCCATGTACGAATGACTTCCATCGCAGATGCCCCTTTAAATACCTACTCCCACCTATGCTGGATGACTAAGTGACCTATTGCGATTTTATTGAAATACGAGCCCAGGGCATTCAACTCGACTTTTTATTCAGTGTTTTTGGTATTATGCTGTATACGCGTTTGTGAGAATATAAAAAGACCACTACTGAATTACCATCACAGGCAACATCCAAACATGAGGGACCTCAGCAAAATATGGTTGCCTGCACTAAGTGCTACATATTCATATCAACACCACCTTAAAAAAATAGGATTAAAAACATAGGAATAGGATATTAAAAAAAAAAAAACAGCAGCAGATCAACATTTTCAACAAAACAATGGATTAGAAAGTGAAACAAAAAGCTCAAAACCTCAAAATACTTCGATATTTCTTAAAAACCATATTAATGATTGTATCCATGACAGAAACGGTTACAAAATGGTGAATGTCATTAATATAGTTATTATATGATGTTGAATTATTTTTGAGTAATAATTCCATGGATGTAAATTTCAAACGCGAAAGACCAAGAAGGAACCCGAAGAAGTAAAGTAGCCAAAGATGGAGTCATCAGAAGGAACCTATATAGATTCTGCGTTTCAGCCGCTACTCCACTACCCGTCCAAACCATCCAAGCCACAGCCAAGTGCAGGCTTACAGAACATTTTTCTACAATAATTCACTTCTCCTTAGAGAGAAAATAACGAAAGAGAGAGCAATAGAAAGGAAATATATGAAGAGAAGAAAAAAAGAAGAATTTAAAATTTGAATAAAGAGAATTGTGAAAAATTAGAAAGAAATGTTAAAGGAACAAAGAAAACAAAGAAGCTGGGGAAGAACCAAAAGATTGGCAGAGATTTCAGCATTCTACCAAGGATCAAACACAGCAACATGGACAAGCCTACAGAGTCCGTCAGCAGGGTGCACAATTAATTCATGAAACACATTTAATTTATGAACAACTCTTTATAATAAATATCTCGTTTTTGTATTTTTCAGGTGATAAAGCGAATTAAGACCCTTTTGGAAAAATTGAACCCAATAAACAAAACCAAAAAAATAACAAGAACAGCTGCCATTTCGATAGAATCATCAATATGTTTTATGTGCCACCCTTTGCCTTCTTGAGTACAATCACTCTTTTACCCCTACTTCCTCAATACAACCTGAAGCACTTCAATGTCAGTCAGCCAGATTAGACTGTGACTGCTACAGGTATCAATGTTAAACCTTGCTACTAACCTTTCCATGCGTCGCGGTTGTCGGCAACTAAACGTCATCCCCCACCAGCATTTTTTAGCAGTGAGGAGGGTCGTTTGGATATGGAACCCAGCAGGATTAAAACAAAACCTGTCAAAGGCGAGAGGAGCTTCTTGCTGAGCCAACGGCCATCCATATCTAGCTGCCCAACTGTGTCTGCCCGGACGTCCTCCTGCAGTTGGATTACTTTTATTAGGAGGTTAGTGGCAGAATTTGCACTCCGGCCACCGTTAAAACCCTTCATTCGCCAAACACAAAAACCCAAAGAAATCTGAAAAACCCACTCCGTGGAGTACCTTCCTGTGCCAGCTTCCCTTCGCAGGGCAGCTCACCGGATGACGGGACATTTGGGCAAAGCCTTTGGGACCACCAACCTTTGATGAAAAATGAGGGAAACCATAGGCCGGTTAGCATTCCCAGGCAGATTGTGGGAGTGTGTGTCGCGGAGTGTGCTGATGTGTGTCCACCAGGACGGCAGCTCTTCTTTGGGTTAACCTTCCCAAACCCACCAAAACCATGCTGAGGCGGTCTCCTTCGTGGGTGCCTGAATGTCCTATCCCTAAGAGAGGATGATCACCTCCATGTCTCGTGATCATCTGCAAGCACACAAGCCTTTGGAAACATTCAGTATTGCCCAGCACTCTCTGAGTTCGGGAGACCGGATTGTGGCGAGATTCATGGTGGGTGGTTACACCTTACTATTGGTCTGGTCACTCTGATTGATAGCCATTCCCAAGGAGTTGCCTGAGCTGTGTCCAATAAGCTGACCCCAATATAATTGACGGTAACACCGGTCAACGAGCATAATATTATGTGAGCGGAGGGATTCATCACTCCTTAGGTGCTTCATTTCCCTTGCCGGTCTCTGTTTATGCTCCGACTGCAGGCAAGTGATCTCGACCCTGAAGGCATGCCATTCTACGCCATACTCGAGTCTGTGGCTTGCATCCAGCTTGCCCCAGACGAGATACACTTTCTAGGCTTGGGCGGATTTTAAATGCATCGACTAGGAAACTAGAAAAGGATGTTATGAGATGCTGTGTTGGTCCCCTTGCACGGTCAGCGAACTATAGAACCAGAATAGCACTAAGTTCCTTGACTTTGCAAGAAGCTCATGGACTTTAGGCGCTGGCCCGGTTCATGGTTTCAGTTGCCCCCACAAGCTCATCGCTGGCACTTGGTATTCCTACGCTCTGCGTGCGTGTGCGCAAAGGCCATGATTGACCCTGTCCTTGTTGATGGCTCACTGGAGGATGATCCAGAACTGCAGGGTCTACTGCGAGTGCTTCAGTTTCCTCCAATACTGACCACCGGCTTGTTGTAGCAACTGTGAAATGGCCACCTTAAATCCAGAAGAATTAGTGATCATCGCCCAGCCAGGGACTGGATGTTGGCAAGCCTCAAGGCATGAGAGTGCTAGCTGAGGAGTGCAAACAGGCCTGAGTGGAGATTTGAGAGTACGGGGTGCTTTTGGGAGGTCCTGAAGCAGTTGTTATGCGAGTGCCTTCAAGACCACCTCAGTCCTTGATGTTGCCTGCGTGGATGCTTGCCGAACTCACCAGCAGGGCAAAGAAGAATTTGTCTCTCAATGCCCGACACTGGACCGATACCATTGCACCAGAGCCGCAGGGCCAGGCGAATGCGCCAGAGCTGAGCTGTTCAGCGGAACTGAGCAATAAAACTGTTACGTGCACCTAAGAGTTCGGTCAAGGAGTCCTATGCTGATGAGGAATCTGTTGATGGGGTAGAGCATCACCTGGGTCAAAGTGATTCTCATCCTGCTTACAGCGGGTATTCGCCGCGATTGATTCGTGGTGGTCATCCAAAGCCACCATCCCCGGCTGTACTGCAGTTAGAGTAGAGGGTGAGTAGCTCTCTTGACAGAGGAGTCCGCAGCGTGAAGGCCCGCTGGGCCGGTTACTCTTAGAGCGGTTGCTCCCAGGCTGATCACCAGCTGTCGAGTTAGACGTCAAGCGGGTGTTACAATCCCTGCTGCTGCACCCTCCAATCAACTGGTCCACCTTACGCTTGTGGAAACACAGCGCTGCTGGTTGAAATTGCGGGTGTAAGCTCCAGGGATACTGTGGCATCCATCTGAAAGTTCTCAAGGCTGGTGGAATGCCCTCACTCATGTCGTTGCATGCCCCGTTCTGTGCTCTGCTTGGAACACAGGCATCATCCCAACTGACTGGCAGAGGGGCCTTGTTGTCCCTCTCTGGAAAGGGAATGGTGATCGCCAAGACAGCAACAACTACCAAGGTGTGACGCTGCTCTCAGTGCCAGGCAAGGTCTTTGCTCGGATAATTCTTGATAGGGTTCGCCACCATCTGC
>CM068964.1:62925972-62937987 GCA_035128595.1 Eptatretus atami
CTGTTTGTGGTGAGGATGTTGAGGTCATGAAGAGATTCACTTACCTTGGCAGTGATATTCATGTCTCTGCCTGCTGTGAGTCCGAGGTCAATAGACGTCTGGGTCGGGCCTGGGGAGTCATGGATTCACTGGATAATGGGGTGTGGTGCTGTCCGTACCTGTGCAGGAGAAAAGTTCGAGTTTCCCGTCTTGGTGCTTCCAGTCTTTGCTCTATGGTATGGGATGGAGACTTGGACTCTCAACAAGAGGATCCGAGATCGGAGACTTCAATTCTTTGTGTCTGGCGTAGTTCTTCAAGAGAAGCCTTGGCTATGGCTTGGTCGGTACTTTGTTTCCAATGAGCGGGTCTGGCTGAGAGAGACTCAAATGAGTATTTGTTACCTGCATTAGTCGTAGTGTCAGCTGCGGCTGTATGGGACATGTGGCTCGTTTTCCTGACGCTGATCCTGCTCACCAGATTCTCTCAGCGAGGGAGTCTCGTGAAGTGGACGAGGCCAATGGGCGACCACGTGGCTCGTGGTTGCAGCAGGTTGATCGGCATCACAAGGAGATGGGGATGGGCCTGGCATCTGCCTGGGGGATGCCAGACGGAGGCCCTGGAGACCGCGGAAAGTGGACGCAGCGACACACTGCTCTGGCACATGCTCCCATACCTGACCTGACCTGACTCTTATCGGAATATTGTGCCAAATACCCTGAAGTACATTCTGCAGTCCTGTAAGGTTAGTTGGGTTCCTGTTGTTCGTCTCCGTTTCCAGGTAATCCCATATGGCATCGATGAGACTCATGTGCAGACTCTGGGGTGAGCATTCAAATAATTGGAGAACATCAGCTGTAACCTTGTTCTCCAAATACTGTTTTACTATGAATACTTTTCTGATTAAACAATTTCCACGAGGAACTGCATAGTGCTACAGTATCTGCTTGTATATCTCTTTTGTTAGGTCCCATTAATTTCAATAAGTTTTCTTCATATGAAAGATGATCTAAGAGTGAAAGGCCGAACAGGAGGGTTAGCAAGGGATCATGCAGCCTAGAAAGCCGCCATTAGATGAACCGTGGCTTACACATGCAAGCATGGAAATGGCCGTAAAACGATGACGATGACGACGACGACGACTACGACGACGATGATTCTTCTGCGAAAAGCTGAGAAACAACCCCAGACAGTCACAGAATTTAATATGTTTAAGAGTAGGTTGCAAACATTGCATGTCGTGACGTTCTCCAGGTCTTTGGCATGCGAAATGGCTTCTATGAGATCCACAAAGTTCAAACTTCGATTCATCAGACCAGAGTACCTGATTCCATTGTTAAGGAACACAATCTTGGTGTTGCCTTGCAAATTTCAGTATTTTAACCATACTCCCTGGTCTCAGCAGTGGTTTATTTGCTGCAACCCTGCCATCAATTTTTTGTCGCAACCAGTCGTTCATGGCGAGATGTTAATGGTTTATTTATATGTACTAGTGCGGCCCGTAGGTGTGTGCCAGTATGTGCAGCTTCGTTCCTTCGCTCTCGTAAACGACGACTGGATTGGGGACATTTTTTCAATTCGATCGGACCAACCGTATCATAAATGGCCATAACCTGGAAACATACTCAGGTCCGTAGCGTCAATTGTGACGTCATATCTAACGAAGAAGAAGAAGAATTGTGACTCCCCCTCTCTCTCTCGCCCCCTCTCTTGCCCCCCCTCTCTCCCCCCTAGTCTCGCCCCTCCTCTCTCGCCTCTCTCTCTCTCTCGCCCCCACTCTCACCCTCCCCTCTCCCCTCTCTTGAATTGTGACGCCCCCTCTCTCTCACCCCCCTCTCCCCTCCCCTCTCTCGCCCCTCCTCTCTCGCCCCTCTCTCTCGCCCCACTCTAAACCTCCCTCTCTCACCCCCTCCTCTCTCCCCCTCTCTGAATGTGACGCCCCCTCTCTCTCACCCCCCCCCTCTCCCCCTCCCTCTCTCTACCCCCTCCTCTCTTCCCCCTCCTCCCTCGCCTCTCTCTCGGTAAATGTATTCACAAATGTCTACAAAGCACAATAATTAATTCAAACTTTGGGAAAAAACAGCTTTCAAACCCTTGGGAAACAGCTGTTTCCCTTGGGAAAATTCAAACCTTGGGATTAATTAATAATTTGAACAAGTAATTCAAACCTTGGGAAAACAGCTTTCAAACCTTGGAAACACTTGGGAAACAGCTGAAACGGATGAAGAACGATATCAAACCTTGAAAAGGCACATACTCAGGTCCCCCAGCGTCGACTGTGACGTCATACCAAACGAATAAGAAGAAGAATTGTGACGTCAATCGTGCAAAATAATAATAATAAATAAAACATTAATTGTGACGTAATTCGTGATGTCATAGCACCGTGTCTTGTCATTGGTTACAGACGTTATTGGTCATTATTGGTTGACAGATAATATATAGGTCGTTATGGTTGGACAGACATTGGTCATTGTATCACGTATTCTTTTTATTACTGCCAATTATTGTGCTATTATTATTATTATTATTATTATTAATATGCTGTTATCATTATTCTGAGATATCTTTGGGAAAAAATGGCATGATAAGGTGATAAGGTGGAACGACACTTCAGCTGCGATATATACACCTTTCCAACAGTGAAAAAAGCAATAAAATGGCCGTAACTTGGGAACCGCTGTCCGATTAATATCAAACCTTGAAAAGGCACATCCGTGGGTCCCCAGAAATATTCCTGGCAAGTTTTCAATCAGATCGGACTGACGGTTGCCGAGAAACGGCGGTCGCAGACAGAACGACAGACAGACAGACCGACAGACCGACAGACCGACAGACCGACAGACCGACAGACCGACAGACCGACAGACGACAGACACACACACTGCTGGAATTATATATATATTTTTTATATGAATATATGTATATATATATAATATATATAATTATATATATATATATATATATATATATAAATATATATATAACAGTATAATACAATAAGGCTTCAAAGTCACTAAATGGATGGAACAGTGTTGTGTTGCCCTGACAAGCTCCGGAAAAGTCGAAACTAGTCGGAAGCTTTGATTTCCTGCTCCCCCCACCACACCAACACCACCACCCACACACTCAGCACCCTTACCGCAACTTGCACCAGCCGCAACCCCACCACTTACCCACAACCGCACTGCCATTTTCATTCAAAACTTTGAACAATGATTTGGACATTGTGCTGAAGTTGGCTTTCCAAATTTGCAGCCTGGTGTTGGCTTAATATTAAAGGTGGTGGCTTAAGATCTTCAGGTCTGAGGTTGAACCCCTGCTGTGCCATTGAAATAACACCAGATGAGTTGACTTAGTCTGTCATCTATCGATAATTCCAGCATCTCTGTGTGTCTGTCTGTTTGTCTGCGACCGCCGTTCTCGACGACGCCGGTCCGATCTCATTGAAACTTGCCAGGAATATTGCCGGGGACCCCCGGATGTTGCCTTTTCGAGGTTTGATATCGATCGGACGAGCGGTTCCCAAGTTACGGCCATTTATCTGTCGAACAATTACAGGACACGGTGCTATGACGTCACAATTGTTTTTTTTTTTTTTGCACGATTGACAGTCCGATCTGATTGAAACTTGCCAGGAATATTGCTGGGACCCGCGGATGTGCCTTTTCAAGGTTTGATATTAATCAGATAAGCGGTTCCAAAGTTACGGCCATTTATCTGTCAACCAATGACAAGACACGGTGCTATGACGTCACGAATGACGTCACAATTAATGTTTATTTATTTATTTTTTTATTTTTTTATTTTTTTTTTGCACGATTGACGTCCGATCGGATTGAAACTTGCCAGGAATATTGCCGGGGACCCGCGGATGTGCCTGTTTCAAGGTTTGATATCAATCGGATAAGCGGTTCCCAAGTTACGGCCATTTATCTTCAACCAATGACAAGACACGGTGCTATGACATCACGAATGACGTCACAATAAATGTTTATTTAATTTTTTTTTTTTTGCACGATTGACGTCACAATTCTTCTTCTTCTTCGTTTGGTATGACGTCACAATCGACACTGGGGACCTGAGTAAGTGCCTTTTCAAAGTTTGATATCTTCTTCATCCATTCCAGCTGTTTCCCAAGTGTTTCCCAAGGTTTGAAAGCTGTTTTTTCCCAAGGTTTGAATTAATTGTTCAAATTATTAATTAATCCCAAGGTTTGAATTTTCCCAAGGGAAACAGCTGTTTCCCAAGGGTTGAAAGCTGTTTTTTCTCAAGTTGGAATTAATCGTTGTGCTTGGTAGACATTTGTGAATACATTTACAGAGAGGCGAGAGAGGAGGGGAGAGAGGAGAAGGAGAGAGGGGGGGAGAGGAAGGGCGAGGAGGGGGGGAGAGAGGGGGGCAAGAGAGGGTAGGGAGAGAGGGGGCGAGAGAGGAGGGGCGAGAGAGGAGGGGACAGAGGAGGAGGGGACAGAGAGAGAGGAGAGAGGGGGGAGAGAGGGGGGAGAGAGGGGGAGAGAGGGGGGGAGGAGAGGGGGGGAGAGAGGGGGGGAGAGAAGGAGAGAGAGGGGGAGAAGAAGGGCGAGAGAGAAGGGCGGTCACAATTCTTCTTCTTCGTTTGATATGACGTCACAATTGATGCTGGGGACCTGATACTGCAGGCACGAAGCTGCACATACTGGCACGCACCTACGGGCACGCCCCTACGGGCCCGCACTAGTCCTTCCAATGTTGGCAAAATGAGTACAAACTTACTGGGGTTAACAAGTCATTTGAGTGTTCTGTGTCAGAGTGGCAACCTGCCCAGGACTGTGCTCCTTAGTCAAATGAAACTGCCTCAGCAGCTCTACGTTCCACATGGTGTGAAAGAATGATTATAATCTGTTGTTTTTTTTTTCCAAATCTGCAGAAGATGTTAAACTTGGAGGAAAGTAGACAGCAGAGAGTGGGCTTACTAAATTCAGGAAAGTATTTATACTTTATTAATTAGCAAAATATTGTAGGTGCAGTTTAACATAAGGAAATGTAAAGATCTGGGATTGGGTAAGAATATTGAAATAGGGATTGCATAATTCAAGGGGCATTATTGGAGCATGTAACACAGGAGATGGATCTGGGTGGATGGGTGGGGGGGGGCATTAAATGCATGCAGAGAGGGTGGGAGGCGGGAGAATTTGATAGTTACCTCGAGGAATTGCAGATCGAGGGGTAACATCGATATTGGAAAGGTTACACAGGCTTTATGAGCCAAATGGCCATTTTGCATTGAATTTCCATTTGAAATACCTTGTCGAAAAGCTGACCCTTTAGCATACTATCTTATCAATAACCTTTAATCCAAAGCAAGTTTCCTCTTTGTATATTGATTTGTTACAAGTAACAATATTTGCACCTCACAACAACACCAAAAAAAAAAAGACTGAATTTTTTTTTGTTTTTAGAGCTGAGTTGAGAAATTTTGATCATGGATTACAAGGTGGTAAAATATTTATAGAAACGACAGCTGTAAGTGGGGGATTAGCCAAGCAGTATGACCTGTGTCGATGATGTATATGCAGTTTTCAGGTTTTTCTGTAAATTTTAATGCTTTAATCAATAATTAATTCCTTTCAAAGATATATGAGAACTACAAAGCCTTATAAACCATGCAATGAAGGAAATCAGTGCTTTTAATACAAGGAAACAGATACGAGAAGAGAATATTGAAGCAAGTACATCTGCGTTACTCTTTTTACTATATAGCCCCCTTTTATATAGATCATATCACTGTTCGTTTTAAACTTTTGACAAACGAAGCATCCACAGTAAAGAAATCAAAAGAGCAAATGTTAACACTGTTCCTT
This sequence comes from Eptatretus atami, assembly GCA_035128595.1. Classification (NCBI taxonomy): domain Eukaryota; kingdom Metazoa; phylum Chordata; class Myxini; order Myxiniformes; family Myxinidae; genus Eptatretus; species Eptatretus atami. The sequence continues at coordinate 62,931,792 of CM068964.1, forward strand.
AAATACAATTACATTTCCATATATTCTCATCACGAGTTTTTTTTTCTTCTTCTATTCTTTGCCAATTCCAAACAGTGTGGAAGACAGTCAACCTAATACCGCTCCATAAACTGTAAATTGTGAACTAGCCAGTCTCTGACACATTCAGTGAAATGATGGAATATCTAAAAAGGTACACGTTCAAAAACTCTTCTTGTTCAACTCTAACCACTCAACACTGAGCATGCTGCTCTGACTTGTTCAACAGTGAATGGATGTCATTGTACTTGTTATTAGCTTGTATGCAGATAAAACAACAACATACATGTCACTTTTCAAGGTACTTGACACCTACTTGTCCGAGCAGTGTGGTGGCTTCCAAATTCATTTGGTGTTCAATGCATTAGAATGTGCACGTGACCAATGCAGATCATCAGTCTTAGCCCCATTCATCAAAAACCCCTGCCCCCCCAAGGTGCTTTTTAATATGAATTTCTTAGACAGGCAATCTTCGCTACACTGCACAGCTACTTGTCAGAAATTTCAAAAGGTTTGATGTTTAAATTGAACAGGAATTTCAAAACTATATTTGCACTGATCTCTGTCACCTCACTTGCCACCGACTTTAATTTACAGCACGTGCATGAAAGAACGAATCATGTGATTCATCGATTTTGCTTACCAACAGCGTCAAGACAAATTCCATGAACAATTATTTTTCAACATACATTACTATGCCATTTATGAATAAATGTCCAGGTCAAATTGGAGTGCCCTCAGTTATCGTCATGCCATCAGTGATTTGCAGAGGCAAACACCATCATACTTCTTGGAGATCCACCAGGAGCCTACCCGATAGCCAACGGCAGATTAGGTTTAAGCATTTTCTGCCATGCTCGTTATTATAATAGCACTCTCCACCTTTTCACAGAGCTAAAGGATTCCATCTGCAATGCAATGCCATTTCCTTTTCCTTTCTTTAGCTCGAGGATGAAAATTGTGAAGATCATCGAATTTCCAATTAAAATGACTCAAATCAGGAACTGTTTCCATTTCACTGAAAAAAAAAAAGTTGATAGGCTGTTTTCTACTGTCTCTCATCTTGCATTGCACTGACAATCGTCATTTGTATGACTGCCTGTGCTAATGGTGAGTACCTTAACTCTGGCTATACAAAGAAGACCGTGGTTCCGAATCTCTGTCTTCCGACAACTTTCCTCCCACCTCACACTCACAGAAAACTCCCTCCAGCAGGAGCTTCCCTCCACAAAGGTGGAAAACTTCTCAACAAATTCAAATTCTTCCACTTCTACTGGACCTGATGGCACGAGCTCTTCAATCCCGAAGAGGTTTATATTTGTGGTAGTAGAACTTTGATAGAAAGGGGATGACAACCCCAGATTGCATTGAAATCCCTACTTTGTCTTGCTGCCCCTAAGAATGAATTCGTCAGATTCTCAGCATGTGCATATGAGGGACTTACTTATGTCCACTGGATCAGACACTTCATGAGATGGCGACTTGAGGAATACCAAGAGAATTCCCAGGACTCCGTACCACGGTTGTTGCTATGTCTTTGTTTTGTTCTGTTGTTGCAGTTCAAGGACTCCAAGGCATGATGCACTGATGCAGTTGTGTCAAACTCTCCTTTTATTGACTTTATTGTGTCTGGCCACTTCCTCCCATTGGGAAAACTGGCAACTCTTTTCTGACAAATTACGTTTGTAAATCAGCGTGAGAACACTTAAAAGCTTTGTAATGAACAACCTGTGAGATTCACTACCTCTCACAGAAATATTTATTCACCTAATCTGAAAAACAGAATATAAACAAAGTCTGAATGCGAGACAGAAAAATTATTTTAGAATTTGAACGTTTTACTTGATATCATTCAAGATGACGAGACCCAGGACCTATCGATATTCCCAGGGAAAAAAAATCGATTTAAACATATAAATAGATTTATGAAACGGGACTTTTCCACTTATTTCGTAAGAAAAATTCTAAACACAAGAAGGACAAAACAAGCAAATTAAATTTGAATTTCTGAAATACTGTTCTTTTTCCAACGACAGTAAACTTTGAATGGAATTATCTCAAAACTTAACTCATGTCAGTCATATCGTAGCTCTGTTAGTAACACTTCAACACAGATCATTCATACTCATATCTACTGCAATCTTGATATCCCAAATGAGGCTCTGCATTGTGAAAGACTCAGTGTTGTTTGCGCCTTGGATTTGTATCAGCAAGGATAACTCCTTATAATAAATAGGACCTCATTAAATTTCTATGCGTTCATTATATTGAATATTATATGACTGTGTGGCTTGGAATAATGTCCTTAAGGCTTGAATCTGTCATGTATTTATTGACTTTGTTTTAAAGTAATTACAAGCAATCTTCTTTTACTTGTTTGTTCCCTTAGTTACGTGGAGAATTTGATCGTCATTGTGTCTTTAACAACAATAAAAAAAACAAAAAAAAACCAGATCAAATCACAAATTACGCTGAATATTTTTTCTCTCGACATTTAAACGGTTGGAGTTATCATTATTCCATGCACTCGGTTCTGCAAAGCCAACATCTTTACTGAGGAATATCCATTACCCAAAATATGGTTAGGTCTTTTGGGGAAACATAATGATCTTTGGACTGATCATGCGCTTCAATTGAGATGAAAAAAAATTGATAGCAAGTGATTTGGTTGTATTACCAATGTGTGTGTAGCCATCAATGACAGAAGAGGTCCAGGAGTGAATACGGCAAAAGCTTTGTGCTACATTTTTAATATGTCCTCTCCGGAAAACCACCGACTACCGGCCTCCTTCAACCTCGTGCTCTGACACCCTTACCCGTAATGGTGCAGAGATAGCAAACCAATAAAATAAATGACTTACTTGATATGTTCTGACATGTGATGCTTTAAAGGTATGGTGATAAATAGTTCACAATGCTTCTTTGAAAGGGCAGGAAGGTGAAGCAATTAGTGCACCAAAAGTTTGCATGGTGTTAGTTAGGGCAGGTAAACAGAAAAAGGTTAAATTGTTACAAGTGGAAAGCTGTTCTATAAGATGAATAGTCTGTTTAAACTACTAGCATTATGCTTTCAGTTTATTTAAGACATTGCTGGGTGGTGGTGTGTGTGTGTGTTTGTGCGTGTGCGTGCGCACGCGTGCACACTTCTGTTTGTACAATCGTACCAAATGGGAAAGCCCATTTTATTTATGAGAATTACGCACACGTGCATGCAATTTGCACAACTGAATGTTGTCAAATGAAACATTGTAAGTAAGAATTATTTAATCTCACTGCCCAAAATCGGAGTACCGAGAGGAAGGAGTTAAGATTCCAATGTGGAATGAGAATCAGGTGTCAGAAGGTGGGGGGACCTCTATCAGGACAGGACAATTTCAACAATCCTATCCAACTTGGAATCAACTGTGGGGAACATTACATTCAGGCAAAAGACTTCAAGCTGCAACAATTTTGAGTGTCACAACAATCAACAACCACCTCCAAAAGGAACACAATCCTGTGATGGATTTACAAGACAAAACATTAAGTGTAGTTCTTTCTGCACAAAAACCTTGTTGGTGAGACCATATAGCTTGGAAAGTCATCGGGATGTCAGGCAAGCACCAATGCAGTTCGTCAAGCCTTGCATTCCATGAAATACCATGAAAGACCAGCTACACACGAACTTTTCACAACATGATGTGCAGCAGCGATTGATCAGAACAAGGCATTACCACTTGGAGACAAAAGGAAGTCAAATTGGTACAGACAGCTTTTTTGCATTAGCATGAAGAGATGCAATCACCATTCCGCTAAAGGTAAATCAAAAACAATTCAATCAAATTTGGTGCAACACCAATCATCTGTATGCAATTGGATGCCTTTCAGCCATGTGCAGTCAGACACTGTTCGTCTTATCCCAATTTCAAATGTACCCGGAGTTCTTGTCTTGTAGAAACTGAAAAAAAGCCGATCCTCCTGCTCACTGCCACCTACGAGGTATGTCGTCCTGCAGCGTATTACGCGCAAGAACATTATTATATTCACGACCTGTATGGGATAGCTCATCCGAGGAAGAGGCATCATTTGTGAGCATGTTTTTTAACTACTTGGCCATCATTAGCAGGGAGAAACGCCCCCTCCCAAACTGCTCCTAATTAAACTGTCCAAGCAACCTTGAGCGGCAGCATCTGCTTTGTGCAATGTGTGCATGACGGTGGTTTTATCCCGGATTTTAACTGCGATTTTCCCAGCTAACTGTCCTGATGTGTTTGTGTATCAGACAGGAAGGTTTCTGGCAGACACATTCTGCAAGTCAGGATACATGCGACAATAGTCGGTGTGACACATGGTTCCAGCTACAATAGCAATGAAGATTGCATTTGATATATATCACACAAAGGCATCTCCAAGCATGACTGTGAATGAGAGTTTTTGTGAATATGTTCCATGTATGATCCTTAAGGCCGACTTAATAAACTTTATATTGAGAAAAAAAACAGTTGGCAAACATTCAATATCCAAAGCAAAAAGAAAAAATATATATATTCTCCTTGGAATTGTGATGAAAAGCAAGTGTCTGTTTAAAGGAGAGCATTGAAAAAGGAAGCAAAGCAGTGGATCAGAAGAGAATGCAAAATTCCAAAAAATCTTGCAGGACCACCCACGTTAAGCAGGAAGAAATGAAATTTGCTGCAGATGCCCAAGGAAGGATGAAATATTTATGAGGATTTATAACAGTATTATTTCAAATGTGCCTCACGCATAATACATGGGAGTAAAGAAACTGCACCACAAGAAAATTTGCTGAAGATAAAGCCTGGAAGAGTGCTTGGACAAGATAATATGCACGGTTCCACAAATGCTTTCGAGGAATTTGTTTCTTGGCATGATATGCCGCACAAGGTGGGGTTGAGCAGATTTCTTTTCTCGGCGTTACAACCAGTTTTCCAGCCATCCTAGAGTCATCATCTGAGGATTTGGCAGATTGGCATTCTGTAGCAGACAAGCCATAGTATTAGATAGAGGCAGCGAGTAATACTCAAGGCGTAATTTGAAAAGCAATTAGTTATTAATTTTATCCAAACCTCAATGTTACCCATAATAACTTAATCTCTCACTTTGGGGCTATATTCAAAGGAATCTTAATTTTTTTCAATAATATTTTTTGCACTTGCATTTTAGAAATCCTTGGAGTTACGCATATCATTTTATAATTCTCACGAAGAGTGCGTTTTGGCTATTGAACATTTCAGGATTGTTAAAAAAATGTATAAAATTCTGGGTTTAGCCTGGCAGGATGGCCGAGAGGATTTGCACATGTGCCGATGAGCTGCCTAGCCTGGGTTTGAATCTCGACAAAGCTATAAACGGTCATCCTGGTATTTCGCAGGCAGGAAGAGGCATCAATGTGCACACTGTGCACCCTCCTTATGAGTGATGTGAAGTTGGAGGACCCATGTGCTAGTAGTAGTCATTGTTAGCAGTAGTCATGTTGAAGATCCCACAGTGCATCTTTCGAGAAGGTGAGGAGAGTTATTGCCAGCACACTGGGAAAGTTCCAAATTCCTGCCGACTGACTGATTGCTGGGAAGGCAATGGCAAACCACCCTGCAGCAAAACCTTTTCCAAGAGTTCTTCAGCAGCATAAATGCCCTATAAAGAGCATAGTACATCAGGTCAAGTCAGGTATGGAAGCATGTGCCAGAGCAGCGCGTCGCTGCGTCCACTTTCCGCTCCGGACTCCAGGGCCTCCGTATGGCCATCCCTCGGGCAATGCCAGGCCCATCCCCATCTCCTTGAGATGCCGATCAACCTGCGGCAACCACGAGGCACGTGGTCGGCCCATTGGCCTCCCTTGCTGAGAGAATCTGGTGAGCAGGATCAGCGTCAGAAAACGACACATGTCCATACAGCCACAGCTGACGCTCACGGACCATGCAGGTAACAAATCTCATTTGAGTCTCTCTCAGCAACCGCTCGTTGGACACACAGAGTCGTGAACCACGCAAAAGCTAAGGATTCTCCAAAGAGAGCTGGTAACAAAGGAATTAAGTTTTCATCTCAGATCCCTGGTCAGAGTCCAAGACTCACATCCATAGAGCAAGACTGGAAGCACCAAGGACTTGAAGACTTAGACTTTCGTCCTCCTGCACAGATACTGGCAGCGCCACACCCCATGATCCAGTGAATCCATGAC
>CM068964.1:63009403-63023326 GCA_035128595.1 Eptatretus atami
CCTCTCTACACCCACTCTAGCCTCTCCCCCGCTCTCCCATTTCCCTCTCCCCCAAATTTCAAAGGGGTCCAACATAGTATTACAAAAGCTTTCAAAGTAGTTACGACGTACCTCCCCCGATTCCCTCTCTCCTCCCTCCCCCACCATCTCACCCCTGCCCTCCCTCCTCTTCCCAGCTCTTTTCCCCTCGTATCGGCCGGGAAGAGCCTTCAAAGAGGTCCTATATAGGAGACATGCATCTCACGAAACAGCAGCTGGGACACGTTCATTTTTCCCCAGGTTTTAAAAAATGTTCATTTTTCCCCAGATTTCTCCAAATTTCATTCAGAACACTTCGAGGGACCTCTGAAAATGCAAACATTAGACCTTACGGTCAAATAAATAGACCTTAAGGTCAAATAGACCTTACGAATAAGCCATCCCCCAAGGGGACAGGTCTGAAAGCCACACATCCATTCAGTTATTTAAAATGCTTTTTTTGTTAAAACGTCTAATTTTGTCCTATTTTCTCAGGATTTATTGCAGTAGTCATAAACTATGTCAGCAACAGTCAAAAATGATATCATAAGAATAAATCGTGGGGGAGCCCGAAAGGGTTTAGCTTTGTTGAGCCTCAAAGCACGGGGAATTATTAAACATTAATAAAATCAAAACCCGATACCCCACAAACACAACACTTACCTTATTCTTATCGGGAAACATTCGTCTTGACAAATATGCACACATACACCCACTCATTTTATTAATTAATGACAGAAGATGCATTGATTCAGTCTTCAAATGTACACCAGAGGCCTATGGGACGTCAGAGCTGTGGGAAGCAAACAAAATGGTGGTGCCTGCCTAGTGGGCAGTGCTGGTGATGCTGGTGGAGAAGGGGAATGTATGGCCTGTCTGATGTAACCAAGTTTGAATGTAAAATGTATATTTATGTTGCACATGTCTTGCCTCATGCATATTCATGTTTTGCTTCATTCATGCTTTGCCTCATACATATTTATACTCCACCCATGTGTTGCTTCATGCATGTTTATGCTCCAACCATGTGTTGCATCAGATCCACTGGTGAGGGGGCGAGAGGGGCTCTTCCCTGTCTGGATTGCTGTTCCACATGATTTAAACCTCTAAAATAAAGAAAAAGTGATTTAAACCTTTACAAGTGTTGGTTAAACTGCCTGGATCATTCTTATTCAAGAATCGGGACATGTAGGTCATTCCAGGATAGCCTGTACAATGGGTAGTGCTTGTGACAGACAGGAACAGAGCTTTATACCTATATAGGATTCTGACTCAAATCATCAATGCCATCAAACTTTTATACGCTAATCCCCAAGCGTCTGCTCTTACAGCAGATGGGCAGACCGAATTGTTTGACACGTTAGGAGGGGTCTTTCACAGTAACACCCTCACACCCTATCTATTCATTAATGTTAGCCGTCCCCTGCTCACCAAGAGACGGGGTTTTGCTATCACCTCTGTTTGTGTGTCTGTCTGTGGATCTGTCTGGGCCATAACTTTTTTTTCCATTTGAGTTTTATCATCACATTTTCAACAAAGCTTTATTATGAGAATATGGAGAAGATAAATTAATAACTTGTTCAAAAGGCCAAAGGTCAGCATCACATAAAATCGTCAATTTTCATCGAATTGACCTGATATTTGAAGAATTTGCATATTGGGTTACTGAAGCCTATTGCTTTTGAGGTCAAAAGGTCAAGGTCGCCTAAAGTCGTCAATTTTTTTGTATCTTTAAAAAAAAATCTGTTTTCATCATGTTTAGCAAACAGAAGAAGAAAAAGAAGAAGTCTGATTACAAAGCTGACACAGACGGGCTTTGCATTTTCAGATGCTTTCTCATTGTAAGTTGGATGTTTTGCCTTTCGCTTGATTCATGCAATGGATAGAGGGATAATGATAAGCCTGAGAACTAGTCAAAGGCATGTCACAAAGTTCAATACTGATCTAGACTTTGCTGATGATATCACACTTGTTTTTGATAGTTTAAAAGGTGCTCAAGATATCCTTATCTCCATAGAAACAGCTACCAGTGAGGTAAGCATCCACCTTAACGAAACTAAAACTGAATTTATTTCAATTAACACACAATCAGTCATCTGCAACCACCCAATCTAAGTTTGGTATGAACATCAAACCTGTAAGTTACTTTAAATACCTGGGTTTATACATAATGGATTTGGGAAAAGACTTCATGACCCTGAAAGGGATGGTCTGGGCAGCCTGTAACAAATTAGACAACATTTTGTGATCAAACTTGCCAGAGAAGTTAAAAAATAAACCTCTTTAGGGCTACCGTTGAAAGTATACGTTAGAATGGTTCTGAAACATGGGCCCGTCGTGCAAAAATGCAAAAGTGTCTTGATGGAAAATACACTAACCTCCTTCGGCACGTCAACAACATACCTTGGAGGAATCATCCCATGCTTAATGCTATTTATGGTAACCTCCCACTGATCTTTGACACAACTAGCAAACAAAGAGTTAAATTCACAGGTCACCACTTTAGGGCCAGGGATCAGGTGATTTCACCTTTTGGAATCCTTTGGAAGCTTTGGAAGCTCAAACCATGAACATCGAAGTGTGGTAGGAAGTTGTCTTACCCTGACACCATTGCCAGAAGCACAGGTATTGAGGCCAGAAATCTTCCTACAGCAATAGCCAAAATAAACATCTGCGAGGGGGTTGTGAAGTCTGTCTCGGCCATGACCGCAAGATGATGATGATGATGACGATGACGATGACGATGATTACGAAGCCAGCTTACCAAAAGTTGAAGTATCTCCTGTCTTTACCATTCGGAAAAATCGTGCCTCGTAGGAAATATAGATCGTCCTCGGAAACGCAATAAGCAAGAGTTTAAACGTCCCTTCCCATATAATTTTTTCCAAGACTGCATGGGATAAGGTGGTTTTTTTTTAAACTCCCTAGTTATTTCGTGTTTAAATACGAATGTTAATAATTAATGTTTAAACATATTGCATGCACAAATTGTATTTTTCTAATTGTATTTTTATTTCAAATGAACAGAAAAAAAAGAACCAAGTCAAACATATTTGGTAACTGAGACTGCCTAAAGTATGTAAACAGGATCAATTTCGGTAAAGTTAGAGAGAGACAAAGTGGATTTTTCTCAAAACTGATACCACAATTTGAGACCACAAACTACCTTGGGTGTTCTACCACCCGATGTGGTCAGACTCTATAATATGTAGTATCGGTTTAGCCAACTCAACTGCAGGGCTTTCAGAACTTTGCTCTTGGGCTATTTGCCTGTGAAGCACCATTCTGACATCTTAGAGTAGCATCAGAAATCAAACCCAGAAAGAGAAAAGTGCTAGGTCAAACGAGGTCAAAGAAAAGTGCTCCCTTTGCATCATGCTGTCAGACTTGCTCATCAAAAAATAAAAAAAGCTCAGGGTATGTGTTGAAAAAGCTGGCAGAAGAGCCTAGATGTATTCACACTCACCTCTGGGTTGTCTAAGCTGGGTTCAAATCTCAGCCAAGCGATTAACTCACCCCGGTGTTTTGCAAGCAGGGTGATGCCTCAGTGTGTGTGCCGTCCCTCGGATGGACGTTAAACTGGGTGTCCTGTCCGCCGGTATGAGTCCATGGACGTTAAAGATCCCTTGTTGTGCTTAGTGAAGAGTTGGTGAACTATTATTGCACCCTGAACAAATTACAAATTCCTGCTCCCTCAATCCAGTATCCAGTGTCTGAGTGGCAAGCGATGCAATATCATAACCCTCACGAAAGAAACTGCTTTGACAGAATTGATGCTCCACACAGAGAATGGTATTATAATAAAAGAAGAAGAACAATAATAATAATAATAGTGTACAACATCTCCCAGCAATGTCATTCGACTCTATTTCTCAATTAGTATGATTGGTGGCTAGCATAATTTGCACACTCATCCAAATACAAATTTGAATCAAGCAACAGAAAAACATTTTTGGTGAATATTTTCCCCAAAAGTTCATTTCAATGCATTTTCGCCAAAAAAAAAATATGTGCAGTAATGTTATAGTGAACAACCAATCAACTTGCTTATGTTGTACAAATGAGGTGGTGTTCACCTTCTGAAAGTAGCAAATCTGGCTTTTAAAACCTCCACAAATGAAGATTGTAAAGGTAAGCAATAGTGCAATGCAAAAGAGAAAGTTGTAAGGAACCAGCAAGGCAACATGAATCAGCAAGTAAAGCACCTCCTCAGAAAGGTATGAGGCACCAAGTCAGGGCAATTCTATATTATTATATAAATAGATAATAATTATGTGGAATTTATGGAGGTTTCGGTTTTTTTTACAATACGGCTTGTAGGGAGCTAGTACGTAAATCACATGGAGGATACAGGTACGAGTAGACATCACTAGTGTACTTTTTACTTGAATTTTGAGGATATTATTAGACAATGGGTAAACACGTATGATTATGGTATATGGGACTTAAACGTGTGTTCCCCACATTATAAGCCAGGGGTTTAGAGGGGAATGGCAGCAGGACAACCGACATCATTCCGAATCTGTACTTATTCTTAAATTTTGCATCGCACCCTTGGATAACGTAAAGATTATACGTCATGGGGAAATTATTGCTTCCTGGTGGAAGTGAATTTAAAGTCAATGAAGCCAGAAAGTGAAAGTATTATTAATTAATTTATCATTATTACATCAACGTCAGGCCAGACGACGACGCAGGCAAATTACTCGCAACATGCCTCAGGCTCAAGAACCTCAGGCGGCACAAAATTGTTTGTAGTTTTTGTTACAGTAAATTATTTTCAGGAGATCTGTGAGAACGCAACAAACCGACATACAAATTGTTTCAAGAACATCACTCTTTTTTTTTGGTTTTTTTTATTAACAGCATATCACAAAATTTTACAAGGCTTGTTTCGTGATTACAAGAAATGGTTGAACCATTTATTTGCTTTCTGTATATTATTATTATTATTATTATGAAATGTGAGCAGTGCAGTAACATGTTTGCCTGATGCCAAATCATGGATTAATCCTGCCCCTGTTAAACACATATACACTCCAATAATAGGGTTAAAATAATTCTGAGTTGTTTCCACGTTGGTCGACACCACAATAAAGTTAGCTTCATGCGGTCTATCATTTTCCAAGTAAATTGTCCCCTGAAGACGAGTAGCTGCAAAATGGATGTCTTTTTTGCAACAAAATGCTGATCTGTGTTTTGGACTATGTCCAAAGAAGCCATAAAGCTTATTCCCTTCCTCGAAGAAAAAGATTGCTATAATAATGTCAAATGATAAGAATTATCAGCACAATGCATGTGACCAATGTCAGAAAGACTTGTAGTTTTCCTTTACTTCAGAAGGACCTTTTTATGATCGAGAGAGGTTGTGCATGTGTATTCCAAGGAAAAAAAAAAAAAAGGATGTGGGTGGAACTAAAACTGTTTTGCCATTGCTCTGAAGCATATCGTTTTATACCTTACTAGCTAGGGCCTCATAACTTCAGAAAAAATCGCGAGAGTCAACGATCGGCGTCTCGGTCGATAAAAATTGGAGCCGAGGGAGGTGGGAATGGCCAGGGAAGGGAACTGGACTGCTAGGCAGGACAAGGGTTAGCACAAAATGAGGAAAAGATGAGCCTTGTCCGTTGCAGTGTCCTGTGAGATTATATTACAACGGAGTGTTGATGGCGCAACAGTGTTGTAGTAATCTCAACAGACCCAGTAACAATTGCCATTACAGCCAACTAGAAAGTGGAGCTGGGCTCAAGAGGTGTCAACATCGACTGTGTGTGTGTGTGTGGTGTGGTGTGTGTGTGTGTGTGTGTGTGTGTTTGAGATTGTTTGTGTGTGTGTGTTTGCACATGTCAATGTGTACAAATGAGGTGATGGAGCCCATCTATCTCTCTAAAGTATCTTGGACCAGGATTGCATCATTTCCGAGATGTGACTGGGCTGTTGATCCAGTGCCTCCATTGATCAAGGAAGGAATGTAGCAAATTTGAAAGTTACTGTTTTGCTCTTTTATGTCGATTCGACCAGCAAATGTTAGTAAATAGGATAGCTCACCTCATGTATGTACACTCCATAGGACAGCACATCCATTTATAGATGGTGGGGCAATCATGTTAAAACGTCATGCAAAATCATTATTAATCATCTTGTACCTTGATTGACTTTAATACACAAATATTAATAACAGTACTGTTAACCTTTAGTCATGAATATGCTATTTTCTTTTTAAAGCATGGCTGCTGCTGCTGTGAATTAAACCAATAAATGTCTCGTCTTTTGAGATGCTCATGATGCTTTGTTCTGATTTCCTCTGTTTGCTCAAATAAAAATAAAAAGAAAGAGAGAAATCTTTTGACCAAAACCATGCTTGGGTTGTTATTTACAGCCTTGAGAGGTTGTCAAATTAATTGATCGTGATGGCAAATCCCATGAAGCTAACAACCTTAATTTACAGTGGGACAAGATTTGAGTCCTGGGTTCCAAGTCCGACTGAATTCGATATGTTTTGTTGACTTTGCACTTGGACGAGGGATGTAAGAATTCCGACTTAGACCAAAAGCACCACGTCACTCATACGTGAAAACCTTTGACCCTATAGTCGGACAAAGGATTAAATATTAATTCGAAGCAGATATGTGTAATATATTTCCACTTCTAATTTGATTATTCATTCTTTAGAGCAATCATACACATCTATCATCTCACTGGTTCATTTGAGTGGTTGGTTGATTCAGGTTTAGTTGTCCCATTCCTCGCACAATGTAATGGGTTTGTAGTGACTCGTTAATTTTTCTTTACATCATTACTATACACCTTTACTTTATATTTAATTTTTCTTTACATTTTTGATGACAATGAATTTGTGATAAAGCAAACGTGTGAACATTATTAGCCAATCGGTGGAGTCCTTCCAGACAGCCAATAGACGTAGCGGATACTCCAAGGCACCGAACGGAAGCTCGTCACCACGACACGATTTGGATTTGGAGCTCGCACGCTTTTCCTTACAAACCTTTTTCTCATTCTTTTTCATGAGTCACTCAACACATCAATATTTAATCGTTACTTTTGTTCGACATCACCAAGACTATTGAGTGAAGTGGATTTTGTTTGTTTGGCTGAACAAACACGATGACAATGAATATGTTCTCCCTTCTGCTTGCGATCTTCAACAACATTTTTAAAAGCGATGGCAGCCAATAAACCCTTTCTTCTTCACCAACTGCTGGAGAGACGACGGAAGGCATAATCATCAACTGACTTCATTTACACGTCCGTCCATCCATCCATCCATCCATTGGGACCATACTCTGTGCAGAGCATTGATGCTGCCTAAGCAGTCTCCTTGGCTTTTGGGTACAATCCTGGACGGGTCGCCACTCCGACACAGGATACCAGCAAGCTGGCACTCATTTTGCCGACCTCAGAAGGATGACAGGCAGAGTCAACCCCACCTGGTATTAATTCAACAGCCAAGTAGGATTTGAACTCAGGATCCTAGGATCCCAAGCCCACCACCCGAACCGTAAAGCCAGCACCAGGCATATTTACACATCATTGTATTTTAAATGTGAGTGAGATTTATTTTGTTCTGGTTTAAACATCATCCTCATCACCTGGTTTGAAAACCATCATCATACCCAGCGCACTGAAAGGAATCATCACCACAAGTTAATCAGTTTGGCCATTCTATCGAAATATTTGCCTCATTATGTGGTGAGAGAGATTAGAATCCCACATTCTGTGTTTTCACCGATGGTTCTTGATGTATGTACTTGTTCTTATTCGCTTAAACATTATCAGAGGCCTGCATGATAGCCCATAAATAGCATACCTGCCTTTGATTTGTCTCATCTGGGTTTTATTTCTGAGTAAAAACTGTCCACCTGGTTTTTCACAGCTGGGATGTCACATCAATAAGCGCACTTTCCTTGGGATGGGATGTTAATCTGAGAACCCGTCTACCAGCATGAATTATTGATGATGTCAAAGTTCCCATGGTGTCTTTTGCCAAATGTAGGCGAAGTCACCGGCACGCTGATCAAATTCCAAATCCTTGCCTTCACTACTCCTGGTAAGCAATGGCAGACCACGTGTTGTTGTCCTTGATATGAGACAGCACTAGGGCATGTCTCAAAACAACAACAACAACAACAACAACAACAACATAGGTGTATCAAGACTTGGGGAAAAATTGAAACTATGGGACAGGAGGTGAACAAACTTATGACAGTAGGGTTAAGAGGAACAGGTGAACAAAAGAAAAGCACAATTCGTTCGGTCAGAGTTGAAATGTCATGGGTTGAGAGGCAGCAAACTACTCAGGAAGAGTCGGCCTACATAAATTGTAAAAATCAAGGAGGTGGGAGATGAATGAGAGAAAAAGGCTAATGAATATGTATGAGTGAGGACCTTAACTGGTGATATGCTGCTGTCTGAATAAAACTGTAAAAAAAAAAAAAGGGGGCAAAAGCACAGACTCAGGCAGATAATTCCACAGATGAGAGAAAAGGGTGACAAAGTAATGGAGGTAAGCTTAAAACAAAACTGTGGGAAGGGTAACGTAGTACGAGTTGCTGGATAAATGAACATGCCATCGAGCAACTGGATATGGGCAGATGGCAGAAAAGGCATGAGGCAAGAGGCTGGCAGAGAGGCAGTATAGCACTGTGAGCCGACTGAATAAGTCTCCAGTGATTGAAGAGCAAGCTCATGACTGTTTCTGGTTTGTTGACTGTTAACGTCATAGTTTAGCCACTTCATATATGTTTTCTGACTGCTCTATTTGTACAAAAGGCTAAAATCTGGGATAACCTTGATATGTATCTTAAATTGCTGGGATTTCTTAAAAAATATCATTCAGCAAAAAATATTCACTCCAGCCAGAGAGCATTAACATGATAAGCCACCTTACTGGCAGATCAGCAAAGAAGCAAGTATGCCGAGTATCCCCTGACTCGAGAGCAAGAACCCTCATAAGGAATATGGCCACGACCCCAACCCAGACAGAGCATTTTCCCACAAAGCAAATGCCAAACTAAACCACTTCCGGGCAGTTCCATCTGCTGACCTTGGATTGGCTGTGGAATTCAGTACAGAGGAATTAAAGTTTGCCCAGGAAAGCCTAAAATGTGGGAAAGCATCCGACCCTGATAACAGTTGTCAGCAGCAGAGCATTTTTTCAGCAGCAGACCCTTATAACAGAGCAGTTGAAGAACGTCAGCACTTTCCTCGTCCACTGGCTTAAGTGCTTCATGTTCTCCTGCCTCTCTTCACTCAGGATTCCAAAGCTCTGGAAAAGGACCATTGTTGCAGCTACCCTAAAACCCAACAAGCCCAGAAACATCCAAAAGAGTTACAGGCTGATATCACTGCTATCTGTCCCATTAAAGGTCCTTGAGAGGCTCCTCCTTAACAGGATGGAACCATTTGTTGAGGTAGCACTTTCATCAGAACAAGCAGGCTTCAGGAAGAATTGTCACACTGAAGATCAGATTCTAGCTGCAAATTACATCATTGAGAGTGCATTTGAATCAAACCAGAAATGTGGCGCTGTCTTCTTTGACTTGTCTTCAGCATATGACAGTCTGGTACCGTGGCTTGCTGCTGAATCTGCACGAGATATTACAGGACCACAACCTAGTCCACTTTATTCAAGTCTTGATCTCCAACCACTGTTTCAGAGTCGACCTTAACAGACAAACCAGCAGAAACCACAGCCTCAAGAATGGAGTTCCACAAGGTTCAGTCTTGCCTCCCTGCTGTTCAATGTCTACACTACACATTAGACATCTCTGAGACAACAGGTACCATACTTGCCTGCACTGATGACCTTGCAGGAATCCATCCCCATCACATTAGATGAGCAACCATCACCAAACAAGCATCCCTCATTGCATATTAGAGCCGTGACCACCATATGTACAACAAACCAACAAGCCCCCCCCCCCCTCCCAAAGATTGAAGACTGCAAGCCCTTTATTAGAGTTTCTCAAACCTATATCACAGCAGATGATGGCCTCAGCAAACAGACATGACAGACGAAGCAATAGCGTACCAACCAACACAGTAGCCGTCTACAACACCTTCCCTGTTCCACCAAGCCCCTTGGTTGTGATCCGCCGAGGAAGGAATGGTGTCGCCTTAACAGGCTCCACATGGGTGTTGCTCGATTCCATCACAACATGTTCTCCTGAGACCTTGCTGACTCAACCAACTACGAGTGTGGCCTCCCCCAGACTGCAGATCATCGTGTGCAAGACTTCCCCATCCATAGCCTAGACTCTAGAGGGAGGATGGCAAAGAACTGCAGCACCTGACCACAATGGCTGAAAAATAGGCAACTTCACGCTGTAGACCAACAACTCAGAAACACACCACATAAAAAAAAGAAGAAGCAAATAATATTGCAGAAGAAAGTACAAAAGTACAAACAACTTTGAAGTCGAGAAAAAAAAAAGGTTCAGTCTGTATGTTCGCCTTAAAGGGGAACCCAAACACAATTTTTTTTAAACCAGTGAAAATCATTAATCAAGGTCGAATTTGAAGGGGAATTTTTTTTTTTAATTTCGTTTTTTCAACTCACAAAGTGCCGAAGAAAGCCCAAGTGTCGATTTTCACCAGTGACGTCACACTCAGAACCCACCTTGATCCAAATGGTGACTTGCATAGAGAAACAGTGTATTTCGAGCTCGGATTCCAATCCTGTTTCCACCGTCATTAGCAACTCTAAAGGTTCTCACAATTTTGAAACTGATCAGTGGGATTTTGAAGAAACCATTGGACACAAAATTAGTGACCGAAACGCTTTCACGGATATTATGGAGCCGTATTGTTTTGAGCCTGAGGTGAGTGATTCAGACAAAGATGGTGACAATGGAGGTGTGAGGGAAGATGAAAACACTCGTCACATGTTCAATACAGATCGGTCGGTTTTGTTTTTCTGTTCAATTGACCATTCATAAGGGATTTGTATTCATTGATAAACCAGTTATACTCCAGCAGAAACATGGCATGAACACAGCACGGACACTGCCCAGGCACACTCGGACACCGCAGACAAAATGGGTGATGAATGCTTTGTCCCACCATTGTAAGCTGACCAAGTGTCTTGTCTGTGATGGGATCGTCTCGTTTTATACTTTCCCGGGATGTCATTTATGTTTGTGGTCATGTCATGTCTGTGCCATGTCATGTCCGCACTGTGGTGCTGTGGCCGTGCCATGTCTCTGCTGTGGTGCTGTGTCATGCCATGTTCGTGCTGTCGTGCCATGTCATGCCGTGTCATGCAATGTTCGTGTTGTGATGTGTTGTGCCATGTGCGTGTTCGTGCTGTGTCATGCGTGTGGATGTCCTGCCCCAGTGGAGGGAGAGAGGTACTTGGGGGGAGGAGAGGTGTGGGGTGGTTATGTGTATTGTGGGGGATGATGGAGGGGAGTGTGCGGTGGTGGTGGGTATTGTGGGGTGATGGTTGATGGAGGTTTGTGGAGAGAGGAAGGGGTGGAGGGGGTGTGGGGATGGTGGTAGGTATTGTCGGGTTGATGGTTGATGGGAGATTGTGGAAGGGGATGTTGGAGGGGGGGGGTGGGATGGTGGTGAGTATTGTGAGGGTGATGGATGATGGGGATTGTGGATGGAGGAGGGGGTGGAGGGAGGGGAGGACCCTGAAAGGTTTCACATCGCAGGTGAAATCCTTTCAGAGGAGTAGATGAAATCCTAGAAGAGCTAGGGACATGTCGGATGGGAGAAGGACAAAGGGCTAGGTGGTGAAGGGATGAGTAGCAGTGGGGAGTAATAAGAGAGGGAGCAAAGGGAAGTGGGAGATTGGAGGAGGTGGAGGAATGAGCTGGAAGAGGAGGTTGGGGGAAGAAGGCAGTTTGTAGATGTGAAGGGGGGCAGCTTTGAGAATTGGGAGTGAGGGGCGAGATTTGAAAAGGAGGGGTGAGAGTAGAGAATTGAGGGAGAAATGTGTTGGGGGAGCTTTGAGAAGGGTGAGTTGGAAGATTGGGGGGGGGAGGGGAAGACAGCGAAGTTTCCTTTGAAGAGGGAGGAGGTGGCTGAATTGAGAGGGAGGGGTGAGAGAGAAGCTTTGAGAAGGAGGTGAGACGATGAGAGCAGGCACGGTCATGGAGGAGGAGGGAGAAGGGAGGGGTGGGGAGAAGGGGAGGATGAGACTGGGTAGTGGTATGGTAGAGGTGGGAGTGGGGGGGGGAGGAACAAGAGTTGAGGGGTGGGAAGAAGGAGAGATGTGATGAGAGGAAAGAGAGAGCGTGTGATGGAGAAATTGAGCAGTGTGCTGAATGAGAGTGAGACATTTGAAAACCATACAGTTTGGGATATCAGAGTGGGAACTGTTAGGCAGAGGACAGTGGAGAGATGCTAGGATGGGCTGCAAGATGTGAGGGGTAAGGAGAGGGTATAGCATGGAAGGAGTTAGGAGGAGGTAGATTTAAGGAGGTGGGATGAATTTGCACTGAAGTTGGAAAAAAAGAATGATTAATATTGGAAGACGAACAAGTATTGCCAGTGGAGACCAACACGTTTGGATGCAACATTCAAGTCTTACGTTTCTTACATTTCATCAAATGAAATATTTTCATCGTCATCACATTTTCGAGCTAGAACAGCACTCAGTAGAACGGATACCTCCAACAAGTTGAGCAGTTTACATTTTGTATCCCAATGATAAGCCAGATCTGCAACCGGACCTTAACCAATATCGAATTGGTTTGTTCTTGTCACCTCCCCAACTTGTCCAAGTTTTGTCCGAATCCGTCCATAACTTTTTGAGGTGTCATGCTACACATCGTTTTGGGTTCTATTTTTCAAATGTGAAGAATCACTTTGAAATTCTAGTATCCGGAAACAGATATGGTTGTCACCAAAATCTCATCAATTTGTCCTTGTCATGCACCCAACTTGTCCACCAAGTTTCACCAGAATCCATCCATAACTTTGTGATATATCCAGCTCACAAACAACCAAACAAACTGGTGAATACATTACCTCCGTCCACCTTAGGTAATGGAGGTAAAAATTAAAAATAATTGTCATACGAAATGAATTTGGTTGAGTTTTTCCAGGTTATGTCATAAGTAAAGTGAAAAAGTACTTCTAATCACTTACACAGCAATTTAACTATTCAAATATAACATTTTGTAACTAGGATGGTTTCCTTATTGGCCATTTACCACTTGTTTCCATGGGTTTTCATGAACTGCTCGTTAAAAATTTATGACCACAGAGTGCACGTGGGAATAAGGTGATTCTGACTCACATTCGTATTTGGAACTCGTATCAATTGATTTCAAGTAATCCCCATCAATATTGCACGGAAACTGTATGTGAAGGACTGAAACCCACATGTGCAATGTTCAAGTTCGAAGTGTGGCTTTCGGTGAGTTGATAAGAACTCGTTGTATACCTTCGCTGCAATTGGTATGAGTGATATTCCTCTGTAATTACTGGGCATTGTTAAATCATCTTTCTATAGGACCAATTCGTGATTTGGTCCAACAGGATGGTGATTCGTTGTCTGACAATGCTGAGTTGTGCAACACAAGGAAAAGTTCGTGGAAGGAATCGTCTTTCTAGTCTGGATAATGAATGGATGGTATTTCATCAATACCAGGTGCCTTGCCTTTCAGCGTTTGACCGAGTCAGTAACAGACCTCAATTATTTCAAGGTAAAGAAGCAGTTGAGATATTTAAAGGTTCAGAAACGGTTCCTTCTTTCTTTCATTCCTCTTTTTCCCCACCTTTGGAACAAACTCCCACACACTCTTCAATCACAATCTTCCCTCCAGGTCTTCAAAAGAGCTGTTCACCACCATCTCTTGTCTTCCCCCATCCAAAACCATGATCTTTTCTACCCCCGTCAATCCATCCCAAACACACCTCCTTCAAATTCCC
>CM068964.1:63031586-63044207 GCA_035128595.1 Eptatretus atami
TCTTTCTTCCTCGCTTTTCCTGTCTGTGAAACTGCCTTCTGATGTCATCTCTTCTCTGGCCTTCTCTGGTCTGCTCTCCTGTCATTCTTTCTTACTCTTCCCTCTGGGGCATCAATAAGGCAGGACTGCACCACCCTATTCTGTCCCATGATTTTCATTTCCAAATGAACCCTTCTTTACCCTCCAACTTGCTGGTTTCTCTCTCTCTCTCTCTCTCTCTCTTCTCTCCTCTCTCTCTCTCCTCTCTCTCTCTCTCTCTTCTTTCCTGTTTGTTTATTCTGTTGCCAGTCGTGCCCAACTGATGCCACTACTCCACTGTCAAACCTTGCGCTTCCATGGGAAGAAAATGGTTTCAGGTTGTACACATTTTGTATCCCATTGATTGGCCGGATCTGACCGCGACTTTAACCAAATTCTAATTGGTTTGTTCTTGTCACCTACCCAACTCATCCACCAAGTTTTGCCATAATTCATCCACAACACTTCACAATTGAGAGAGATAGGGTTTTTGAGCCTATCTCTCTATCAACTGTGAAGAATCACTTAAAAAAAACTTATAGTTGGTATCTCCCACGTAAGGCTGAGTCTTTGGGGCTCTCACTCTCTCACCATAGGCAGGTCGGTGGTCTTTCTGTCTTCCACTGTCTCCTCTCCGGTCTCGCCCCCCCCCCCCTGCTCTGTCTGAGATTTGGCCCCACCATATTTCCGCAGGGCGCTCAAGGTCCGCCAACAACCTCCTTCTGGTAAAACTACCAAAATCACGAATCAATACTCACCTTCACTCTTTCATTCCTCTTTTTCCCGCCTTTGGAATAAACTCCCTCACACTCTTCAATCACATTCTTCCCTCCAGGCCTTCAAACAAGCTGTTCACCACCACCTCTTATCATCCCCCATCCAAAGCCTCGATCTTTCTACCCGTTAATCCACCCCAAACCCACCTAATTCAAATTCCCTGCTTTCCTTCCTGAAAGTCCCTGTAATGTCCATCTTGTTTACCCCTTGTTCCCCACCCCATCACTCTTCCTTCCACAGATCTCCTTATGTCTCTGTTCCCCACTGTTTTGTCCTCCCCTCTCCCACCCCTCTTGTCTCATGTCCCCCTTGCTGTGCGTTGTGTGTTAGCTCTCACACGAGCCTCGACACTGTATACAAAAAAAAAATAGGCTGGATCTTCACCAAAATCTAATCAATTAGTCCTTGTCACACACCCAACCTGCACCTAAGTTTCATCCGAATCTGTCCACACCTTTTTGAGATATCCTGCTTGCAGAGAGACAAACAGACAAACAGGGTGAAAACTAATCAAGTAACACACTCAGAAATTTGATACTGATGAAAAAGTGCATCCAACATTGGGTGTTAAATGATGGGCCTTAAAAAGGCCTGCAGATCAACTGTAAGCCCGAGTGGAGGTAATTGGCCTCAAATATGGTCCCTGCACTCACTACGGCACTCGACAGAGGTATTGGTTCCACATCATCATCGCTCAAGCAGTAAACCTATTCTCTCTTAGCAATTTGCACTTTTCAGCATACTGTCAGACATTAATCTGTTATATGAGAAAGTCTTTCACCCAAAGGAAACCGACTCTGCCAAACACATTGAACTCTGCTTGTGAACTTTCACAAAGTGTCATGAAGAAGACCGTGATGCCATATTGGGTTCAAAAACAAATCGTTATCATTGCATTCCACTTGAAATTCGGCCACTTTACTTTGGGTCATACTTGGCGTCTGTGCTTCTATTTAACAAACAAAATCTATGAATTTTGGCTCACATGTTCTTAGTTATGGATTAGAATGTGTTCATTGTCATCGTGATGAGGTTTCTGGGCTTTTCCTGTTCATAAATCCTTCGCAATGCCAGGGTTTATCAGGAACACTCCCAAGCTTGTATCTTGATTTTCACCTTGAAAAAAATTGGAAATTCTAATAAAACAAGGTCCTCTTTACACACACACACACACACACACACACACACACACACACACACACACACACACGGTCATTGGTCCTGGTTACAAGGTTAGTACATGGTACATCAAAATTAATAAATTTCAATATACATTGCTGAATAAAAATACTGAGTCGGGTGTACATACTTTTTGGAGGGCGTGGAAAATATCTCCCCACCTTTCTCGCTCGGGGCATCTTGCCCCACCTTACTCCACATGTTATATCTTTTTGGTGCATTTATTTATAGTATGAGACTCAATTTCTCCAGAACTTTTTGATGATACTCATAAAATCTTACAATGTTGCCAAGTTTGAGATTTAAAAAAATTGATTTTACCTTTTTCATTCAGCTACCTAAAGTCATGCAAGAACTAAACACGAAAAAGAGCAATCAAAGATTGCAGACCCTCGCCAGGACTTGTTTTATGTGACGTTTGTGTCGTTTTTTGTTGTGTATTTTGTGTGACGTTTGTGTACTGGTATGTTATGGAATTAATCAGAGACAGAACTAGAACTGCCATTTATAACTGCTGGCAGTGATGACCGGGTACCAAGACGTCCCACTTTGATGCAACCCTGCTTTGATTGTACACCTGACCCTGACCCATGACGTTTTAAATTATTATTCAACTCAATTCAGAATGATATTAAAATAAATTCAATTCAGATCAAATGGAAGACCAAATAGGTACAGTCCTGCATTGGAGTATCAGAAGGAACCCAAACAAGATAAAATAAAAGATGAAGTCATCAGGAGGAACCTGGATAGGATTCGGGTTTCAGCTGCTACTCCTCTACATTCAAACCCATCCAGGAACAGACAAGTGAGCCTTATTAAAAATAAAAATCAAAAAGAACCCAGATCAAAAAATAAATAATTCCGGCTGCCAGACCATGTGTCCGATCAAGTTTAAATTTGAAATGTATATTCCCCATCACTACTAGATCATAATTGTGATGTTTCACGTTGATTAATGAAGCGGTTCCACAGAAAACATTGTTTAATATTCTTCTTCAATCCAATATGGCTGCCAAACTATGTGAACTTAGTGGGGCAACTTAGCTAGATATAGCATAACAATTGTGCATTTTGTGAGGAAAGCACCAAATTTGGCACACTAGTAGCCTATCATATTATGAACAGATTTGGATATTGGGCCATCAAATTCAGCCGCTGATGGCTGTGGCAGCCATTTTCCACTGCCATCAAAAATTTTGAGATGGCCCAATATCCAAATCTGTTCATAATATGATAGGCTACTAGTTGCCAAATTTGGTGCTTTCCTCACAAAATGCACAATTGTTATGCTAAGTTGCCCCACTAACTATCAATTATTGGGTGGTCGCTAGACTACCGTTATTCTCAGGTTTTCCATCTGTCTGTATGTAATGGACAGCTCTGGAGGCCAGAGGAGTCAACCGATTTTGATGAAACTTGACTGGTGGGTTCATACCAGGATCTAGTTGCATGCTTTTGAGCACCGTTGCTATGGACGCCACCGTTGCCCAGCAACGGGACTTTGAATTTTTGAAAAAATCCGAAAAATATTTATATATTTTTTTTCGAAATTCAAAAATCGGCTTCCGCGCTTTTATGCGCACTATAATCAACCTCTTTGTCAAAAAATTTCAGCCCGATCCGTCAAAAACTGTATGACTAGTATGCAATTATATAGCGACCACCATGTCGCTACCGGCTTGTTCCTTTACAATCTTGTACACCCAAGGCTTGGAGAACATTTATGTGAAGTTTCCCCTCGATCTGACCAGCCGTTCTGGAGAAGATTTTTGGGGTTTTAGGGTAAATCCAATATGGCTGCCAAACCACGTGACCGATGACATCATATGTGTGAACTTTTTGTTCCTCATGGATAGGCGGTCATACGTGTAAAGTTTCACCTCGATCTGTTCAGCCATTTCAGAGAAGAAGATTTTGAAGTTTAAAAAAAAAATAAAAAAAAATGGCTGCCGAATCACATGACCAATGACGTCATGACTTTTTCCTGTAGACCATTTTATCTCTCGATGACCCCACAAAAATTTTCATACAGAGCAGATGTAGCATTCTATATTTGGAATTATGACGTCGTAACAAAGGCACCTATGAAGTCATAAAAAAAATCACACTTATTCCCCATGAGTACTTGCCATGGTGCCATTTCAATTTTTTCCTGGTGCGGTTCAGAGATGGAGGTCCAAAGTTTTTCCATTTTTCAAGTATGGCTGCCACCACATGTGATGTATGATGTCATAATTATCAAAAAAAAACATTATACATGAGAATTTGCTCCTATGGTGAAAATTTTGCCTCAATCCGAAAAGCGGTTGCGGAGAAAAACACTAAACTTCTGTGTGGACAAACAAACAAGCAAACAAGCAGACACAAATGCAATACCCTGACCTCCGGCGAGGGCAACAAGAAGGCAATGCAGAATGTACAAACGGACAAGCAGAAAATGGAGTGGTGGGTGATATTTAAACCCCCAATGTATTTATATTCTTTCCAAGTAAAACTCTGGTACAGATTTGTGACAGACAAATACAGACCAACCTAACTCCAACCCCCTCATGCACCCCCATCCACCCCTTTTCCACCTCTCCCTCCAACACAACATGGAAATAAAATTCGAATTTTATTTCCACTTATTGAAAAAAATTGAGATAGCGTTTTACTTATTTACTTTTTCAATCGTGAAATATTTTACATTTGCCTCAGGGCTCGGAGATACAATGGTGATGGAAGTCAGTTTATCGAAAGTTTCACTGCAACTCAAAGCATTGAAATAACTTTGGGAGAAATTTACCTTTCAATTCAACTAGTCAGGGGTGTATTAAAAAAGGAAAATAAATTATTCTGTGAAGATAAAAACTGGCAAATGAATACAATGAAAAGAAACAATTTGAAAGAAAAATTCAATCTCATCCTTGCAATGGTATAGGTTTTTTTGTTTTGTTCTTTTTTGTGTACCTTGTCGAGGCTCGTATGAGAAGCTAACACACAACGCACATCAAGGGGGGGCATGAGACAAGAGGGGTGGGAGTGGGAAGGACAAAACAGTGGGAAACAGAGACATTAGGAGATCTGTGGAAGGGAGAGGGTTGGGATGGGGAACACGGGGTATACAAGATGGACATTGCAGGGACTTTCAGGAAGGAAAGCAGGGAATTTGAAGGAGGTGGGTTTGGGCTGGATTAACTGGGGTAGAAAAGATCGAGGATTTGGATGGGGGAAGATAAGAGGTGGTGGTGAACAGCTGTTTTGAAGGACTGGAGGGAAGAATGGGATTGAACAGAGTGAGGGGGTTTATTCCAAAGGCGGGAAAAAAAGAGAAATGAAAGAGTGAAGGTGAGCAGTGATTTGTGATTTTGGTAGTTTTACCAGAAGGGGGTTGTTGGCGGACCTTGAGTGCCCTGCAGAAATATGGTGGGGACAAATCACAGACAGACATGCGATATTGCTACCGACACCCTTACGACCCAATTGTGACCTTTATTTGAGGTATCACCTTATTCCTAAGGTTCGTTAGCATTGTTTAATACTCGCCTCAGGGAAATTTGGAGAAAATCAGATGTACTTACGCATGGGCGGTGTATTGTTTAACAGTCGCCGGTCCGCACACCCATCGGAAGTATACATTACCAGTTATCCAGTTCCGTCAAGTCGTGGCCAACTTCTGGTGACATCATGACCAGTCTCCAAAAATCTCCACCCTGCACTACTTCCCGAAGCTCTGGTAGCGACAGCTTCTTTGCAGCCTTTATCCCATCCATCAGGCATATGCAAGGTCTGCCTCTACCTCTTCTTCCCTAAACCCTCAACCATAACCAGCCTGGTTGACTTCTCCAGACTTTCGTTTTTTGCATGCATGATGTGTGTCCAAAGCATGACAGTTTCTGTTTGAGCATCAGTGCTTCCAATGTACACGGTGGTCCAACTCCTTCAAGTACTGATTTGTTTGTTCTTCTTGCAATCCATGGAATTAAAATTCATTTCCAAAATCACATTAAAAAACTGTCAACCTTCATCCTTCCTTTTTCACTTTCCACAACTCACATCCATACATTGCAACTGGAGAAACCAGAGCATTCAGCAGCCTCCACTTGGTTAATTTTGTCACATCTTTGTCTTTCCAGATCTTTGTCAATCCTGACATTTCTGTTCCTCCTCATGCTAACCATCTATGAATTTCTCCTCAACATTCTCCACTCACTTCAATCTTTGAACCCAGGAAGATGAAACTTTCCACACAATCGTCTACAAATCTGAACACGTCGATCTTCTCAGTTAACAAGATTTTAGTCTTTTTTAAGTTTTAATAAAGAACAGTTTTTTTCACTTTCCTTCTTCACTGTCTGCAGCAGTTTCATCAAGTCCCCTTTACTTTCTGCCAACAGAGTGGTATCATCAGCATAACTTAGATTGTTGATACATCCTCCTGCAATCCCAAACCCAGACTCCATGTTATCAAGTTGTACTTTTTGTCAAAATTATTCTAACCACAAATTAATCGGTCAATTCCATCCAATGATAATAATATTAACACGGGGGCTGGCAGGATGACCGAGAGGTATGCACACTCTCCTCCAAGCAGCCAAGCCTGTGTTTGAATCCTGACCCAGCAATAAACTGTCATCCCGGTGTTTCACAGGCAGGGCGATCGATCAATGTGTGCGCCGTTCCTTGGATGGACGTTACACTGGCTTCCCATCTGCAGTATCAGTTGGTGGACTTTAAAGATCCCGTGGTGTCCTTCACGAAGAGTAGGTGAGCTATCGGTGGCACCCTGAAGAAATGACCCCCCCCCCCTCCATCACTGCCCTCCCTGGTCACTTCCGTTGGGAGCGGGTGTTTCTCGTAGATGTAAACAGAGGAAAATGCCAATTTTGGCCTTTGGGATATTTTCAAGGGATCACCATGAATTATGTGGATGGCCTGGAGGATAAAATTGGTAAATTAAATAGATACATCGCAGTCCTCTAACCATGCTAAAAAATTTAAATGATCAATCTCTGAATTTATACACTGATTCTTCAAAGGACACCAATTATTTTTTGATGGGAGTCAAGTGCATCTGCAATTAATTCAATGCTAACCATTCTCCAAATTAATTAAGAATTGTCAGCTCTGCATGACAGCCATACTAGTATAATATTTCAATGTACACGATGATGGTAAAAAGAAAAAAAAATACTTTGAAGTGATGTGCAAAGCATTTCCATGTTCAAATTTACATTTGGAGTGCTAGCTGCATACATAATAATGTCTTAATGCCACAGAAATATTAAATACCCAGGAACATGTCTTTCAATCCTGACAAATCTCATACTGTCTCTCTGAAAGGACCATCAAGAACCCTCCCAACTACTTTCTCAACAATCCTCTTGTTGAAGTCCTTTCATTCTAGCTTTTGGGCCTCACTATCTGCCATGATCTTTCCTGGGAAAGCCACATCCCCAAGCTGGCCTCCAAAGCCAGTTGCCGACTAGGCATCCTATGTCGTGCAAAGTCCTTTCTTGGCACACCGAGGTTTCTAACCATGTGCAAAGCTTTCGTCCTCAGTCTGATGGAGTCCTGCTCTCCCCTCTGGGTTGGTGCTCCTGCCTCATACCTAGCTCAGCTTGATGCCATGGAAACCATGTCCTTCAAAATCATTAGAATCTCCCGCGATAAAGCTGTCTTTGGGTCTCTCACTCTCTCTCACCGCAGGTCGGTGGTCTTTCCCTCTTCTACCATCCCCTCACCGCCCCCCCCCCTTTTGCTCTGTATGTGCTCAGGGTGATCAAGGTCCACCAATAACCCCCTTGTGGTGAAATTGCCAAATTCAAGAATCACTGCTCACCTTCACCCTTTCATTCCTCTTTTTCCCCATCTCTGGAACAAACTCCCACACTCTCTTCAATCCCACTCCTCCCTCCAGGTCTTCAAAACAGCTGTTCACCACCATCTCATATCTTCCGCCATCCAAAACCACAATCTTTTCTACCCCCGTTAATCCATCCCAAACCCACCTCCTTCAAATTTCGTGTTTTCCTTCCTAAAAGTCCCTGTCGTGTTCATCTTGTTTACCCCATGTACCCCACCCCATCCCTCTCCCTTCCACAGATCTCCTATTTTCTCTGTTCCCCACCATTTTTGCTTCCCTCCCTGGCCACTCTTGTTTCCTGCCTTGTTATAGTTTCTGTGTGTTAGCTCTTACATGAGCCTCAACATGACATATTTTTAAAAAACAAACACAGTTAATTAATTGATCATTCAGTTCAATACAAGTAAGACTATGTCGTTTTAATGAGATAGTATTAATTACTCATCATTAGAATCACTATCATCCAGAAAATTCTTAATAGAGACTTTTTCAACTATTATAATAGTTTTGTGACAGTCACAACAGCCACAAAGATCAGGAACAAGATAAATGAGCTGCATGACAAGACCAATGATGTTTTCACATCGACGATGTTTCCAGCCACAATGGACGTATTTTAATACATCCTCTTGGGCACAATCAAGGGACATCTTGTGTACCTCCATTTCATTGTTTGTCATCATCCAGCGATGCACATTTGGGCTGGTTACATTGATCTGTTGCTCAAGAGAGCAACGAAGAATGGCTGCCTGGTAATTGGAACACCTTGATTGAAGCAGCAGAGCATCTTTCATTGGTGGAAGACTTTGTTTCTTGGAGGCCCGAATGCAGAATATCTTGCTTTGCACATCGTTGATGTCTGCCACTTTGTGCCCGTACAGTTCACATACAAAGTTCTCGAAAGAATATTGTACACTGGCTGAAAACTAAGTTTTCACCAAGTTCGGTGTATGCCTCCTGATGAGAAACACTATCAGCAACGAGGTCAACTAGCCTCTTCTTACCTTTACCATGAAAGGTAATGGTGTTGTCACAGCTAGCGAACACATGAAGCCCTATCAGTGCTGTGCAAACATTCTTACCAATAGTTTGTGCTACTTTCTGTATGTCAAGGATGCATGTGTTATTCACACCATTGTAAAAGAACATTCGTGATTGAAGTTGATCCATGATGGACAGCAGAGTGACGGCTACATCTGTGTCTGGGCTGCTGATGACATTTGAAAAATCTGCAGCAGCATGCTCAGCATGTCGGAGTGGCCTCGTGTCTGATTCTTCATGATCACAACAGAGTTCCGACACAAGCGAGACAAGAACATCTTCACCGTTGCCACAAATTTTGTGATAATGTTTCCCACGAGAGACAGCACATAAAATCCTCAAGTGCTGATGTTCTGCAGCAACTCCACTAATTCTTGCTCATTTTGTACATTGGAAAGAAATCATTTCCGCTGTTGTGGAATTTTCTGATCCTCTCCGGAGATCTTATGCACCAGAGAACTATTGATATTCATCACCCACAAAATTACATGCATACCGTTCATCTGCCTTGTTGCTGACAGCAATTCTTCCAGATCTAAAAATGAACTTTGAAGTTGCTTCGGAAGTGCTTCCATCAGAACCATCCCAGAATGATCAGTGCTGAATTTGATGAAATTGTATTGACGAAGTAATCATTACACTTTGACTCAATGTCTGCAAGCAGTGCTGCCCGGTTTGTCTTTGCCAAGGTACTATTGGATCCTGCTATAGGGAAAGACACTGGTTCAAGTGAGCAAGACAGTCCTTGCCTCAAGTCTATTTTCCTCCTCTCACTGATAATTATCAGCAGATGTACAAGTAATTGGCGATCACTCTTCAAATCAACATCCTTTCCGGCACTCTAAGGGGAAAGTTTCTTTTGTTTCTTCTTCTTGATTGGTTCATGAAACGGCTTTTCTGTGTCATTATATGGTTCTTCATAAAATCAATTAGGGCTTCTTCACCCAGATCATGGGCATACATGAGACCCCTTGTGACCTCAGCATTGGCAACTGCTCCTGAGCTAATGCTGACTAATTGACTCTCATCAGTGGTGAAGGGGTTGACCATTTCTTCAACATGTTTGACAATATTCTGGACAGCTTTCTCATCTTTATATCTGCATGTTTGATCCAGGTATTTCTGTTGTCTGGTTTCATCTCCATGCTGCCAGCCATGACTTCATCTCCATTCATTTTAGAGTCACGATAACATGTCTGTTATATTACCTGATCACATGCTGCAGCTGATAATCCATAACGGTCCTGTTGTTGAACAGTCCAATGATGTCCAGGTACAAATAACCATCGTGAAGTCTTGAATGGGTGTTGGGTAAGTGGATCATCACCATCATAATGCATCTTGTCCTGTCAAAAAAAGAACCAAAAACATGGCATCATTGCTTTGACAGCTGAGATGTGCAG
The DNA here is from genome assembly GCA_035128595.1 of Eptatretus atami. Lineage (NCBI taxonomy): Eukaryota > Metazoa > Chordata > Myxini > Myxiniformes > Myxinidae > Eptatretus > Eptatretus atami. The sequence continues at coordinate 63,041,853 of CM068964.1, forward strand.
ATTCCAATCAGATTCACTTGCTGGATGGATGAACCAGGGTAAAATTTTCACTATGTCCTTCAAGGAACTCCACAATGCAAATGCCTTGCTTGCTTTGCACTGCTGAGAAATGTATTGCTCATAAGCAGTAATGATCTCGTGAAAGTCATCCCCATGGCAAAGGTTGAGAAGCTCGGGTGAAGGGAAGTTTTCTATCAGGTACTGTACTTCAAAAACTTAAATATATGGACCCATATGCTCTTGTTGCAACGCTTACCATCGAGAACATGATTTGCAGACCCGTGAGCAACCACTTCAGACTCCACGAGGACATCTGACAGGCCGGCATCGCAAAAGCGTTTCCCAAGAATGGATATAAATGACACATTGGTGATGTTATTCACCCAGGTAGATGATGAGTCGTTTTTCTGAACTGATCTTTTGTCCAAGGAATCTCTTGTGCCTTGGCATAAATACTTTGATCAAATACAACAATGACAGAAACAAGTTGAAGATTGCCAGCCATTTCCACACTGTGTTTCAATATAGTGTTCATGGTCTCCATTTCAGTCAACGATGCCTCAATAACAGGGAGGTATGCTATAGATGACTTCCATAGTTCATCACATGTGCATGGTGTGGTGTGTGAACACCAATTCAGTTTGGTAGCATGTGCTCACTGTCATCCACAATCTTTATTGCCACCATATATCATCCCCAAGTGGTGACCTCGATGACAGAAGACCATGTAGCTTGTCATTTATAACTCTACATTGTCCATGGCTGATGGACCTTGTCGTTTCCTTGGCTGATATGGGTCCAAAGGTGATGCTGGAATTTTCAGTTACGCTGTGACTAACTTCGAGCCGCATGGAAAGATGAGACATGCTACTTCCTTGCTTTATGCTCAGCATTTAAAAAGGATATAGTATGGATAAATAACTATGAGTTGGTAATATTAGTGCAGACTTTTATGGACCTAATGGCCTCCTCTTGTGTTTAAATTACTTGTAAAGCAACTCGTATTATTATTAGTGTGATGTGTGGTCCCATGGCCTGATGATGTGTCTTCACTGAAATCAATGTTATCCCAAACTAAGTTGGTGGTGGTTTGCTGTTGAAATCGAGCTGAGGTATATGTTTCCCCCTGTTGAGTGGCAGTTGAGCCAATGCAGTGGTCAAAGTTGAAGATTGTACACGATGAGGCACAATGTCCAACTTTGTTAATCACACCCAAAATCTGGGTAGTCCCACTCAGATGCCACACTGTTAGCCCAAGAGACAAGTATTTTGGTGTCTGTCTCATTCCACATGATAACAGGAAAACAATATTCTGCAGGAGTGACAGCAGTTTCAGATGAAGCTTCTGAGGTACATCCACATAGTTATCCAATGTCGGATCATCAGAGGCACCGACTCCCCAATGCCAGCATAATATGAAGCGGTATCGGAATGACAGCTTTCACAGCTCCTCCTGTAAGATCACAAGTTGTTGGAGGCCAAAGTCCTTGCAACCCTTTAGTCTGAGCCAACTCCTTCCTGTAAGCATCATGATTGAGGTGTACAATGCATTAAGTGACATATCAGTAGAACTATGAGTTCTGCCAAGTAATATTATGGATCTCACCATTAGTGGTGATGTTTTTGTTACTCTCATTCCCCGATGATCCATCAAAATCCATTAGGACCATACCCTGCAACAGAGCGTTGGTGCGAATGAAGCAGTCTCCTGGACTATTGGGCACAATCCTGGATGGGTCACTACTCCGACACAGGACACTCAAATGGCTCAATCATCCCAGCAAGCTGGTACTCATTTTGCCACCCTCGGAAGGATGACAGGCTGTCAACCCCACCTGGTATTAATTCAACAGCAAAGTGGGATTTGAACTCAGGATCCTAGGATCCCAAGCCCCTCACCCTAACCATTATAGGCCCTGTCACACCTTGACGATTTAGCCAGCGTATGCCGACGTATGAAAAATTTGTCTAAAACACTGGCACACGTCGAATACGTTATTTTCTATACATTAAAGAGCATGCTGAAGCACGCTGGCATACGTCGTAGTACGCCGAGCTCGTCGACAAATTTTGTGCATGCTCAAAATTTTCTGACGTATGCCAGCGTATGACTCACACGTTCCGCATATGCTGGCCATAAGTTGTAGGCACGTTATGAGATGGTTGACACACGTCGACACACGTTACTTGTAAGTTACTCATAAGTCGAAACACGTCGAGGTAATGTTTAGCGTACCCGAAACTTATTTCTAACCTATGAGGGCCCTGTCACACCTTGACGTTTTAGCCAGCGTATGGCTAAGTATAAAAATGTATATAAAACGCTGGCGTACGCTGAACTATTGATGTTTTTTT
>CM068964.1:63061972-63073097 GCA_035128595.1 Eptatretus atami
ACCCACCACACCAATTAATTTGCAAAGACAGGTGTGAATGGAAGATGTTGCACATGAAACCAAAGCAGCAACAAATATAGCCAAAACAATTGCAAAAAAAGACAAGAGGAAAATATATTAAAGCAATAAATAGCAACAAATACACACCGATAACAGCTGGAATGATAACAAGCAGGGAGATATCAAAAATAGTCGGACAGATTGGGAATATACAAAGAAGGCTCATTGGAATGGTTAAGCAGGTAAACAGCACTCTTTATCTTGGCAAGGGTATAGATCAGCTGTCAACAGTCCTACCGCAAAGCTAGAGTGAAGGCTTTAGTGATGACAAAACATGTTTGCAACTTGACACAACACTTGCATTCATCGAAGATCTTGTGAAGCAAATGGCGACTCCAGGAGAATGAGAAATGCTTTGGCACTAAAGCATCCCTCCTTCAAAACCAGCCAAATCAACTGAGCCATCTTGCTGTGATTGCAGATGGACAAGCCCTTGGACAACATGGCATGCAATTTCAAGGTAATTAGAATGATAACAGTTTGATTGCATCTGTTTAAAGCTGATGGGTCCAGGTTAAGTAACGTGTCACTTTCCAGCGAAAACAGACACAACTACAAGGGCACTTGGTAGAGCGCATACCTCTGCCATGTAATGCCTGATCCACGAGAACATATCGGGTCCAATACATTTTTGAAATATCATGCTATACAGTACTATATCGCTTTTGGCCCAATCTCTCAATGGTGAAGAATCACTTTTAAAATTAAATAATTATCGTATTCAGATTCGGATTCGGATCTTCACCAAAATTAAATCAATTCGTCCTTGCGACACACCCAACCAGTCCACCAAGTTTCGTCCGAATCCGTCCGCAACTTTTTGAGACATCGTGCTATATATCGGTTTTACCCTATCTCTCAATGGTGAAGAATCATTTAAAAAAGAATTATCAGATCTGGATTCGGATTCGGATCTTCACCAAAATTCAATCAATTCTATCTTGTCACACACCCAAGGTGCCCACCAAATTTCATACGAATCCGTCCACAACTTTTTGAGATATCAATTATCATGCTATTTATCATTTTTTGCTTTATCTCTCAATGGTGAAGAATCACGAAAAAATTCCAATAGTCAGATCCGGATCCAGATATTCACTAAAATCTAATCAGTTCGTCCTTGTCACACACCCAACCTGCCCACCAAATTTCATCTGGATCTGTCCACAACATATTGAGATAATCTGCACACAGACAAACGGACAAACAGAAACAAGAAAAATATGATACTTGCAAAATCCACCCACCTCTCCAAAGGTTGCCATGGATACATCAAATTGTCCATTTCATTAAAATTAAAATTGACAATCTTAATTAAAGCTCAGGTCAATCGGATGAAAATTGATGATTTTTCAGATTTAAATTGATGACTTTGGAAGTTTGACCATGAGTTGACCTTTGACCTTTTGATCTCAAAAATTGTTGGTTTCAAATTCAGTGATGCACTACGCAATTGCTGCTTAATTTTCAGGTTAATGACATGAAATTTGATGATTTTAGAAGTATGACCTTGAGTTGACCTTTGGCCTTTTGGCCACAGAAATATTGCTTTCCAAATTCAGTGATGGACTACGCAAATCCTGTTCAACTTTCAAGTTAATAGGATGTAAATGGATGATTCTTTCAGTTGAAAATTGATGATTTTATCAGTTTCACCTTGAGTTGACCTTTGACGTTTTGACCTTAAAATAGTTGGTTTCCCAATTTAGTGACAATTTGCAAATCTTGTTCAAATTTCAAGTCGATGGGAATAAAAATGACGATTTTTCAAATTTGACCTCAAGGTGATCTTTGACCTTTGACCTCAATCAATAGGCTTCTCAGTTGAGACTTGGTGAAGTTACGTGAAGATCGATTTTAATTTGTGACCTGTAGGTGATTGATAGACACACAGACAAACAGACGGAAAGAATTACAAAATCTTCTGACCAATACACTTGAAAAATCTTTGATTTTGCAAGTAACAAATGAGTGACAACGTGACGAAACGGAACGGCACGCGGTCGAGCACATACCTCCGCCAGGCTGAATAGTTTACATTTTATATGCCACTGCTAGTTTTGTCATAACTTGTCCACAACCTTATGAGATAACATGCTATACATAGTTTTTGGTCCCAACTCTCAATGGTGAAGAATCAAATAAAAAAAATTCTCATACCCGGATCCGGATTCGGATCTTCACCAAAATTGAATTGATTAGTCCTTGTCACAAACCCAATATGACCACCAAGATTCATCCAAACTGACAAAACCTTTTGAGATATCATGTAATATTGTCAGGTCAGGCCAGATTCGATCTGTGACTTGCTCCAGGTACCACGTAAACCTGTACCAACCCATTTCATAGTCAGATTGTCGGCGACTAAACCGTCTCCCCCACCAGGTTTCCTAGTGAGGAGGGTGTATGATATGGACACCCAGCGGGGTTAAAAACAAAGCCTGTCAAAGGGCAGAGGAGCTCCTTGTGAGCCAAGGGCCATCCATATCTCATGCCCAACTGTGTCTGCGGATGTCCTCCTGCATTTGGGTTACTTTTTTAAGGAAGTTTGTGGCAGGATTTGCACTCCAGCTACCATGAAACCCTTCACTCCGCAAAACAGAAAAACGCAAAGAAATCTGAAAACCGACTCCATGCGAGTTTCTCCTGAGCTGCTGCCCTCCGCAGGGCAGCTCACTGGATGATGGGATTGGGGCAAAGCCTTCGGGACCCCATTCTTTGATGATAGGAGGAAAACCATGAGGTAACCTTCCCGGGTCAGATAGCGGTCATGTGTGTCGGGTGGTGCTGTGGTGGCGTCCGCCAGAAGGCGGTTTCTTTGGGTTAACCTGAAGTGGTCCCTTCATTTTGGTGTCTGAAATGTCCTATCCCTAAGAGAGGATGATCACGTGTCTCTGTTACCATCTGAGCTCAAGCGTTTGAACATCAGTAATGCAGCACTCTCTGAGGTCCGGAGACCGCATAGTGGCAAGATCATGGCGGGTGGTTACACCTACTATTGGTCGCTCTGATGGTTACCATGTCCAAGGAATTGCTGTAGCTGTGTCCATTATGCTGGCTCCAATGATAATTGAGGTAATACCGGTCAACGAGCGTAGTATGAGATGAGGCATTCGTCACTCCTTGGGTGTCGTTTCCCTGGTCTCTGTATATGCTCCGACTGAGGCGAGTGATCTCACTGTTATACTATGCCACGCTCGATTCTGTGGCTAACAGTGCCCCAGCCGAGATAATATTCTTCATCTTGGGGATTTCAATGCATCGACTGGAACTGATAGGGATGGTTATGAGACATGTGTTGGTCCCATGGATCTGGAACTGTGAACCCGAATAGCACTAAGTTCCTTGACTTTGCAAGAAGTCATGGACTTAGGGTGATTGGTTCATGGTTTCAGTGCCCACAGGCTCATTGCTGGACTTGGTGTTCCAACGCTGGTGGTGTGGTAAAGGAGAATGACCATGTGCTCGTTGATGGTCGCTGGAGTATGATCCAGAACAGCAGGGTCGACCGGAGTGCTCAGTTCCTCAATACCCACCACAGACTTGTGGTAGCATCTCTGAAGTTGCAGCTTAAATCCGGGAGAATGGTACCATCCCAGGCTAGGCTGGATGTTGGCAAGCTCAAGGATGAATGGGGAGCTGAAGAGTTTACAAACAGGCTGAGTAGGTATTTGGGTGGTCTGGGTGCTTTGAGGAATCCTAAAGAGTTGTGGAGTGTCTTCAAGACCACCATCCTTGATGTTGCCAAGGGATGTCTTGGAACTCACCAAAGGGGTAAGAATTTTTTTTATCTCGAGGGACAATGGATACTATTGACCAGAATTGCAGGGCCAGGCTTAATGGGAAAGCTGAGCTGTTCAGCGAGTTGAGGTGTAAAACTGTACATGTGCTGAGGGTGGAGAAGGTGGCCTTTGTGAGAGGAATCTGTGAGGGGGAAGAGCATCACCTGTGGTCAAGTGATTCTCGTCCTGCTTACAGGGGAATTTGTGCATTGCGTTCCTCCAAGCCTGTCCCTCGGTGTACTGCAATTAGAGCAGAGGGTGGTGGGCTCTTAACAGAAGAGTGGGAAGTGAAGGACCGCTGGACTGGTTACTTTTAGTGGCTGTACCAGGCTGATCCATCAGCTGTTGAGTTGGATTTCAGGGTTGTTACAATCCCCATTGCTGACTCTTCGATCAACTGAGATCCACCTTTGTTTGTGGAAACAGCCGTGGTGAACTGCTTGTAATGGGGTGAAGCTCCGGGGATTTGTGGCATCCATGCCGAACTTCTCGAAGCTGCTGGAAATGCTGTACTCAAGTCGTTGTATGCATTTCTGTGCTCTGCCTAGAATACAGGCATCATCCCAAGTGACTGGAAGAGGTGCCTTGTTATCCATTCTTGGAAATGTAAGGGTGATCACCAGGAATGCAACAACTACCGAGGGTTGGCACTGCTGTCAGTGCTGGGAAAGGTCTTTCTTCGGATAATTCTTGACAGGGTTCACCAGTATCTGCTTGAGCACGAGCACCCAGAGCAAGTCAGGCTTTACACCAAAGAGGTCAACGATTGACCGTCTTCTTGCTCTTTGGGTCCTCACCGAATGCAGACGAGAGTTTCGGCAGGGGTTGCTTGCAGCATATGTTGATCAATTCAATTCAGTGAATCGGGATGCCCTATAGAGGATTTGTGGTCTTCGTGAGGTGCCACCAAAACTGATCAATCTGATATCTGAGCAATACTCTGGCACTGAGAGTGCTGTGAGATGTGGTGATACCATCTCAGAGTTATTTCCATTTGGTACTGAAGTTCATCAAGTGTGTGTACTGGCCCCCACAATTTTGAGAACTTGTATGGACTGGATTCTGGGGAGGATGTCAGCGAGATCAAGCTGTGGTACACCGTTTGGGAATGTCAAGATCTCTGACCTTGATTTCACTGATGATGCAGTCATCTTTGCGGAGAGTCTGGATATCCTTTTGGGGGCCCTCAAGGTGCTGATTGAGGAGTCTGAGCTCCAGGGATTATGGGTTTCTTGTGTCAAAACTAAGGTTCAGGCTTTCAAAGACATATTGGATGCTGCAATCTTGTCTGTACCTATTTGTGGTGAGGATGTTGAGGTCACGGAGAGATTCACTTACCTTGGAAGTGACAGTCATGTCTCTGCTAGCTGCGTGCCAGAGCTCATTCAACGTCTGGGTTGGGTCTGGGGAGTCATGGATTCACTGGTTCATGGGATGTGGCACTGTCGGTACCTGTGCAGGAAGACAAAAGTCCAAGTCTTCAGGTCCTTTATGCTTTCAGTCTTGCTCTACGGATGTGAGACTTGGACTCTGTCCAGAGATCTGAGATGGAGAATTAATTCCTTTGGAACCAGGTCTCTTTGGATTTTGTGTCCAACGAGTGGTTCCTGAGAGACTCAAATGAGATTTGTTACCTGCTTCGTCTATGAGCACCAGCTGCAGCTGTATGGATATGTGACTCGTTTTCCTGACACTGATCCTGCTTCCCAGATTCTCTCAGCGAGGGATCCACGTGAGTGGAAGAGGCCAATGGGCTGACCACATGCCTCATGGCTGCAGCAGGTTGATCGGCATCTCAAGGAGATGGTGATGGGCCAGGCATCTGCCTAGGGAATGGCCAGACGGAGGCCGCTGTAGTACCGGTGGAAAGTGGTCTCAGCAATGCGCTGTTGCGGCGCATGCTACCATACCTGACCTGACCTGATGCAATATCGTTTTAGCACAATCTCTCAATGGGAAGAATCATTTTAAAATTAAATAATTATTGTATCTGGATCCGTATTAGGATTTTCATTATAATTTAATCGATTCGTCCTTGTCACACACCCTACCTGTCCATCAAGTTTCGTTTGAATCCATCGATAACCTTTTGATATATTATGCTATATTTCATTTTTAGCCTTCTCTCTCAATGATGAATAATCACTTTAAAAATTTTCAGATTCGGATCTTCACCAAAATCGAAATATTTCCTCCTTGTCACACAACCAACATGTCCATCAAGTTTCATCCGAATCCATCTACAACTTTTTGAGATATCATGCAATATCGTTTTTAGCCCATCTCTCAATGGTGAAGAATTACTTAAAAGATTCTCAGATTCCAATCCGGATTTGGATCGTCACCAAAATTAAGCGTTACTGTCCTTGGCCTGTCACCTACATACATATAAAATTTCAGAAGATTGATGAAAACTGGCCAAAATCATGTTACAAACAAATAAACAGACAGACAAACACTACAGACCAATGTACGTGGCAAATGTTTTTTTCGCCAAGTAACAAACAGACAGAGAGGAGTGAAAACATAACCTCCTTCACCTTCGTTGTCGGAGGTAATAATCCCGATACCAGAATCATGTGCTTGCAAATATCGAAGCATGGCCTCCGTTTGTCCGATGGCAGCAGACACACCCAGGAGGTTGACCAATTTGACCTAAACCCTGCTGGTGACATTTCTGATGTACATGCCAGTTAATATATATATATTCAAATTATGTTCTATAATTTTTTGTCAAACTACACATAAACTCAGACCCAAGGAGATGTACTTATAAGCCAAAAACAGCTTCCTCTTTCGCACATAACAGCAAATCTCATGAAATGTAACTTGGAACTCATGATTAACAAGCTTCGGCATTTGATATGGTTTTATGAATATTCTCAGCATAACATTTGGGCTATCAATCATTTTGCAAAAAAATTTCTGTGAAAGTTGTTTGAATAGTTCCCTTTGCTGTTGGGAACTAATATTAAAGCTTGTAAAACGAAAATGAAATGGCTGACCATTAATCGTCTGAGCCCGATATAAATCAAGGAGTACTAAGAAGAGGTCATTCGGACAATTATGCCTATATTATAACCAACCACAAACATGTGTTTACAGATACTGCAGTTAGTGCTAATTAACAGGAAATGGTTCAAGTTACAGTACACAATTGTCTACTGTTTTTGAAGGATACCAAGGGAGCTATAAAAGTCCACAACCTAAGGCAGATAGGATAATCAGCTTTCAAAAGGATCAGCTTTGGTGTACCCCTCCCCAACCCCACTTTTCCAGTACTATATCAGAAAAGCAATTTTCAGTCAACTCTGGCACTCAGGGAGAAAATCCAAACCATACTGCTTGATAGCTAATAGTCTACACATTCTCCTGGTGTCCCAAACACAGTCAAAGGAAGAGTAAAATTTTTTCAATGTGCCATGATGCTCATAACTTATTGTGGAGGTTCTGTAATGATGTAAAAATGAAACCTCAAATAATTAAGTACAGAGATGTTACAAAGTATGGCTCAGGAAAGAAATATCAAATCATGAACCATTCACATATAATTTCCAGAGAAAGACTGGGTTATTTAGCTCTGGAGACAGTATCTCATTCCTTAGGCCAGAGGCCATGGCATGTGGCAGCAAAGGAGTGGGTTGTATTCATTGGAAGATTCCTCATTAATCACATCTTTCTTACACTCCCCTTACATGATCTTGACATCCCTCAGGGTCAGCAACATGAGATGGGAGCAGTAACTCGATTGTAATTAAAGGGCGACTCCTTTATTCACATCAGAATGGGAAAAGGGAAGGCCTCTTCCCACTATTGCTGTGCCAGGTGTGAGTTTGTTGCTTCCTTAATCTGGCACTCTGGGAATCAAATGAGCACATGAGGGACTTCATCTCACAAAGAAACCACAGCATTGGTTTCCACCTTCTGTCATCCCAATTTGGGCTCAGCCTTCGGGGTTTTCATTTTACTTCATGCTCATTACATCAACAGTAGTTTCAAAACAGACAGTAGATTATTAAAGACAATTAGTTTCATCACATAAAATCTTCCAGTGAACTTTTTTTGTGATTAAAAAATCGAAACATGAAACCTATTTGTGCGTTAAAGCACAAATTCACATGAGGAATATAGAAAAGATTATATTGTTACACAGTTAACTAACACACTACATAATATATTCATTATAAAACAACCATCAGTATGCAGTAATCCATTATCAAGTATATTTTAAAGTATCAGAGCAGCAAACATAAGAGAGGGATACACATTTCATTCAACTAAGCATGGGCTAATAATCAGATTGTGGTGATTATTCCCTTTTTGTGTGCTGGTTAAGATGATGATGCTTAAACCAGAACAAGAGAAATCTCACCCGCATGAACAATGCAATGATGTGTTGTAAATGAAGCCCAGCTGATGATTGCTCCTTTGTCATCTCTCCAGCGGTTGGTGAAGAAAGAAAGAGTTAATGCCGCTGAGCCACTACAGCTTTAGAATGGCATCAAAAATGGTAAGCAAAAAAGGAATACTCGTTTGTTGCAGTCGTGGTTGTTTAACCAGGCAAACAAAATCTACTTCACTCCAAAGTCTTGACAAAGTCGAACCAAAACTCACTATGGAATAATGACGTGTTGAGTGACTCATGACTGGGGATGAGAAAGGCTTGTACGTAAAGGCACGCAAGCTTCCAACATGTTGTCAAGACAAGCTCACGTGAGTCCTCGGCATAGTTAACATCCCGTGCATTGATTGGCTCTCCAGAAAGATGCAACTAATTGGCTACCAGAGTTCATGTGTTTGAAAAATTAATGAATTACTGAGAAAATTGGTGAGTCACTACAACATCTTTCACCAGGCCCAGACGTGCTTGGGCCAGAAAGGGGATTACACATTCGTTATTATTATGCCATACGGGTTGAAAGTATGCGTGGTATTGGCTTAATGGTTAAGGTGGTGGGCTTGGCATCCTCGGGTCCTGAGTTCAAATCCCACTCTACCATTGAATTAATATCAGGTGAGGTTGACTCTGCCTGTCATCCTTCTGAGGTCAGCAAAATGAGTGCCAGCTTGCTGGCATCCTGTTTTTGAGTGGTGACCTATCCAAGATTGTGCCCAATAGCCAAGGAGACCGCTTAGGCAGCACCAATGCTCTGCACAGAGTATGGTCCCAAAGAATGGATGGACGGTTTGAAAGTCATATGGTTTGAAATTTTCACTTTGAGTGGTACAGTGGTGGTGTTGAGCATTTACTCGTGGATTCAGGAGAGCACTTTCTCAACATTGAGAAAGTCAAACAATACATTAATCAATATAATTATCCTCAGTTTTTTAAAGATATGTTACAGTGATAAGGAATTAACAAGATCACAGTATATTTTAACAGAGATTCTATTCCACTCATTCGTGGCCTGTCAGGCAGACATTGTAACAAAGAAATAACAGTCAGTCCATTTCTGCAAATGTAATGAGTTCTGATGAGACGAGGAAACAAAGAAACTCACACCATGAGCAGTTCATTTCTGCAAATGTAATGAGTTCTGACTGTCATTGTGAGACTCATAAGCATAATTATCTTGCAGCCAATTGAAATTGTTTAACTCAATTCAGTGGATGCAAACCTTTCTTTGCAGCGTGATTTTAGCCGATATTTTACAACAGATTTTATACTTCAATATTGTTTAAAAGCAAAAATTAAAGAGAAATGAGTACATAATTTGTGGACCAAGAACACATCTCAATATGAAAAATATTTGTCTCAGCACGATCAATACAGAAACACCAGTGCTTTGCAATAGTCATGTGATCCATAGAGCTTTCTATTACCAAAATGTCCATACTCATATTTCACAAGATGGAATTAATTATTTTACTTCCACACTATTCATACAATACTTACCCTGTGCAGTCTTGAGAAGGACTTGGTGCAATCCAACTCTTCTGTTTTTTTTTAAAGTTCTTTTTTCTTTGATCCAATCTGGTGCCAGACCAATGACCAATGATGTCACTTTTATCAAACTATATTTCCCATGAGTAGTTGATCAATGAGTTAAATTTTTGCATTGATCGGTTAGCGGTTTCAACAATTGCAGAGAATTTCTTTTTTCATACTGACCGGATCAAGTGTTGCACTTGTCGAATTATGACGTCATAATGAAGGCACCGATGACACAATTAACATATCTTATTCTGCATGGGGACTACTTGACAATAAGCCATGTTTCAAATTTTTCCCATCGAGTGGTTTTGGAGATATAGAGACGTAAAGTTTTTCGGTTTTTCCAAGATTACGCCTGTACCATGTGACCTATGATGTCATAATTATGACTAAAAAGTTTTGGAGGAGGATTCGCACCTATTTGGAAAATTTTGTGTCAATCAGACTAATGGTTGCTGAAAAAATGAATTTTAAAAATGCAGACACGTACATACGCACATACGTACGTACATACGGCACACAGACGCGACCGATCGCTTCATCCCACTTTCTGCTTCATTAGCGCAGGGTAATCAGAGAGTGTCTTTCATATGATGGCAATTGTGTGCTTATACCACAGAAAAATTACACATCCCAGCCCTGGCTGACATCTGCTTGGAAGAAAATGCTGACATCTGCGAGGAAGGTATTCCTCACGAGACTGGCTCAGCAGTATCCTGTATCTTGCTCAGAAAATATGGGTTAATATTCATAATTCCAAACAGCAACTTTGGAAGAGCTAGAGAGAAGAGCAGGTTTGAGCAGATGCATGAATGGAGGCTATTCGACTGAGGAAAGATAAAAAGGGGGAAAAAATTATATTTATACAATAGAAATAAAAAATATTTGTATCACAAGAACAGTCAGGAGAATTGCCAATAGCTGAGAATATCTATCAAGGAGGTGAGGAAGGGCTTTTACAGAAGATCCAGGTTGGAGTGGAGAAAGTAAAGGAACAAGCGAGTAATCTAAGAAAAGATTAAGCTGTGGGTCCAAATAATATGCACCGAGAGTATTGATGGAGGTGGCTGAGCAGATAAGGAGATGTTAACGGATATTTTCAAAAGTTCCTGGAGTCAGGACAGGTACCGGAGCATTGGAGAGTAGCAAATGTAACACCATTATTTAAGAAAGGATCCAGAGAAGAATTGGGAAACTATAGACCTGTTAGTTTAACTTCAGTTGTGGGGAAGGTGTTGGAGACATTAATTAAAGACCGGATGAGGAACCATTTAAACAAATACAAACTAATTAAAGGTAGTTCTGCATGGGTTTACCAAAGGTAGTTCCTGTTTAACAAATATTTTAG
>CM068964.1:63073268-63095409 GCA_035128595.1 Eptatretus atami
GAAGGAAGCAAAGAGTGGCTGTGAGTGGGAGGATATCTTGCTGGGAGGATGTAAGGAGCGGGGTACCTCAGGGATCAGTTCTCGGACCATAACTATTCATAATTTAAATCAACGATTTGGATAATGGGCTGAAGAGTAAGCTTTCCAAATCTGCAAATGACACAAAGCTTGGAGGTAAGGTTGATAAGCAGAGGGGGTGGTTAATCAGATTCAGGAAAGTATTGATACTTGTATAGATTGGGCAAAAGATTGGCAAATGGAATTTAACCTGAGCAAGTGTAAGGTGTTGGGAACGGGAAAGAACAATGAAAACAGAGATTACAGGATGCAAGGAGTAATTTTGGAGCGTGTCACACAGGAAAAGGATCTGGGGGTGGTAATAGATATGGGAGGTAAGTAGGCAGCACAGTGCCAGGCAGCTATAGGTAAAGCAAAGAGGGTTTTAGTTTGTATTCGGAAGGGAATCATTTAGAAATCAAAAGAGGTGGTGTTAACATTGTACAGGAATTTAGTGAGGCCACATCTGGAATATTGTTTACAGTTTTGGTCACCACAATTCAGGAAGGACATTTATGCCAAAGAGAGGATTCAGCGTAGGGCTACTAGATTGATTCCGGGCCTAGCTAGACTCAGCTATGAGGAGCAGTTGAAGGAGACAGTGCTTTATACACTAGAAAGGAGGCGGTTACGAAGAGATATGATGGAGATGTTTAAGATAATGAAAGGTATAGATAAAATCAGTGCAGATGAATTATTCAGCAGAGTTGACAGTGATAGGACCAGGGTCCGTAGCCTGAGAGTAAAGAAGAGGAGAGTTAAGACGGTAGTCAGGCAGGGGACTTTCACTCAGAGAGTAGTTAATGCATGGAATGGCCTCCCTGGAAAGGTAATGGCAGCATAAAAAGTAGATAAGTTAAAATTAGAATTAGATCGGTACCTGGAAGTTCTGGAGATCGAGGGGTATCGGGATGTTGACAGGACTTTTAGGTAGTTTCAGCGTTGATGGGTGATTGTGTGCATGTGTACGGTGTGCTGTTGGTGGGGGTCTTGTCAAGGGGTATTGTGTGGTTGATGCTGTGTGTTTTTAACCAAGCCCATGCCCCCTCCCCTGAGGGGAAGAAAAAAAATACAAAAACTACAGAAACTTCAAGAATATATTATATATATACATATATATTTAAAAAATTTCCCCATTTTCTTCCTTGGATCTTGTGTAGCTAAATTAGTATGGTGTTCGCGCAGGCATGATGGGCTGAATGGCCCCCACCTGTGTTACATTTCCTTGTATTTCCTTGTATTTATGCATGTACTTGAAATTGGTTGATTCGGCCATTGGAATAATTTCAATTTTATTCCAAAAAATATCCAGAATGCTTTTGGTTTAATTGATCAAAGCTAAAACGGCGCTCGGTAAAGCGCATCGCTCTGCCAGGATAAACAGTTTACATTTTGTATCCCATTGATAGGTCATATCTGCATCTGGACCTTAATCAAAATCTAATCAGCTTGTTCTTGTCACCTATCCAACTAATCGAAAAAGTTTTGTCATAACCCGTCCACATCTCTTTGAAATATCATGCTATGCATCGTTTTTGGCCCTATCTTTTGTGAAGAATCACTTTAAAAATTCGTGTATCCATATCCGGTTCTGGATTTTCACCATAATCTCAGCAATTCTTCCTTGTCACACACCCAACTTGTCCACCAAATTTCATGAAAATCTGCATCGAGATACTCGATTCATCCATAACCTTATGAGATATCCTGCTCACAGACAAACAGGGATGAAAACATAACCTCCGTCCACCTTTGATGACAGAGATAATGAGAAACGAGTGATGTATGATAAAATCCTATTAAAATAGGCCTGTTTTAAATTAATTTCATTCCAAAGACCCATATAAAATCAAAAAGTGAGATTTCACACAAAATAAGCACATTTTACTGCTTTGTTATGTTCCCATTCTTACTTTGAATCAGATTGGCAACAAAGAATCTGCATGAGCTTGCTGTCCTGTCCTTCAGTTGAAGCACTGCAGCTCCAAAGAGGAGTTTAAGCTCTTTTTGACTGATGGAAAAGCAATGGTTGGCAAGATGCGTGCTAGACGTGCCTTGGGAAGGCATACAGTCTGTCGGTGCCAATGCTTTGACTAATTTCATCTTCGTAAAAGGCATTGCTGCCATACCGAGATAAATGATGGCTTTCTGAAGTCCAATATTTCCCCGGAGCCCGTGTATGCAATCTATTTCCATTTGTCAAGAAACTTTGGGCCTGCCGGTAACATAACATGAGTAGTTAAAACTCACTGTATTAACAAAATGCATGGAAATGGAACCACCACCTGTGAGCACGCGTTATTTCCATGCTTATACAAACAATGTAATATATGTGCCAATGCTTAAGGGAATTACATTTGCACTATCAACGTAACTGCTTGTACGTCTGATAACACTCACCCAAATGTGCAGTTCTCTCCAAGCTGCTCTGCACTGTGGATAAGGTTGTCATTGTTGTAAAAATGAGCATTGGAGAAAAGAATTGGAATTTTAAACTCTGCTGGGACAAAGTTGCATGTGTTGGATCACAAGTAAAAAAATAACTGCGTTATGAATTCACTGGCAGAATATTCTGCACTTTTGATATGACATTCTATATCCTGGTGCCATTGATGATACGTCAGAGCCTGCTACATGGTTGCTGCCTGCTCGTTTGAGGCTTTCAGCGCATATTATTCTCAAAGACAATGAAGTAGTCTCTCAGATTGAAGTCAAACTGATTTTAAGGATGTGATTCGAACATGAATTTAATCTGCAACCACGATTTTGCACGAATTAAAATTGACGAGTTCGCCAAAGTTATCGATGCCAGAGATCGTTTTCATCTTTCTGCATGAAGCTTCTGGAATTTTAATAACAGATGTCATTTTTAAGATTAATCTTATTTTATTCAAGTGACAAGAAAGCTTCTTTTTTTTTAATAACTGAACTGGTGTTATCACATCAAGCCCTGCTGATATAGAATGAAAATGTATCAATCAAATTCAGGAAATTATAGCATAGAAACTTCTGGAAAATATGATGTGACAGGTTTTGTTATAATTGCAGCAAACAAAGATGAGTAAGGTGTTTTGGGGAGGGGGTGGAGGGGGGGGGGGAGGGAGTTATAATATAGCCATCTGTGATCGAAAATGTTCAGCTCTAAATTGGTTATCATGATGTAAAAAAATAAGAGAAATTGGGAATAAAAGGTACTAAAGAAATAGAGTAGGTTGTGAGATGCAAAATAAGTCCCGATGTAAAAAATACATAAAGTGATTTAAAGTATCTTCCTTTTGTATACAAGCACAAACTTACTTTAATACCAAGTTTGCATGAGAGGGCTATCCTGAATGTATGGTGGTTTAGTGCAGTCCTTGTGGAAATCGAAATGTTTCTGATGGCTAAAGAGCTCCAGCTGGAATTATGGAAGGAAATCGATTGTTCTTGGCTGAATGTTAGCACAGGATGGAGATTCAATGGGGCAGAGTCAAGATAGCCATCAGAAATATGGAATCGACCCGTATACATATGATTTCTACCAATCGTGGAGGTGTTGATTTAATGGTGCATGTCTATGTTATATGTGCATGCAATCAATTATTGTTAATGTTTTTTTATCATGGACTTTGTATGTCATGAAAGATGCATATCATGACTGGACTGTGGCCCAGTTTAAGGCATTAGTCCTGGAGGCCAAAGGCAAGGCAACATGGCGATATATGACATGACAATATATGAATGTTGATCTATCATAGGATGATTTTACATGATCTATCAATGGCTGGGATATCTCCCATTAACATGACATGAACCGATTCCTTGCTTGATGCTCTACCTGCCCTCGTATATCGAGACAAGATTAAAGAACACTTACACTCTATGTATGAGGGTAAGTTGGGGAATAAATATATCACGTTTTTGATTCGACCAAACAATTTGTCATGAGAGGTGATCTATCAGCATTTCAATATCGTGTTCATATTGCTTTTTTTAAAGTCGTGTAATTCATTCAGCTGAACATTACTTCAGCAGACCAACCCCCTAATACATGAAACTGGTTGTTAAACACGTAGTAATAGTAGTAATAGTAGTAGTTGTAGTAGTAGTAGTAGTAGTAGTAGTCGTAGTTGTAGTAGTAGTAGTAGTAATAGTAGTAGTAATAATACAGAACTTCAGCCTTTGGTACTCTGAAACACACATCTTGAACAAGATGCACAGAGGTATGTTCCATTGCGACTAACATTGTCTTAAAACACCATGCACCATTTTTTAGTTGAAGATTAAATCTGTGACAGTTGGTTTCCAGGAGTCGACACATGAAGAGGCCATTTCGCTCACCTTGCCTGTTGAGTGTATGTGTGTGTGATGTGTTGTGTGGTATATATATATATATATACTCGCAGGGTATGCTTACACATCGAGTAAGTATACGAACCGTGCTTCCCCGTTGTCTCAGGTCGTGCATCTGCATTTGAGTTTTCATTTATTTATTTACTTAATTTTTTTCATTTACGGATGCTTTCAAATGGTTCTGTGATTTTCCCCGGTGTATCGCATTTGATGTCCATTGACACACAAAATTACTGTGCTTCCCCATTGTCTCTGGTCGCTCATCTGCATTTTTTCATTTATTTATTTTCATTTATTTATATTTTGATTTACGAATGTTTTCCAACAGTTATGTGATTTCTTTTTCCGGTGAAGGGGCTTCGATGTCCATCGGCACGTAAAAGTTCAGCTTTCTTCATCACAAAGAATGTACCGATCTTTAATACGTCAGTAATGAGTCAGTGAGAGAGTCAGTCAGTGTTAGAAAGAGCTTTGTATATTACTCACGGGTGTGCTTACACATTGTGTAAGCATGCGAACTGTGTTTTCCCATTATCTCGGGTTGTTCACTTGAATTTGATTTTTCTTTTTCTTTTTTCATTCATCTTTTATTTCTTTATATTTTCATGTATAAATGTTGTACGATGGTTCTGTGATTTTTCCTTGTGTGTGTGATTGTGTGTTTGTATACATAATTATATATATATATATATATATAATTTATATATATATATGTACATATATCTATACAATTACTGAATAATCCTCAGCGTGCAGAGCATTATCATATTGGCCAGTTTAAAATCCTGAATAGAGGACGCAGTTGAGCTCACCTTCGTGCCACATTCATCAGGTCAACCAACACGATTCTTTGTAGACAGAAATAATTTGTCGGAACTTTATTTCTATTTTGACTATGATGGCTTGACTGGATGACAACTGCACACAGTCAACATTGAGACATCAAGAAACCAACACCCCCCCCCCCTTCCCCAACTAGCTCTAAGCTAAATAGCATTACGTTTCGCCGGTACTTTGGAGATTCATTCTCACCTAATCATAATTATTCATGATGGTTAATTTCCGCCGACTCATTATTCATGATTATCTATGGCTCACCAAAAGGTAATCCCATCCTTTCTTTCTCTCAACCAATCAATGTTGAGGACATCACATTGTAACTTTATATATGAGAGTTTGGTGCTTCTTCATCTGCTTGCTGTTTTATCCTGGGAGTGCAAGTTGGAAAGCTTTTGATAATATGTATTTTAATGAAATTCATATGTGTATGTATATATATATATATGTTTATATATATATATATATACACATAATATATGTTCGCCACCCCCCACACTCCTCTCGCCAAAGAAGCTGCATAAAGCAACCCAAAAGGCTGATTCATGGTAAACGATTTGCTGTTTCAAACGTGTCCCAGAGTTCCTCCACAGCCATAAAGACGTTCATACATAGTTGAGATATCATTCACAGGTGAAAGATGTGGGTGGGTCTTTCTTTATTATATATATATATATGTATATATATATATATATATATATATATATATATATATATATATATATATATATTGGACACGGCTCTGCCGCAGATGCAGTGTCCCCTTACCAATGCACTGGTACTCGTTTTGCCGACCTCAGAAGGATGACAGGCTGAGTCAACCTCCTGGTGTATTAATTCAGCGGCCCAACGGGGCTTGAACTCAGGACCCTAGGATCTCAAGCCGCCACCCTAACCACTAAGCCAACACCAGGCTATATCTCTATATAATCTCTCTCTCTCTCTCTCTTCTCTCTCTCTCTCTCTCTCTCTCTCTCTCTCTCTCTCTCCCTCTCTCTCTCTCTCTCTCTCTCTCTATTATATATATATATATATATATATATACACACACAATTTACTGAATAATCTCAGCGTGCAGAGCAATATCGTTATGTATGTATGTATGGATTACAGACGGACCTTCTGACTGTTATGGTGTTCAACGCCGCAGATTATGTCTCGCAGAGTAAAACCGCATAATCCGTAAAGCAAAACTGTCTGTCTGCCACCCAGACAATTGTTCCCACTAATGCAAACCATTCACCAGAAGGCACGTGATGCAATCGGCTGGTAAATCGAAACATGTGGAGTGTGACAAGCACTCCCCTGATCTTCATTGGACAGAGTCATACACCAAAGCATCACCTCCAACCAGAGGCCTCAGCCGAGAACTCTGTCAAAGAGACAAAGATTACATTGTCAACATCAGTTTAGCATGAAACTCCCCACACATACACTCCCCCATACATTCCCCACGAAGAGATATCTATTGGTCTGCTGTCCTGATGAAGGAAAATAAGCCCAAAATCTGTATAGGTGGCTCCGTTTGATGTTTAACTGATGTTGATCATGTAATCTTTGTCTGTTTGAATGAGTCGCTGGGCTGAGGCCTCTAAAGGAAGGTGATGCTTTGGTGTAGAACTATGTCCAATGGCAATCGGGTGGGGAGGGGGTGCTCGTCACACTCAGCATGTTTAATATATATATATATGTATAATATATATATATATATATATATATAACACATATATATAATAGCCTGGTGTTGGCGTAATGGTTAGGGTAGCGGCTTGGGAGCCAAAAGGTCCTGAGTTCAAGCCCCGTTGGCCGCTTGAATTAATACACACCAGGAGGTTGACTCAGCCTGTCATCCTTCCGAGGTCGGCGAAGTGAGCACCAGTGTACTGGGCCCGGTGTATGCCCTGGTTAGAATAGGTGTACCATATCCTGTGCCGTAAGAGGCAACCAGGGTGTGTCAGGAAGGGCATCCGGCGTAAAACCTGTGCCAAATCATTACGTGGATCATAACGGATGATCCGCTGTGGCGACCCCTAACGGGAGCAGCCAAAAGAAGAAAGAAGATATATATATATATATATATATATATATATATATATATTATATATAATATAATATATATATATGTTGGGTGGTCGCTAGATTACCCTTATTTTCACTTTTTCCGTCTGTCTGTATGTTTGTTTGTCTGTACGTAATGGACAGCTCTGGAGGCCAGAGGAGTCAACCGATTTTGATGAAACTTGACAGGTAGGTTCATACCCGGATCTAGTTCTACGCTTTTGAGCACCGTTGCTATGGACACCACCGTTGCCTAGCAACGGGACTTTGAAATTTTGAAAAATCCTAAAAAATTGATTTTTTCGAAAATCAAAAATCGGCTTCCAGGCTTTAATGCGCACTATAACCACCTCTTTGGCAAAAATTTTCAGCCCAGTCCGTCAAAAACTGTATGACTAGTATGCAATTATGTAGCGAGCACCCATGTCGCCTACCGGCTTTATATATATATATATATATATATATATATATATATATATATATATATATATGTATATATACATGTTCATGATTGGCCGATATTGGCTGTGTGGAGTCAGTGTGATTACCGACTACAGTATGTGCTGTTTCTAACCCAAAACCTTGAGTAGCTTTCACCCTTTTTATGGGTGAATTTCAACAACAAATTTAAAAATACAATGTTGTATTTTCGACGTTTCAAGGAGATGTGCGTGAACCTTATTCTTTATAAACAGTTGCCAATTGTCGTGTGATGGGTGGAAAAAAAATTGGCTTTGTAATTTAGAAAACGTCCAACGTTAGCAAATGGTTTGGAAATCTGGTGTTATCACACGTATTTTGCTTTGAAACCCACAAAGAGAATGTACCTCACTTTTCTAAAGCACACCAGTTTCATACATTGCTTTAGATACAGGCACGAGGACAAAGACAAAGGAAGTCGCTGCTGAGGTTAAAAGTTGAAACCTCCACCATGGCTACGCCACATGCCACACATGCCAGGGGGAGCCACGGACCATGGGCCTGGGTGCAAATTCTGTGTGTGCACCCATGAATCCCACGCGCCTCACAAACATAACCAAGCATGCAGGCGCACACACACACACACACAAGCACCCACACATCTGCGAAGAGTCCCTTGACAAAATCAAAGCTACGCATTTATACTAGGTCTGTGTGTGCTGTCTGGGTACCTCTTCGTGCTTATAGCAAACTGACTGCCGGATCAGGACATGAACTATGTGTGTAATATCGCAATGTAACGTACGGCATCACCAAGTGGCTTAAGCACTCAAGCAAGCATGCCAACAAAATGGCTGACAAGGAACAGCTGGCTTGACAAGCGATATGAAGCTGATTGGTAATGGGACATATCCGCAAAAAACAAATAAACATTGCCGATTTCTTAACATTTTCAGATTTCACTCCAGATTTCATGTTATTTTGTCCACATGATCCGATTCTCAAAACAGCAAATATATTTCAATTGTATACTTTAATTTGTCCATGAGAGTAGATCGTTGAAAATCACATCATGTATTGATAATGCACGGAATTGCTTCAATCCCCTAATTTTAAAAGTAGAGCATTTACAAAAGTGATGTAAACAGTGAGTCAAAGGTATACAGATCAGGCATTCGATGATATGAGTGAGAAAAGGCAAAAAAACATTTGAGCGCTTTATCGCTGAGAAACCATTGCGGCCTTTTCCAAGTCATGGCATTGTTTGGCAGGCCCCCCAAAAAATGGCGAATTAAGACACCAGCGAGGGAGAACCGGCTGACCAAGGAAGAGCCTTGATAAATGATAATTAAATAATGCCATTAATTATCTTCAAAAGCAGTGTTTAAATTATCCCAAACACACAATTTTCACTCATGGACTTCCTTGGAGTTCCTTAGTATGCATGCAAAGTTTCAGGCTGGTAGGTTTTATGGTTTTGGAGTTATGGAGGAGAAACATTAACACACACACACACACACACACACACACACACACACACTTATTTAATTTGTTTTGATATTTCTATAGAGCAGGCAATGGTAATTGTCGAGCAAAGATACATCGGAATGAGGCCAGGGAGATCGTTGTGAAAGGAAATTAAACGAATACATCTGTCGATTCTTCATGATGCAGGAAGGATCGTAGAGTCATGCATTGTTTTGAAGATGCGCTAATAAGCAGTAAGGGATATTGAAGTAAACTTAGCTGTCATAATGTCTGATCATGGCAGGTAGATGTTAACAGTAGTACATGTCGGAGCAAATGATATCGAAAGTTTACTTGGAGGACTTGAATATTAAATGCAAATGATTGTTTGGCCGACTAAAAACAAAGGGTAATTGTGAGTTAATGTTTTCTGTATTCTTGCAGCAATAGAAAAGGCAATCAAATTTATGAGTCGAATGATAATGTCAACCTCTTGTTGGAAGAATGGTGTATATACAGCCAGGCTTTTGTTTCAGAAGCAATTGGAATTATTTTAGCACAAAAGCGAGTGTTTCCAGGATGAGGACCATTCGCTCAACAGAAAAGAGGCAGAAATGTTAGCTGTGAGAATTTAGAGGGGAATTCAGGCTTTTTCTTTTCTTTTCTTTTTTTTAGGTCATTGGTGGAGGGCAAAAAGGCTAAAAAGGGAAGAACTGTCATTGGGCCACACCAATGACTTGACAGTGGTACGTACTGATTCCTCTTTTGATGCTCAGCATTTCATGGAGAGGGCATTGTCAAACCCCTGTAGCTTGGCACCATGGGGAGTGAGTCGGGGGAGTGGGGAACTTCTCATCAATTGTTTTGCAGAGTGTGGAGATTAGGTATATTTGTCTGATGTCAACTCCGGTGTTGTCTCGGGTCTTGTTTGTGTGTGTGATTCATGTTGAAGTTACTCCACAATTCTTCGAAGCTTGTAATAAAATAATGATTAAAAAAAACTGCAACTGTTCAAGTGATTTGCAAGGGCAAGGAGGGAAAAAAAATTACAGCAAGGAAAAAGTACCTCTCCCAATGCCAGGAGTGTAAATAATAGAAGAGAGAGGAGCTTTGAATCAATCGTGAATAGTGAGTAGTATGATGTAGTTGCAGCTTGTGAGACATCGTTTAATGAGGAGAACAATTGGAGGGCAGGATGTGACGATTACAATGTATATACAGGTGTGATATGAAAGGAACAAGGAGGTGTAACAATTTCAGTAAAATATAGTATTGAATCGAGAGAACAGGGTGACATGCGAAACAGGATTCATGAAGAGGATTCCGTATGGAGAGAGATTTGAGATGGTGAGGATAGCAAGCTACTTTCGTCAGATACATTTATGGACTTGCTTGTATGAGGGAATTGGAGGATGGAAGTGTTCATGAAGAATTCAGAAAGGCATATGTATACATATAAATATACATAAGGCATATGTACAGTGTGTCCATAAGTAAGTACCCTGTTTTAAATACAGTGTAGAAATTCCCTGTTGTTGTTTAGCATGTCATTGCTTTTTGAATGTGAGTTGAGATTTATCTTGTGCTGGTTTAAACACAATCATCATAACCAGCACTCTAAAAGGAATAATCACCACAATTGGTGACCTTGACATGATGTAAATGAAGTCTGGTTGATCATGAATCCTCCCTTAGGTCATCAGTACTTGGTGGAAGCGCCTTTTGCAGCAATAACTGCTGTGAGTCGTTTTGGGTACGTCTCTACCAGCTTTTCACAGTGAGATGTTGAAATCTTTGCCTATTCTTCATGTGAAAATTGCTCCAGTTCTGCCAAGTTTGATGGGATCATCGCTGGACTGCAATCTTCAAGTCTCGCTGTAAATGTTCAATTGAGTTTGAGTCAGGACTTTAACTAGGCCACTCAAGAACATTCATTTTCTTCTTCTTCTTCGGTCACTCCAGTGTGGCTTTAGCTTTGCCCTTTAGGATCATTGGCCTGCTGAAATGTGAATCTCCAACCCAGTTTCAGATTCATAGCTGACTCAAGCTGGTTTTCATCAAGGATTCTCCTGTACTTTGCACCGTTAATTGTCCCTCCTATCCCGACAACATTGCCAGTCCCTACTGATGAAAAACAGCCAAATAACATGATGCTGCCACCAACGTGCTTGACAGTAGGGATGGTGTTGACTTGGTGGTGTGCACCATTAGGCTTGCACCACATGTAACACTTTGAATTGAGACCAAAATGTTCAATTTTTGTCTCATCTGACCACAAACCTTTTCCCCGCATGCCTACAGTATCACAAAGATGCTTTTTTTGCAAACTCCATACGAGCTTTTAGATGTGACTTTTTCAGTAATGGCTTCTTTCGTGCCACTTGTCCATGGAGGCCAGCTTTGTGAAGGGAACAGGATATTGTTGATTGATGAACACTGACCCCCATTTTGGATATTGAACCTTGCTAATCTTTCAAAGTCATTGTTGAATTTACAGTGACATCCCAAACCAGTTTCCTGCTTGCTCGGCTGCTGAGTTTGGATGGGCGACCTGGTCTCAATCTGGGTGGTGTGATGCATCTTCCACTTCTTTATGATGGATTTCACTGTACTCAAAGGGATACTGAGTGACTTTAAAATCTTCTTATAACCCTCTCCTGAATGGTGCTTCTCCACCACTTTATGTCTGACTTATTTGGATAGCTCCTTGGTCTTCATGTTTGCCTTGTTAGTTGACCAATTGAGTTACACCTTAAAACTCCTTAGATAAGTGGGAGAGCTTAATTTGTAAGTTAAACCACTGATTACATCCCGGTGAAACCTATTGCACTTATTTTGTAACCTTTCAAACAAATAATTTGCTCCTGAAGTGATTTATGGTTAATTAGACAAAGGTATTGAATACTTATGTAACTGAGAATCATCTGAATAATTTTGAAGGCCACTATACATGAGAATCCCAATGCAATATCCCCCCCCCCCAACCCTCAGCTGCAGGACCTATTTCATCACTTGTTGGTGTGTCATCAGTGACAGCGTAGACAGAAACGTGCACCCCCGAGGCTCCCAATCATGTAACAAGTGCAATACCAATCATGTACCACGTGCAATATGTAATACGACATTCGACATAACACTGATGGCAGGACCACATGCAAACCACCACATCACCTCCAAACATGGATGGCTTCAACATGGCTACTCAGGTCCATTGAAGACTAAGCTTAAATGGTCACAAATGGATGCAGTGCTGCTGACAGATTTCACAATTATTTGAGCTTTTCAGGATGGCATCCAGAAAAATTGTTGTGATCAAGTTAAGTTCCATTCAATAAAAATTTAACCCCATAACTTGACGAGGCAGTAAGGCACAGATCGAGTCTAATAACAGCAAATGCTGCATGACCTGTTAGCAACAAACATTGTCTCCCACACTAACGCATTCTCTCTGCCCTGTTGAGCACCAGTTAGGAGGTAGCGGTGCAGTCAGATGACATAAATGAAACAAAACCAGCTCTCCCAACCCTGAATTTACACCGAGCACTTCTCAAGTGTAATGGTGGCCAGGAACCCCTGTGCCACACTCGCATTTTCTGCAAGGGTCCTGACCAACAGGAAACAAGGGGTGCCCACCACATATCCACCATTTCGGTACTCACTTGGTCAGTTACCAAGAATGATAAGTTGCAGCCGGGATGATAACTACAAATATTAAATGGGCAAACCGGCTCAGGTGCAGTCGATGAAAACAAAATAATACAGAACCTCAAAATGCCAAATGCAGTGTCATCTGATTCACTGATATTTGCAGCATCAGTCAGCCAATATGGCTTTGGAAGCATACACGGCTTAAGAGGTGCTACAGGTATATATTGCCTCGTGGGACGGCATGTCAGTTCACTTTCTGCGGGAAATCCATTTTGCTCTGATGTCAGACAGGGAGGCAGATATGCATCCGTGGATTCATTCCTTTCCTACTGGGTGGGCTGACAATCCTGCCAAAATATGCTTCTCCAGCCATATGTGAGCATGTGCAGTATGTATATGTATGTATGTATGCATGTATATGTATGTATGTGAATATACCGTCTATACAGGGTGGACAATAAAAATGTAAATATAACCAGAAAAAAAAATCGGAACTTAACACCAATGACAGATATGAAATAATTTATTTGTACAATCCTCAAGTTCCAATACTTAAACCAAGTGACCTCCCCTCTGTTCTTATATATTTTCTTATATGCAGCAACAGGTTATGTATCACTGTCTGAAGGATGTCTGAAATAACTGCGGCTTTCAAATCAGCAATTATGGTTCATTTCAACATAAGCGCTCTCCCTTTGACAAGTCCTCATGAAAAAAATAACCCAGTGTTGACAAGTTCTGTGTGGATCTGGGTGGGGGCACAGGAATTAATTTCCGTGACTGATAAGGTGATTAGGAAATTTTACCCTCAGCCAAGTGAGACAATCATTGGATGTGTGTGATGTGGCTCCATCGTGTTGAAACCACAGATTTTCATGATTTATCATCTTGTTCCGCAGGTAGTATGTGAAGATAACGATCTGAAGGCTCAATCACCTCTCTCATCTGAAATTGGAGGAGGAACCTAGGTCAGATTTGAAATAGCAAAGGGCTTACATTGTCATTTTATTTTTTTTTGTTTTATTTACTTGGAAGAGCAGAGGGTCCTTCCCCCACTTCGTGGACCATACTTTTGAACAAAGCATTGGAACTGCCAAAGCAGTTTTACATTGGCTATTTGGCACAACCGTGGATGGGTCGCCATGCCAAACATTTCTTGGAGCCACTGTGCCACTGATGCTGAGCCTCTCTACCAATACACTACTCATTTCGCCCTCCTCAGGAAGATTGACAGGCTGAGTCAACCCCACCTGGTGTTAATTCAGCAGCCAACAGGGCTCAAACTCAGGACCCTAGGATCCCAAGTCAGCCACCCTAACCACGAAGCCAACACCAGGCTTTTGCTCCTAATTATAAATTAATTATAGTAACTACTAAGTAACTAATTATAAAGTCCAAGCTGCAGCTGGGAATAATTGATTCAGTGAGAGCTGATTATTGGGTGAGAGATGTGATTGGACCTTTAGTGTTTATATGTTGACTACTATCGGCACTGCACATAGTACATGTTTGACAGCCTCAGTGATGCACAATTCTGTCTGCACAGTCACTGACAACTCGCCATTATATGATGAAACCGGTCCAGCAGCTGATTGGGATTCTCATGCATGTGCTACTTGGGAATGTGTCCAGTTGTGAAAGAACCCGGGTAGGGTTTGAAGCAGCAAAGGGCTTACCTTGCGGAGCATTTCTTGGTTGCTGTATGCAGCTTTCGTTAGTTGGAGGGGCAGAGTGAAAACTAATTAGAAAGTCCATGCCATAGCTGCAGCTGGGGATAATATGATTAGGAGAGAGCTGATTGGTTGTTCTCTGTAATTACAAGTGAGAGATTTGAAGGGTCTATATATATATATATATATATATGTTACACATGCACGCGTACATATGATATGTGAATATACATATTATCATCACACACACACACACACACACACACACACACACACACACACACACACACACACACACACCGGAGGTGGATACTTTGACATATGGAGGGCTCCATTCCACCTTCTAAAACCCGCATATGGAGATAACCAATGACGCACATATTTTGTCGTCGATTGGCCATTCTGCTGCAAAATCCTATTTCCTAAGTCTCCCAAAAGTGACATACCTTTATCGAAGATGTTTGCACCCAGCACCTGATGCAAGCTTTAATTCCGGCGACATGGCGATAAAACTTTAATTGGTACCAATTTAAATATTTATTATTTGTATCTGCCACGTTATTGTATTGCCATTTACTTTCCTTCTTTGTCAGCTTCTTGGAGATGCCTTGCAACACCCCGGGGCTGGCTCGCATTGCACATTTTTTTCAAGATTGTCAATAGCAATTTAGAACGACAAAGTGAAAGCTATTTTGATATCATCTTCAGTTGTGATATAGCCACATGGAGGTCAACACTGCAATCGATAATTTTGAAGTTTGTAATCGCTCAAGGTGCGTGATCATTGCACTAGCTTATTCTGGAACCAGAATTGACTTTCTAAACTCACAAAATGCAAGTTGTTCTGAACAGTTATGAGGGTATTACATGACAATTCTACAATATTGACTTTGAGAAGGTCAATGTTTTATATTCATTCAGAAGTTGCATGTTTGCTCTATGAATTGTAAACATTGTTGGCTTTGAAAAATGAAAGAATGCAAAGGCCATCATGTTATAAGAATGGTTCCAACCTTTTAAAAGTGCAGTGCTTTTACAATGATGTGATGAAAATGTGGATTTTCATGTATTTTATGCTGGTGTTTTCTTTCTTCATTTGCTTGCAATTTTAAGTGATTTTATGTTTCTCTGAGCCTCGATTTTGTTGAAACAAAAAATATATTTCTGGCTGAACATGTTCACTCCTCCAGAGAAGAATACAAGAGTGAGTGTAAGCAAGAGCAACAGCCTGGATGTTGGATAAGGATCAGCCACATGGCCAAACACATCGAGTCTTCCTTGGGCATGGCAACTCGGTGTTCTTCATGTGTCATTTACCATTTTACAGTTAAGATATCTATCCACTATTGTAATTGTTAATATGTCTTATAATCGTTGGGTATACTGTATATACATAGTGCAATATGAATGTGGGATCCAGCGACTATGAAATCGGCAACAATAGACAAAAAGCAGTGTAATCTCCCGAATCAATCAGCTTGATGTCACAGAGTCAGTCCAAAGTGACTAACGGATGGTCTTACTTGAGGGACAACCAAATGACAAAATGAAGCACACCGACTTACCATGCCCAAGGAAGACTCGATGTGTTTCGCCATGTGGCTGATCCTTGTCAAGGCTGTTGCTTTTTATTTCTTTTTGTATACCTTGTCGAGGCTTGTATGAGAGCGAACACACAACGCACATCAAGGGGGGCATGAGACAAGAGGGGCGGGAGTGGGAAGGACACAAACAGTGGGAACAGAGACATTAGGAGATCTGTGGAAGGGAGAGGGTTGGGGTGGGAACATGGGAATACAAGACTGGAAATTGCAGGGACTTTCAGGAAGGAAAGCAGGGAATTTGAAGGAGGTGGGCTTGGGTGGATTAACGGGGGTATAAAAGATCGAGGATTTGGATGGAGGATGATAAGAGGTGGTGGTGAACAGCTGGTTTGAAGGCTTAGAGGGAAGAATTGGATTGAATAGAGTGAGGGGATTTATTCCAGAGGCGGGGAAAAAGAGGAATGAAAGAGTGAAGGTGAGCAGTGATTCGTGATTTTGGTAGTTTTACCAGAAGGGGGTTGTTGGCGGACCTTGAGCGCCCTGCGGAAATGTGGTGGGGACAAATCGCAGAGAGAGCAGGGGGGGCGAGGCTGGAGAGGAGATGTTAGAAGACAGTAAGACTACCGACCAGCCTGCGGTGAGAGAGTGAGAGGCCCAAAGACATCCTCATCGCGGAAGATGCCAATGATCCGAAATGCCTTGGTTTCCACAGCGTGAAGCCTAGAAAGGTGGGAGGCAGGAGCACCAGCCCAGAGGGGAGAGCAGTACTCCTTAAGGCTGTGGACGAAAGCTTTGTAAGTGGTCAGGAGCTCAGGTGGGCCGAGGAAGGACTTTGACGACAGAGGATTCCCAGTCACGACTGGCTTTGGAGCCAGATTTGAAATGTGGCTTTCCCAGGAAAGGTCATGGCAGATAGTGAGACCCAGAAGCTTGAAAGAAAGGACTTCTTCCAGAGGATTGTTGAGAAAGTGGATGGGGGGGGGGTTTAAACGGTCCTTTTGGAGAGACATAGTGAGAGTGTGAGATTTGTCCTGATTGAAAGATATGTTCCACGTGTTGGACCAGTTTGTGATTTTACCCAGATCTGCAGTGAGCGAAGAAGCTGCTGCTTGCCGGTCTGAGGGATGACCGATGGTACGGCAGAGGGTGGAGTCATCAGCAAAGAGATATAGAGGATTTTCCAGAGAGTCGTAGAGATATTGATGAAAACCAGAAAAAGAACAGGGCCAGAACGCTACTCAAGGAACTCCAGCCTGGACGAGAGGGGATGAAAGAACTCCATTTAGGGCCACACGTTGACTGCGAGAGGAGAGGAAGTCTGCAAGCCATGAGGGGAGATGGCCTTGGATACCCTAGGAAGAGAGTTTGGTGAGCAGGGCTGGGTGCCAGACCCAGGAGGAGGAACCTCGATAAGATTCGGGTTTCAGCTGCTACTTCACAACCCTCAAACTCATGAAGTTAAGTAAGAGGGTTGGATTAGATACGGTTAATGAGGGTATAAAAGATAACAGGTAGGGATGGAGGATGATGTGTGATGGTGGTGTACCATTTGCTTGGATCCCTGGAGAGAAGAATGCAATTTAACTGCCTCCATAAAGCAGTTCCACAAACAGTAGAAAAGATGAACAAAAGAGTAGACGTATGCACCAAGCCTAGATTTGGAGAGATTAACCAGGAGGGGGTTAATGAAAGAACTCATGTATCCTGGAGCAGCTGTGGAAGGTCAGATGACTGAGAGAGTAGAGGGAGCTGGAATTTAGGAGAGGCTACACACTTGTCTCTGATGTGAGAACAGGCCTTATGCTTCGGCCTCATCATAGGAGGTTCTCTTAATGTTGGGAGCTGTAGATTTCACAGAATCCAGGAGAAACATATATAATGCTGGGGTACAAGTTCATAGGGGATAGCAGTACTCCAATGAGCTACAGACAAAGGCATTGTACACAGAGTCATTCTGAGATCTCTCATGGATTCAACATTTTGGCATAGACATTGCAGGTCACCTGTTCAGGGAACTTGAGAGCTGATATTTGTCAAGGCACCATCCTGGCTGTAGAAGCACTCCTTGGAGCAGTTGGGTCGGCTTTGTTCTGGGCATGCTACATCTGCAAACATTTTGCAATCATGGTGGTGGTGCTGCATGTCATTCATCACTCTGGTAACTCAATTTTATGAGGTGAGATGTTTCCTTTCTGAAAATCCCAATGCTTAGATGCTTCTGAAAGACTGAGGCCACTGTGACATGTGACCTTGTCCATTTTCCATCGTTTTTGAGTGAGAGTTGCTAATTGGCCTCATCTCGTGGAAGTACCATGCCAGATCAATCATCTAAAGCCTATATTTCTATGTTACTTTGTTATCGAGACAAATAAGGAGAGGAAGAGTGACTCCTTTTGCATCTTCAGATGCAATGGGCTGCTGAAGCAGTTTTCCATTGGCTAAGGGGCAAATCCTGGACGGGTCGCCACTTCGACGCAGGATACTCGAATGGCTCACTCTTTCAAGTAAGCTGTTACTCATTTTGCTGACCTCGGAAGGATGACAGGCTGAGTCAACCCACATGATGTTATTTATTGTCATGGCGGGGGCTCAAACTCAGGACCCAAAGCTCTTACGCCAGCCAACTTTTTTGACGCCACACTTTTTGTTGTCAACCTTACAACCAATTCCCTAATGAAAATCTCCTGAAAGTTTGGTTATCTGAACAGCTCTGAGCATGTGGTAATATGATGAGTTTGTAACTATTTCTATTTAACCTCGTTGAATTTCATTTTTATCTCCAGTGTTGGAAATAATTACTGAAACAGAGTTAAAACTAAGTATAAAATGCAAATAGTATGTGTAGAATCTGAACTATGTGAAAAAATGGAATGCACTGAGGTACACTTATGTGTTGATAAAATACACTGTGGTTGTTTGTCATGTAAGCAATCAGAAATTACCACACCCACAGGAGTCACAGCTGAAATGGTGAAAATATTTCAGGGCAAATTAAACCCAAACTTACAAAACGAAGAATTATTAGATATGACTTTAAAAAAAAAACATTTAACTTTTCATCCTTCTCAAAATAAATGCACCAAATTTACTAGTAATTTCTATGGAGCCAATTATATTTTGACTTTGCGAGTCCCCGAATGGCTGTGAAACATCGCATGCACTTCAGAGACAGACATGGATCAATGGAGGTAAGACATGCCTGCCTCCACAAAAAGTACTACAAAGTTCATTAAGTGTCAAATGGTGACATTTTTTTTTCAAACAACCATGTAATAATTCTAACTTCTTGAAATTTGGGCTAAGTTTTATTTTAGTGATTCATTCATTTCTTTGAAGCAGCAAAATTTTGGATTCTCTCT
This sequence comes from Eptatretus atami, assembly GCA_035128595.1. Taxonomy (NCBI): domain Eukaryota; kingdom Metazoa; phylum Chordata; class Myxini; order Myxiniformes; family Myxinidae; genus Eptatretus; species Eptatretus atami. Next base: position 63,092,661 of record CM068964.1, read on the forward strand.
TGTGATTAACTTTACTGATGCTTCAGCAGACAAGAAAGCTAAGTGGTATCTGAGCTGTCAAGCCTGAGTTTGAATGTCAACCAAGTGATAAACTGTCATCCTGGTGTTTTGCACGCAGTGTGGTTTCAATGTGTGCATGTCCATCGGATGGATGTTAAGCCGGAAGACCCATCCACCAGTACTGGTGGTTGGTGAAAATTAAAGATCCCATGGTGTCTTCGGCGAGCAGTACGTGAGCTATTTCCGGAAGCCAGAACAAATTACAAGTGATTGGTCTGACTAACTGCTGGGAAGGCAACGACAAAACATCACCAACATAACCCTCACCAAGAAACTGCTTCAGCTACACTTATGCAATGTCAAGAGTATATGGCACATTGATGAGGATGATGATGATGATGATGATGATGATTATCCTACTTATGTTAAGTTCAATGAATTGTCAGAAGATTAAATGAAGACTGATAATGCACAAACATTGTTGTTATCAGCAGTAGTAGGCAGTGCTGTAGGACTCGAGTCCACCTTTTGGAGGACTCGAACTCGGACTCAGACTCAGCCCGATTCCGGCTTGAGCCCAACAAAATTTAGTGTCCAGCAAAACTTTTATGGACACAGTAGAAACTAGAGGGGGAGCACTTGGTAGAGTGCAAAACCTCCGCCGCCAATACTGCTAGGTCACTCAAGTGAACGCTGATATCCTATTCATTCAATTTGACGTCAACAGTGCTCACAGAGTTATAGTTTGCAACTTTCCCTTTTACTTTTAACTTTTACATACTCAATTCATTCGTCATAACTAGATTCCTTGAGACAGAAATTGATTTTACGGTGGTATATCCACCTGAAGTTCCAAAATCAGCCGCAATTATAATTTTGGCATGTTTTTTGTTGGGAATCACTGATAACATGTAGAAATGCAAAAAAAAAAATCTAAATTTTGTTGAAAAAAAAGTTGCAAAAATTTTTTTTTCTCTAAATTTTTTTTTTGGGGGGGGGGGGGGTTGGAAATCACTTAAAACATGTAGAAATGCAAAAAAAAAAAAAATCAAATATTTTTCAAAATGGCCGCCATAGGCGCCATATTGGATTTTGGACCAAGTCCAAAATCTAATGGCATGATCGTTGGACCATACCTAATCCCCCACCAAGTTTCGTCGAAATCCGTGAGGGGTTTTTCCATAATACTGTTCATAAACAAACAAACAAACAAACAAACAAATAAACCAATGTCACCCGCAGGGTGACCCGTATCTTGCCAAAAGGTGACCAGTGTGACTTCTTTAAGGTCACACTGAGGTGAACAGAGCTGCTATCCACCAGGAGCAACTCCTTGAGGAATATCTGCCTACGAGAGATTCCGATGAGAATCGTTCTACAGAGTAACCATGAAAAATATGCGTTTGCCTCATAACGTCACCAAATGACGTCATAATGTCTCAAGCTTGACATATCTAGAAAGCACTCATCGAGGTGTTCAATTTGAGGTACTACACGATATGGTTCCTAAAACTTGAAATTTGACCTTGGGGTCAAATATGTTTGACCTTAGGTGCTAACCATGAAGGTCAAGGCCAATCGCCACCAAAAATTAATCAGCTGAGCGCCAGACCATGAACTATATTCCCATGAAGTTTGAAGACGATCCGATCAAAATTACTCAAAAAATAAGGGTTTCGTCGACTCCCCTGATTTGCGACAAAGTGACCTTGACCTTTGACCTTGACCTCAAAATTTTATGCGCTGAAAGGGACCTCTATAGGCCTCTGATATGCGAAGTTACAAAAATTTCCAATGATAACTGTGCTCTGCAGAATTTTTATACGTGATTACAGACAAACAAAAAAAAAAACATACAAGCTGACTAACATATCTTGCAAAAACTTCGTTTTGGCAAGATAACAAACAGAAAGGGGTGAAAACAGTAACCTCCGATCTTCGATGGCGGAGGTTAATAAAAGGTGTGCAGTAAAACTTTTAGTGTGCAACAGCAAGAATCTGCACGTACAGTAACCAGGCCTACTCCGTTTCCTGCGAAAACACTTGTATCGTGCAACCATTAAGAAGGTGATTATTTATAAAGGATTAACGGACAGAATTAAACAATCCTGCACATAGGGAAATGGAAATAACTCCGACCGATTTTCCAGATTTTCAGAGATATTAAACATGAACGTCGTACCTTTGTGTGATGGCGTGCGATCCAAAACACCTTTTGTTCATTCAAAGAGCACTTCTAATGATTGACTGAATCACTTTAAACCTAAACACTAAATGGTTTAACTTTAAATACTATTAACACTTTACTTTTAAGTGCTGCACAAAAAAAGGTACGTTTTTCCATATAATAATTTAAGAATTAGGTTTTGGACCATGGAATGAAAGTGGTCAAGAGAGTCATGGATAAATTGATAAGACAGAGTGTTAATATACTTTGAAATGCAATTTGATTTCATGCCAGGAAGGGGCACTTGAGGCAATTTATATAGTTCAGCAATTACAGGAAAAATATCTGGGGAAGAATAAACAACTGCACTTTATATTTGTAGATTTGGAGAAGGCATTCAATAGAGTGCCTCAGGAAGTGGTGCAATGGTCCATGAGAAAGTAACGTGTGGAGGATTGGTTAGTTATGGTAGTCATTGCAATGTGTGATGGCCCAATACCTCTGTTAGGGTAAATGGAGTGCAGAGTGAGGATTTTGAAGTGAAAGTGGGTGTTCATCAGAATTCAGTCTTGAGCCCAATCC
>CM068964.1:63097947-63111970 GCA_035128595.1 Eptatretus atami
CGTCAAAATATCTCCGCTAATGGAAATTGCCTAAAAAAATATCTCCGAAACTAGGCAAGCTTTTTGAATTATGTTTGCGGGAATCTAACAGAGCATTAGCAGAGATGAATTACCGCACATATGATACATCACTATGACGTCATATCAATTTTTATGTTACTGACTCAGCAGTTGAAGATGTACCGGAGCTTTGCTGCCAGCAAGAAGAAGCAGACACGAGGGTACTGCTTCATGGAAAACACGCAAGTGACACCGGAAGTGCAGCTGTAATCTTTGTGGCGGACGACACAGATGTCTTCCTTTTGAGCATGGCGTTCTGTACACAAATTACTGCTCCTCTTTATCAAAATGTGGGACTAAAACTCGCACACATTACATAGACATCACAGCTGTTGTCAACATGAATGGATCTGATGTCTCAGAGGCAGTTATTGGATTGCACGCTTTCACTGGTTGCGACTCCGTCAGTGCCTTCGCAGGTTGTGGGAAAATGAAAGCATTCAAACTGGTCAAAGCAAATCAGAATTTCCAGAGTCTCTTTAAGGAGCTTGGCCAACAGTGGAGTCTTTCGTCTTCTCTTCAAGCTCGATTGGAACGTTTTGTTTGTGCCATGTATGATGCTACATCTGGAATGCTTCAGTCACGAAGTTCGGTACAAACTATTTTGTGCAAAGAAAGGTGAGAAAGAGTCCTACCAGTTACGCCATGTGCAGATTGTCTTGGAAAACATGCACGGCGAGCAAATTATCAAACCGCAATTTGGAGACAGAGTTTGATGAACGATCCCAAGACGCCCAATCCTGCAGGCTATGGCTGGAAATTCGTTGGCGATGGTGATGACAGACACTTAGCCGTAGACTGGATGGATGGTGCCACGGCCCCGACGCTGTTCTTGAGATGCTGTCCTGCAAATGTCGGAAGTCCTGTCGAGTTCCTCAATGTCCCTGTGCTGCAAATGGATTGAAGTGTTTGACATTTGAGTTTGAGCCCATGTGAAAACCAACCAATGAACGACGGTACAGACAGCGAAATGGAGTTGAGCAGCGAAGACGATTATGAAACTGAAGACTATTAGTTCAATAATCAAGATTGTGTACTTTCATTATTGTGTTTGAATAACTAATAATGTGTTTGTCTTATTACATGCCTTATATTTTATTTCTGTGTTGCTGTTACAGCTGCGACATTTGAAATCTGGACCAAATGATAACTTGATGTCGAAAGCACATAATTACATATTTTCTATGATAGAATTTGTTTCCTATATATGTAAGGTGTCATTTATTGACAAGGTTTCGTAGTGTCGACAGTGGAAAACATAACCCTTCTGGTGAGTAGAGTGGGGCTACTAGGAAGAAAACAGGGACCATTCAGCCCTTATAAGAGATTTGGTTGATCCCAGGAAGTTATCGGAAATATTTCAATTCAACCATTCTCCACGTTCGTCTGATGTTGCGAGTGAGATTGCTGTCACGATGGTGTGGCACATGCATCGATGGACCAAAAGGGCTTTTTCCTCCGTCTTGATTTCCTAATGTTACCAATATAAACTCAATAGTCTTGCTACATATGAATTGCCTTTCCTCCAAATAAGTTCTGCTCACACTGAGTAGACCCAAAAATCATAGATATTTAAAAAATTTATTTTTTTTTTTTAATTTTTTTTTTAAATTAATTAATTTTTTTAATTTAATAATAATATTGATTAATATTTTTTTTAATTTTTTTTTTTAAATTTATTTAATTTTTATTTTTTTCTTTTTTTTTTTATATTTATAAAATTTAATTTTTTATTTTTTATTTAATTTTTATTTTTTTTATTAATTTTTTTTTTCTTTTTATTCCACTTGTCAGCTAACTACCCTGCTCTAGAAGTCAACCTGTGATTCTTATGATTACATGGTCAAAAGTATTCAGTTTGATCTGTAGGAGAAGGGCTATATTTACTAGTTTGCGTCAGTCAAAATTTCTATTGCATCTTTAAAGTCGAAGTAAGTGGGTCTTGGGATGGATACGAGAAGAAGTATGCACACTTCCCTCCAAGCTTGTTTTAGCCGCCTGATCTCGATCCTGCGATAACTATCATCCTTGTGTTTCACAAGCAGAGTGATTCATCAAATGTGTGCACTGTCCCTCCCTTGATGTTAAAACTGGGCATTCTCATCCACGGACAATTAAGTTGTTTGATGCTAAAGATTCAATTGTCTTTTGATTGTTAATGGACAAGTCATCTCCAAGCACCCCTGAACAATTTCAAATATCCTGCAAACTCACCGAAATTAAATGTCCAGGGCATTTTGTCAGTCAGTTGGGGAGTTGGGCCAAAAAAAACATTCCCCGCTGACCCACAAAAAGGGGGTATAATAATATTATTATCCATATAATGGAGCTGTTTAGTTAGTAGTAGTCATCGTAGTAGGAGTCTGTGGGTGGTTGAGTGGTGTTTTGTTTTTTTCATTTGAAGCAAAATCTCAAAGCATTTTTTTGTATAGAGTTTTCGAGGCTCGTGGTTGGAGCGAAAACATCATGGTCAGGTGCATAATCAGAAGAAGGGAGGGGCGGAACACTACGGAACAGCAGGGCCGAGGGACAAAAATGGAGGAGACTTGGTAAAATAAGGGCATGCAAGGGAAGAGATGATGTCTTGCGAGGAGGACACAGAGGTGAGGCAAGATGACACAACCACAAACTATCAGGAAGGAAAAATTGGAAAGAGATTGGTTTGGAGGGGGGAGATTAATGGGGGGTTTGATCTGAGATGGTGGTGAAACAGCTGCTTGAAGCCCTGAAGGCGAGGGAGAATGAGATCGAAGAGACCGGGGAAGTTGGCACTTTGTAAAACAGAACGTGATATGGAAGGGAAGTAAGAATGGATGAAAAATGTTAATTGTAAAAGATGAAAAAGTTAAAGAGATTTTAATATTGTATTTATATTCGGTGTGATAACAAGCCAAAACATTGTATCGAAACATCGCCTCAATGATCAACAAATATACAATTTTTTACACAGTTTTGTTACCTATAACACCTCATTCTTATTAGGAATTCCTGAATTTCAAAATTGTGGTTAAGAAAAAGAGATTTGTTGTTGAGATTTGACGGGAAGGCAGTTTGTGAAGGTAAAGGAAATGATTTTGGGGTGTCTGAGCTCGAGGCTGATTGTCAAATTTCATTTCTGTTCAACCTGGAGGGACATGTTAACAACATCCCAAACCGCTTGACTTCATTAAACTCTCTTTATGTTCTCAAACTCTTTCAGGCTCTCACAGGCCCTTCTCAATCTCGGGTTCCAATCGTCTTTGAGGTTCACGTGACAAACAGCTTGCTTGGTCGTCACTTGTGAGCTTTCCATCATCTTATGGGAAATTGCATGAGATGGAGGTGAAGGGAGATGTTTGAAAAATGAAACAAGAATTGCAATAATCGGACAACTTTCGCCGATCGAAAGGAAGGAATCTAGGAGTGCATGAACATGTATGTGACCTTAGGACAAATTACAATGGCATGCCCACAATGCTAACAATTCGTATATCAGTCTAAACTACACTGGAAGGCTGATTGTCAGAATCTTCTACTTTCTTCAAGTTTCAGGGTCCTAGGAGTCCAGGTGCAAGTTACCATCATAGTAGAAAAAGTCATTGTGGCGAAAATCTAGGGAATTGTGTATAATCCACGTCTGTTTACAGGAAATTGGTAACCTCCAGTCGCTTCTTAATCTGTGTCCTTGGTGTAGAAGATTTTGTTCCGATATGCAGCCCATTTCCAGCTATCCACCTTGACTTAACCCATGACAGACACTTCGTAATTCTCTCCAAAATCTTTGATATGACTCACCAGGAACAGTTTCATTGTCGGTATTCTACGAACACCCGTCCTTTCACTTCTACATTTCAGATCATCATTTTGGCCAGACTCTTCATCTGCAGCCACTATATGCATTCTTTACTCATATGTGTCGGAGAGGCTCTGCCACCACTTGATCTTTCAGGTTAGGTGAGCTCCTGATATGCCTTGGGATAGCAGGAGCGTTGCTGATACACTGATGGGCAAGATTCAGACTCATTTCTTTGAGTGATTTTACTTTCAGCCCGATTTCCAGCACCTTGACCGTTCTGATGGCATCATGCTAAAGCAGCCTTTTTCAAACTATGAAGCATTTGTGACCCAGGGCTTTCCTTTGCCTTTACACAGTCTACACCTTTCTCTTCATGGATCCCCCGATCTATCCACTTGCCCTTTTGTCCATGTGAAGTGGCAAAGAAATTCAGTGAGATTTCAATGCCAGTGATTTCTCCAGGTGCATGCATTCCACAGGCAACATAAGCGATTTCTTGAAAACTGGAAGGCCGGTCCGTAGAATAAAAGAGATGCAGTTGTCACTGTTTTGATGGCAGTTCATCAGAATCCGACTGTATGTGCACAGTTTGTGCTGCCATCTCGGTGTTTAAGGTGTTAAATTAACTGTGTTGGACTGACATTTTAACAAAAATGGACTGAAGTTCATTGTGACTGGACCGTTTCAGATTTCAGCCCGCTGCCCTTGTCAGCTCAAATAGTTGAACGGGTTTTGTTTGCTATGGATTGAGTTTACTCATAACCTCCAGTAACGAAGAATTGTGAAAGGACACATCTAGATCAAAGGAAGCTTAGCAGCAAATAAATTATGCTTTTTGTGACTCGACGTTACATGGTGCCAGAGCTATCTTTGGAACCAGGTGCTGAGTGGAAAGTAATAGGGACTTTTCCTTCAAAGTTGAAAGCTTGTAAATTAATCCATTAACCTTAATCTAAGTTAAAAGAATTTCATCTCTGAAGGCCAGTCTGTTGTCGTTTCCAAGGAGTTTCAAATATAGGAAAATTCCACAGTTTTGTGATGACAGTTAGTGGCACTTCATTTGTGAGGGCCACTATGAAAAAAATATGAGAGGCCCCAGATACCAAATCTGTCATTGTCCAGTAGCTCTCAGGTCTATAATTGTGACTGCACAGTTAAATATTTGCGCAGTTGAATTATTTTTTTGGTCCATGTCCACTTTGTTCAATGGATTGCCCATATGTGTATGTGTGTATGTTCGTGTATGTGCATGGATGTGTGAGTGATATGTGCGCGTATGTGTTTTGTGGTGGATGTGGTGTGTTGTGAATGTGTGTGTGTATGTGTTTGTGTGGTGTGGTGTTCTGTGGTGTGTATGTGTGATGTGTGTGTGTTTGTGTGTGTGTGTGTGTGTATGTTTCTGTGTGTGTGTATGTGTTGTGGTGTATATGCATGTGGGTGTGGTGTATGTGTTTTGTGAGTTTTTTGGTGTGACACAGATATGGTATGAAACCAAAATGGTAATGAACCGATTCGCTTGGCAGGCGCAAGTCACGGGTTGTGCGTCGTGTCCACCGACCAACGCAGATCTGCTGGAGGAGGGAGAGGAGATTTTGCGCCCGTTCAAGAACGCTTCTCTCGAGGGTAATCTGCTGGAGAGGGAAGGAAAGATTTTGCGCCCGTTTCTCAAACGCATCCCCTCGAGGGTAGATTGCTGGAGAGAGGGAGAGGAAGATTTTGCGCCGTTCAAGAACGCAATTCTTTCTTCGAGGGTAGATCTGCTGGGGGACGAGAGGAGAGGGAAGATTTCCGCCGGGGGCGGGGGGGGCCCGTTCAAACGCATCTGTTCATGGGTAGAATCTGCTGGGAGAGGTAGAGGAAAGATTTTAGCGCCCGTCAAAACGCATCATCGAGAGGTAGATCTGCTGGCGAGAGGGAGAGAAGATTTCGCGCCCCGTTCAAACGCATCTGTCGAGGGTAGATCTGCTGTGATTAGAGGGAGAGAAGATTTCGCGGCCCGTAGAACGCATCTGTCGAGCGGTAGATCCTATGCTGGGACCGAGAGGAGAGGAAGATTTCGCACCCGTTCAAAACGCATCTGTCGAGGGTAGATCTGCTGGAGAGAGGGAGAGGAAGATTTTGCACCCGTCAGAAACGCATCTTCTCGAGGGCTAGATCTGCTGGAGAGATTGGAGAGGGAAGATTTCGCGCCCGTTCAAAATCGCATCCTCTCGAGGGTAGATCTTGCTGGGAAGGAGGGAGAGGGAAGATTTTGCGCCCGTTCAAAACGCATCTCTCGAGGGTAGAATCTGCGGATGAGAGGGAGAGAAGATTTTGCGCCCGTTCAAAACGCATCCTCGAGTGGTAGATCTGCTGAAGAGAGGTAAGGAAGATTTGCGCCCGTCAAAAACGCCGCATCGGCGAGGGTTAGATCTGGCTGGCGAGGAGGCGAGAGGAAGATTTCCGCGCCCTGTTCAAAATGCATCTGTCGAGGTGTAGATCTGCGGAGAAGGAGAGGGAAGATTTCGCGCCCGTAGAACGCCATCTCCTGAGGGTAGATCTGCGTGGGGGAGAGAGGGAGAGGAAGATTTTGCGCCCGTTCAAAACGCATCGTCGAGGGTAGATTGCGGGAGAGGGAGAGGAAGATTTGCCCGTTTAAAAACGATCTTCTTCGAGGTAGATCTGCTGGAGAGAGGGACGAGGAAAGATTTTGCGCCCCGTTTAAAACGCATCCTCTCGAGGGGCTAGTTCTGCTGGGAGAAGGAGAGGAAGATTTTGTCGCCCGTTCAACAACGCATCTCTCGAGGGTAGATTCTGCTGGAGAGAGGGAGAGGAAGTTTCGCGTCCGTTCAAAAACGCATCTCTCGAGGGTAGATACTGCTGGAGAGAGGGAGGAGAGAGATTTGCGCCGTTCAACAAACGCATCCCTCGGGGTTGAGATCTGCTGGAGAGAGGGGAGAGGAAGATTTTGCGGCCCGTTCAAAAAACGCATCTATCGAGGGTTAGATCTGCTGGCGAGAGGGAGAGGAAGATGTTCGCGGCCGTTCAAAACGGCATCTGTCGAGGGTGAATCTGCTGGAGAGAGTAGAGGAAGATTTGCGCCGTTCAAAACGCATCTTATATCGAGGGTAGATCTGCTGGCGGAGAGGAGAGGGAAGATTTTCTCGCTCGTTCAAAACGCATCTGTCGGAGGGCCTAGATCTGCTGGGCAGAGAGGGAGAGAAGATTCGCACCCGTTCAAAAGCATCTGTTCAGAGGGTATAGATACTGCATGGAGAGAGGAAGCCGACAATATTATATGCAACCCGTTCCCAAAACGCATCTCTCCGTTAGAGGGTTACGATCTGCTGGAGCACGGATGGAGGGAAAATTCTCGCGCCCGTTCATAAACGCATCTCTCTTCGAGGGAGATTGCTGGACGGAGGGAGAGGAAAGATTTTAGCGCCCCGTTTCCAAAAACGCTCTCTCGAGGGTAGATCTGCCTGGAGAGAGGCGAGAGGAAAGATTTTGCGACCGTTCCAAAACGATCCCTCGGAGAGTAAGATCTGCTGGAAGAGAGGGTAGAGGAAGATTTTAAGCGCACCCGTCTTCAAAAACGCATCTGTCGAGAGGTAATTGCGTGGCCGAGAGGGAGAGGAAGATTTCGCGCCGTTTCAAAATGCATCTGTCGAGGGTAGATCGTGCTGGAGAGAGCGGGAGAGGAAAAGAATTTTAGAAGCGCCCGTTTAGAAACTGCATCTCTCGAGGTAGATTCTGCTGGAGAGTAGGGAGGGAAGATTTTGCGGCCCGTTCAAAACAGCATCTGTCCGAGGGTAGATCTGCTGGAGAGGAGAGGAAGATTTTGCGCCCGTTTACCAACCGCCCATCTTCGCAGGGTATAGCATAACTGCTGAACCAAGAGAGAGGGAGAGAGGAGAGGCCTTTAGCGCCCGTTATAAACGCATCTCTCGAGAGGTACGTTCTGCTGAGAGAGGGAGAGAAGATTTTGCGCCCCGTTGCAAACTGGCATCTCCTCGAGGGTTAGATTGCGGAGAGAGGAGAGGAGATTTCGCGTCCTTTCAAAACGCATCTCCCGAGGTAGATCTGCTGGACGAGAGGGAGAGGCGGAAGACCTTCCGCGCCCGTTAAAAACGCATCTCTCCGAGGGAGATCTGCTGGAAGAGAGGGAGAGGAAGATTTTGCGCCGGTTTTTTAAAAGACGCCACTTCTCCGAGGGTAGTTCCTGCTGGAGGAGAGCGAGAAGAGGAAATTTTGCGACCCGTTCAAAACGCATCTCTCGGGGTTAATAAAATCTGCTGGAGAAGTGAGAGGAAGATTTCGCCCGCTTTTCAAAACGCATGCTGTCGAGAGGTAGATTCTGCTGCCAAGAAGATGAGGTTTAGAGAGATTTTGCGCCCGCTTCAAAACGCATCTGTCGAGGGGTAGATCTGCTGGAGAGAGGGAGAGGAAGATTTCGCGCCCGTTTAGAAACGCGATCTGTCGAGGATAGAATCTGCTGGAAGAGAAGGCCGAGAGGAAAGAGTTTCCCGCCACCCGTTCAAAACCATCTTGTCGGTAATTCTGCGGAGAGAGGGAATGGAAGATTTCGCGCCGTTCAAAAGCATCTCTCGAGGGTAGATGCTGGAGAGGATGGAGCCAGTTAAATTCGCGCCCGTTTCAAAACGCTCGTCTCATGAGGGTAGATCTCATGGAGACGAGGGAGAGGAAGATTTTGGCCCGTTTCAAAAAGCATCTCTCGAGCGGTAGATCTTCTGGAGAGAGGGAGAGGAAAGATTTTGCGCGTTCAAACGCATCCCTCGAGGATAATCTTCTGGAGAGAAGGGGGTTTAAGGAGGAAGATTTTGCGCACCGTTCAAAACGCATCTGTCGAGGGCTAGATCATATGCTGGCCGAGAGGAGAGGAGATTTTTCGCGCCCCGTTCAACAACGCATCTGTCGAGGGTAGATCTGCTGGAAGGCAGGAGAGAGGAGATTTCAAGCGCCCGTTGAAACGCATCTCTCGCCCGGGTAGAATCTGCTGGAGAGACGAGAGGAAGATTTTGCGCCCGTTCAAAACGGCATCTGTCTGAGAGGTAGATCGCTGGAAGGGAGAGGAAGATTTTCCCGCGCCCGTGTAATAAAACGCAATCTCTCTGCCAGGGCTAAGAATCTGCTGCCCGAGAGAGGGAGAGGAAGATTTGCGGCCCGTTTTTAAACGCAATCCCTCTCCGGGATAGTTCTGCTGGAGAGAGGGCCGAGTAGAAGATTTCCCGCCCGTTCAAAACGCATCTCTCGAGGGTAAGATCTGCTGGAGAGAGGCAGAGAGGAATGAATTTCGCGTCCATTCAAAAACGCACTCTCGAGAGTAATCTGCTGGAGAGGGCGAGAGGAAGATTTCGCGCCCGTTCCTAAAACGCATCGTCTCGAGGGTAGATCTGCTGGAGGAGGGAGAGGAAGATTTGCAAGTCCCGTTCAAAACGCATCTCTCGAGGGTTTAGATCTGCTGATGACCAGAGAGGGAGAGGAAGTTATTTTGCGCCCGCTTCAAAACGCTGCCCAATCTGAGGGTAAGATCTGCTGGATGAGAGGGAGACGAAGATTTTCGCGTCCGTTCCAAACGCATCATCTCGATGGGGTTAAATCTGCTGGAGAGAGTGAGAGGGAAGATTTATCTGCGCCCGTTAGAAACGCATCTCTCGAGGCGTAGATCTGCTGGAAGCAGGTGAGAGGAAGATTTTGCGCCCGTTTCAAAACGCACTCTGTCGAGGGATAGATCTGCTGGAGAGGGAGAGGAAGATTTCGCGCGACCGTTTAAAACCGCTATCTCTCGAGGGTAGATCTGCTGGAGAGAGGAGAGGAAGATTGTTGCGCCCCGTTTTAAAACGGCATCTCTCGAGGGTATTCTGCTTCGAGAAGAGGGAGAGGAAGATTTGGCGCCCTGTTCCAAAACCGCACTCCTCGAGGTAGATCTGCTGGAGAGAGGGAACGAAGATTCGCGTCCGTTTCAAAACGCATCTCCTCGAGCGGTAGATCTGCTGGCCGAGAGGGAGAGGAGATTTCGCGCCCGTTTCAAACGCATCTGTCGAGGGTAGATCTGCTGGAGAGAGAGGAAGATTTCGTGCCCGTTCAAAACGCATCTGTCGAGAGCGTCGATCTGCTGGAGATGGACGGCAAGATTTCGCGCTCTGTTAGAAACGTGACTCTCGCAGGCTGGGTGAAAGGCCTCTCGTCAAAGCTGGCGCCGCTCTGTTTCCCAGGCATCTCTTGTGGCTGGGGTTGGTCTGCGTCTGGGCTTGCCCTGGTTCCTTCTTGGCCGACTGGTGCTCCGGGATAGGACTGCGGACGTCGAGCCGGCGGCCACGACAGGCTAGCCTGCGAGTTTCTCGGCCCTCAGTCTTCTTCGCTCCGAGCTTTAAGGGGTTCTGGGGTGGGGGCATGGGGGAGGGGGGTTGGAAATATGGATAACCTTAACACTGGTCCTGGCCCAAACCGGGTCTGTGGACCCAGGCAGAACATTTGTGGTGTTGTTGTACCTCATCCATCCGAGGTGAAAAGGAAGTGATGTTTTTCAACCCTTTCTATTTGTCTTGTGGACTGTCTGTTTGTTAATTGCCGGAATATCCTAGGATTTGCGCAAATTATGTATGGTCGGTTGTGTATTCTGGATAGTCTGTCTGTTGGATATCGCTAGATTTCCACTATTGTCGGGTGTTTTAAAAAATTCCGTCTGTGGTGTGGCCTATAGGACCTGTGTGTGTAGCTGTGTGTGTGTGTGTGAATGTGTGTGTGGTTGTGTGGTGCTTGTGGTGGTGTGATGTATGTGTGTGTGTATGTGTGTGTGTGTGTGTGTTAATGTGTGGAATGTGTATGTGTCTGTGTGTGTGTGTGTAACACCACAAATGTGTGTGTTAGCTGCAATGTGGTGTGTCGTGTGTGTGTAGTGTGTGTGTGTGTGTGTGTGTGTGTGTATGTGTGTCTGCAAACGCGAGGGCTCCACAGCAACAAAACAGCAAACGATTCGATGAACTTTGGCGAACAGGATTCGTATGAAACTTGGCGAACAGGATGCCACTATGAGCTGGGAGTGTGCGCGTTTGAGTTTCGTTGCGACGCAGCGCCAAAAAACCGCGTTCACTATTTTCCAATACTGGTCCGTACGAGTTTTGAATGTGGGAGAAACGTAGACTTCGGAATAAACACTTCCCGCGATTATTTTAGACAAATGGCTCGAGAGCGAATTTCTGAGTGTTAGGTTTTATTTTTCAAATGCGTAGTCCTTAAAAACGGTGTTCTATTTACCGTCAATTCTTTAATGAGGAGTGCCAGTTGGCAAAATACGCAATAGGAAAAATCTTGCCAGGCAGAGAGGCACACATTATTCGACACCAATACGTCTTGGCAATGAATCTTCGTGCGGTGTGGATCGCGTCAGAATGAAAAGCATTGTTTCCAGCGCTTCGACCTCAAGCACGCTCGCCTTCGCACCTACCCGGCTGGTTTATTTATTTATTATTTCCGCTCACCTTTTATATTTAAAAAAAAAATGACAAATGACCTGCCTTCCTTCATACCACGGGTGCGAAGTCTATGTTTAATTTATCTTATTATTATTATTCCTATTTTATATCCTAATAACTGACAAATGACCTCGCTTCCTTCATACCACGGGTGCGATGTTTATGCCTTATATCAGTATTTCACCTTATATTACTCCTTCCCTATTTTATATTAAAAATGACAAATGACCCTGCTTCCTCCATACCACGAGGCCTGCGATGTTTTTATGTTTTATTTATTTATTTATTATTTAGCCTATCATTATATTAAAATGACAAAAAAAAAATTGAACCTGCTTCCTCAGACCACGGCGTGCGATGTTTTATTTAATTATTTATTTCCCTATTATATATAAACAATGACCCAAATGTGTCACGGAGCAGACGTCTCAAAGTTTGTCGGGGCTAAAATAAATAAAATAATAAAAAAAAAATAATAAAAAAATAACAACAACTTCCGATATTTCGTCCACCGTGCCTTGATTAAGCCATAGCGAAACGCGTCATAATGATGTTCACGTATTTACGATATATCGATGATATTTACGAAAATAGATAATGTATTTACGAAATTACAATACGATAAATGGCAATAATCTTTAAATAGTCACACATGAACCTTTCAAACTATTAAGCAAAATGGCCCGAATATATTTTAAAAGTTCATGATAGGCACGCTCTCAAAAGGCACCGTCAATGCGAGGATGTGTACATGTGCTCAGTATTAAAGGAGATTTCGGGGAATCTCTGTATATACAAGAGCGGAGTCTGAGAGAATTAAAAAACTGTTTTGTTTTCACAAGAAGAAGAAGGAAGAACCAACAACAACAACGCCGAACAGCCAACCTCGATGAGCAGGCCGTTCGCTACGCGAGACGCTGCTAAAAATGACAAAGCTGAACTGCTTCTTCAACCACGGGGTGGGATGTTTTATTTATTTTATTTATTTCCCTATTTTATCATAAAAAATGACAAACTACCTGCTTCCTTCAGACCACAGGTTGATGTTTTATTTATTTATTTATTTATTTACCCTATTTTATATAAAAAATTGAACCAAAACTGAACCTGCTTCCTTCAGACCACAGGTGCGGATGTTTTTAATTTATATTATTATATTTATTTATTTTTTTTTAGATCATCATGCAAGTGAAGGCATTTGCTTGCTGTGGGTTCCTGAAAAATGTTATTCTCGACTCAGAGTTTTATGTATTGTACAAG
Source organism: Eptatretus atami (assembly GCA_035128595.1). Classification (NCBI taxonomy): domain Eukaryota; kingdom Metazoa; phylum Chordata; class Myxini; order Myxiniformes; family Myxinidae; genus Eptatretus; species Eptatretus atami. The sequence continues at coordinate 63,110,518 of CM068964.1, forward strand.
CTTTGTGAGAACAACTCACAAACAGGGCTGTTGTTTTTATTTTTTGTATTAATTATTTTACAGTGGTATTCAACAATGACATTCAATAACTGTTGAAGGCGTATTGTATTGTAATTTTGACCCTAATCATTAAAATATAATTTTGATATTTTAGTAATGAACTGCACTGTACTCATAATGCGCAAAGATTAAATTACATGATCACATGACACAATTATAATTGAACTGTGTTTGATTATTATGTCGCATATCTCATGGAATTCATTCTGCTTTGCTATTATCTTTCAAATCTCAAGCAATTGAGATTGTTATCACACATGATGTGTAAGAACTTTTGCAAGATGTTGCATACATGCCTTGTAATGTCAACAGCACCCACTTGTGTGCACTCAAAACTATCTTTCCACTTCGTGCTGACACTTCCTTGATTTAAGACAATCATGTTTGAATTTGCGCATTATTATTCTCTTAATCATAATAACATAATTATGGGTTTTGAAAAGCCATTTTTCCAAGCTCCAGATTGCGCAAGCAATTACTTTTTGTTTTTGTTTTGTGTTTCAATGCAAATTGTTGATCTGCACTGCCACAATTCTCGATATTGTTAGCCTCTTGTGAGTCGTGAGTTCTCAGGGTCCACGAAAGTAATTCAACTTTATCGCTGATGAAATTGAGATGCAGTTTGAGGAACATGGCACATGAAATAGTATCACAGGAATACCTGTGAGAGGTTGAAGTTTGAGGGATGATTATAAGAGTAGAATTGAACATCATTTGGTCATGCATATGTGAAACAACGCTGTGTTAACCAGTCCAATGTATTGTGCAGCTGTGGAGAAACACTCGCAGATTAAAAAAAAAACAATCTATTGAAATACTGCAATGTTAACACTTGTAACCTATTTTTCATAGACCCCATAAAAATATCCATAGACTATGAAGGCGCATCTCGGTATAGAGCACGAATAACCGCCACCAATGCCTGAATTCAGCTGGAACACATCGGGACCCCATTACTTTTATGAGAAATTAATGCGACACTGAGGTTCACGGAAATTTTGAATCCACCGCTGAACGGATTCGTCGGGATCGTTCCTGAAAAATGCTGCGCATCCACGAATCGCGGGGCATTGTTCCACACAAGAATTTTAACTTTGCACAACAACCAATCACAACTTTTGCATGTTGTTTGTGGTGAGAATATTGTCAACAGAAGGGATTCCCCTTTACCTTGGCAGTGATATCATGTCTGGCGTGGCTGTGAGCCAGAGAAGGTCGTTAGACGTCTGGGTTGGGCCTGGGAGTCATTAGATTCACTGGATCATGGAGCTGCTGGCGATGTCGGTGCCTGTGACAGAGTGGACGAAAGTATCTCAGTTCTTCAGCTCCTTGGGTTGAATTCCAGACTTGCTAATCTGGATGTCGAGACTTGGAGACCTCTGATCAGGATCTG
>CM068964.1:63142341-63157849 GCA_035128595.1 Eptatretus atami
TCACGCCGATCCCTTCCTGACGCAACCCTGGTCGCCTCTTACGACACAGGGATATGGTAACACTATTCTAACCGGGGCATACACCGGGCCCAGTACACTGGTACTCACTTTGCCGACCTCGGAAGGATGACAGGCTGAGTCAACCTCCTGGTGTGTATTATTTCAAGCGGCCAACGGGGCTTGAACTCAGGACCTTCTGGATCCGAAGCCGCTACCGTACCACTACACCAACACCAGGCTTATAAACATATATATGTATATGTATATATATATATTATATATAATATATATATATATATATATATATATATTATGTATATGTATAAAAATGACGGTTTTTACAGCCATTTTCCCTGCTGTGCAGGGGTTGGGCTTTTTTTTGAGGCAACGTTTTATGGCCGGATGCCCTTCCTGACGCCAACCCTGGTCGCCTCTTACGACACACAGGGATATGGTACACCTATTCTAACCGGGGCATACACCGGGACCAGTACACTGGTACTCATTTCGCCAACCTCGGAAGGATGACAGGCTGAGTCAACCCCCTGGTGTTAATTCGAGCAGCCAACGGGGCTTGAACTCAGGACCCTGGGATCCCAAGCCGCCAACCTAACCACTAAGCCAACACCAGGCTTTGTATGTATATGTATGTATAGATATATATATATATTTTTTTGTTAACGTCTGCGTGTAATTTGACGTTTCTCCTCCAAAACTGACAGACGGATGTGTCCGCATTTTCGGTACGCGAGTGCCTGTGGTCTAATGAACAGCATGGGCTATGTGAGATCGCGCCAGACAGACAGGTTTGGGAATTTTGGGCGATTTTCTAATTTTTACATTCGTTGCATGGTGACGTGTGACGTCACCGCTGAGAGGCGTAATTCCGTCATGACATCATCGGTCATTCGCTGACGTCATTCGTCTGTTGTCGACAGACCGTCACCACTGAGAGGCGTAATGCCACTCCTCGAAAACAGCATCTGCAATGTGAAACCCTCTTCTGAACATGCTGACTACCTCAGAAGGTGAATTTGCCACAAAAAATGTAACAAGACCATTGATTTAAAGTAAAGATGTATTTAAAATATATTATTTCTGTTAACATCTGCGTGTAATTGACGTTTCTCATCCGAAACCGCTGGCAGGATGTGCTCATTTCCCATATACTGGGGTTTCTTAATGTGACGAAGAGGATGCACTAAATTTCTCTGCTGGAATTGGATGACAACGTGGCTTCAAACAAGATTTTTCAACCTATCAACGGCCGCATTTATTCCCGTTTGGTCGCCATCGCTGAACTGCTGTCCGGTAAATGCTGCCATCTATCCAAAAAATATGAACTCGAGTAAGGGAGTATTCATTGCATCAAACACTGAACATAAACACAACTGATAATGAATAGTATAGCTCAGAACATCAGCAATGGTTGCCATGTTTTAAAAATCGGCGTGGAAGGAGGGAACGATGAGCGCCAGAGCTCTGCCTACATGATGTACCCCGATTGGCGCCTTCCGGACTGAACACGCCCTCTTAGACTGTCAATTTGTGTCTGAAATCAACGTACTTCCCGGACTGACACACCCTCTTAGACTGTCAATTTTGTGTCTGAAATCCAACGTACATATTAAAAACACCGAAAATAAGTTGCAATAGGCCTACGTCCAGATAAACAATCAGGCTATAATCTGAAGGTAGGGGGAACCAGGGAACGGGTATGAGGTCATCCCTTCATTGCCCGGATTCTCTTCTTTTCTTTGTTCTTCGAAAGCGCGGCGTCCGGCGATAGATTTTGTACCTTGAATGTGTGCGTGTTAACTGTTCAAATTAAAGAGGTGTTCGATTGTCGGATGCACCCAAACAAGTGCCGTTCATTACATTAATTGTCAATATCAACCGCCATCGTTACCTGTGTTGTGTCTTGCGTTGTGGTCTTCAAATTAAAGCATCCAAGCGGTGTTCGATCGTCGGATGTGTGCCAAAAAGTGCCGTTCATTGAAATTTGCATTCTGATTCTCGGTCGCCCTCCACTGCTCCTGTTCAGTCTAGGGCTAGGCCTATATCATGTTAACTTGCCCCATCAGACGCCAACCTTCAGTCACACTGCAGAGGATGCAATTTACAGTCAGACTCACATACTCGATGACCATAAACAAATCCCAGGGCCAAACATTTGACAAACTCGGAATATACCTCCCAGCCCCTGTGTTCTCCCATGGCCAACTATATGTTGCATTTTCACGTGCAAGAGGTTACTCCATATATCTATCAAAGTGGACAATAATTCCTCACAAGGACTATTCAGCAAACAAGACACTCACCCAAAATGTCATCTTCAGGGAGGTCCTTTAGAAAACTCAGGACAGGTAACATGCACATCACATCCCTAATGACACCCTCCCCAGCTTCCCATAACATCAACTATTATGCCTCATCCACCTTTTGCCACCCATTCAACTCCGTGCGGAGCACGGGTATATGCTAGTATATATATATATATATATATATATATATATATATATATATGTATATAATATTATTATATTGGACTAGCTCTGCCAACCCTTGACGAAGTATACAATTTTTTATTTAAATTTTGAATCATTGAGGCTGTGTTCATTGCTGTTTCAGTTTCAAGTGAGACACCTCTATTCACACGTGTTTTTGGATATTTTTTTTTCAAGGTGGGTTAGGGATACCTTCTCTGGCTTGCTGTCTTCGTGTTTGCGTACAAATTGGATTTGTTAGTCTGTCAAACTTTTCACATACTCAGCCAATTCTTCAGTTGTCATTCTGTGCACTTGGTTGAGTTCCATGAGGCCACTGCCTCCTCTCTTGTCTTGGCAGGTACGTTCTCGGATACATTGATTTTGTGAATAGTGAGGAATTTCCTGTTTTGATGTCTTGTTTATTTATTTCCGCTTGTCCCAGGGATGATTTAGGTATCATTCTTCTGAGTGCTTTGTCGGTTCTCCTTACTCATATATTGTAATGTTTGTTGTTTTATTCTACAGAGTTGTGGTTTTTTCCTGAGTGGCATCAATCGCATCGCCTCTATTTTTTTGTTGGCCAACACTTCTTCCAGTTGACACTGCGTATCGCCATCCCCGTCTTCTTCGTCTTCTCTGCTGAGTTGTTCTCCCTTCCTTCCTCCTCATTATCATCTCCCGTTTTTGGTGCATAGATGGATCAAACATCGTAATTTCTCCTGACATTTCGCCCAACACACCACATCCTTGGAGGTTACCATCTTCGAACAAGCAGACAAAAATAGCATCAGGTATTCATCCGTGGATAAATTGAAGGCTTCTGATTGTCTATGTGTACCGGAGAACGCTGCTCAAAAACTAGCGTGATTTTCAAAGAGTGCCGAAGGTAGAAGCTGATAATGTGCCTTTGAAATGAAATCTAGAATGTGAAACTACCTTTTCCTGCCAAGCATACCTATGGCTTATAAAACCTACATTTCAAATAGTTGCTCGATGGTTGCAACAAGCTTGAAAGAAACATTCACTTGACTTGTGGGTGTAGATAATTGCTTACAGGATAAGGTTCTTATTTTAGGTAAGGGAACTATGTTTTTGAGGTTTATAATTTAATTCAGTTGAAGATGGGATGTTGTGAAGTTAACATAATTTACAGCAAACCTTATGATATTATACTAGCAAAGGTACCCGGCATTGCCAGGTAATGCCAGGTCCCTCCTCCGCACCCACCTCCCTCCTCCAGACTCCAACCCACCCCACCCTTACCCCCCTTTTCCCATGCCCTTTCTTCCAGACTCCACCCCTCCCTCCACACTCCAAACCTTCCCTCCTCCACACTCCCAAACCTTCCCTCCCTCCTCCATCTTCTCCCACACATCCTCCTTCCAGAATTCCACCTCACCACCTCCCCCTTCCTCCCCCCCTACCCCTGAGGTGTATCATGGTAAAAAAAAGATATTCCATAAAGTTTTGTTCCAATTACCTTTGGAGCTCAGAGGAGTACGCAGCAATTAGCAAGCAGCTTGTAGAGTGCTCCCCAAGTGGCTTAAACACTCAAGCAAGCACTCCAATGAAATGGTTGACAAGAAATGGCTGGCATGGCAGGCCGAAGATCAGGCATTTTATGATGAGCACATTATTGTAATTTTTTTTGTTGTACTCAATGAAGTTACACTTTAAGCAGATTCCTTAATCTTTCTTACTCAATATTGTTGCGAATTCGCGCCGCTGGCGTGCGAACGGCCACGTAACTCGAATCGGCCCACGCACGTCGCCCACCGGACGGACAATTCTGTCATGACCCCTCGGAACAACGCGGGAGCTAGTCATGGTGGGCCTTTCGACTCACCACAATCGTGCCAATCGGCCACCCGCGTAGGGTAGGGTTGTTCGCCAAACTCGACCTACCTAAGTACCCACGCGGATGGTTAACCGGGCGATCGTACCTCGCCACAGGTCGACTCCGGACACGAGCCACTGGGCGGCCGTTCCGTACTTATCGGGATAACCGAGCGGTGTTATTGTCGACCTGGACGGTTCAGATTAATTACGGGATGTTGAACCCACTACGAACCCCTTACGTGATGCAAAGATGGAGATTCAATAGAGAAAAGACGAAGCGAAACGGGCACAGTTCAACAAGCAAGCATTTTATTTGCGACACACGGAAAGCAGTATATACAGCCATACAGAATACAAAAAAGCAAAGGCAAGAAGAACAGTTGACACCAACCTAACGCTTACACACGGCACACTTACACAGTTTTACTTCACAGACGGCGCCAACACACATTTAGACAAAAGCAAAAGAAGGAAGCCACCCTCACAGACAAGGAGGCAGACAGGCCCGTAGGCCAAATGTGCACGGGACCTGGAGGAGCGGCCAGGTCCGCGAGACGGGGAGGTCTACCCGCGTCCTCGTGACGCGTTGCGGGCAAGCCGCAAATGTCCGCGCCGCTGTGCCCGACTCCGTGCCCCTGCGTGCTCGTTGGCACCACGTTTGGGGTGGGGGAGGAACGGGGCCCCCTTTGCACTATCTCAGCGTGGGGGAAGGGGAAATTGTTTGATGCCTGGGGGAGGGGAGTGGCTGGCTGGCTTGGGTCCCGCGACGAGACGAGCGATCCCCCCCCGCACCATCGTCGCCGACCGCTGTCCTCCTTGCCTCGACCCGAGCTCCCTTTCCCGACCCGCCGCCTGCAGCTCCACGCGCGCACTCCACTTCTTCCAGCTCAACTCCGCTCCCCAACGCTCAACGCTCAACGCTCCACGCTCCACGCTTCTCGCTCAACTTACGCGCTCGAATCGCCTTGCGCTCGTACCTTTAGGCTCAGGAGGAGCCGATATGCAAATTGCGGATCAAAAGCGAGTGGAGCGGGGCCACGCCACCCTCTGTTCAGCCATTGGTCGGGCAAAAAGGGGGCGTGAACCTCCCTTGATCCGCACATTTGCATAAACGGACCTCACAGACAGCGCGCTGGAGCGGGCCAAGCCGCCTCGCGTTCGCCCATTGGACGGAGGGGAAGTGGCGTGAAGCATTCCTGATCCGTGGACGACGCGTTCGGCCTCCACTGCCGAACGGCTCCGGGAACACGACATTTGGTGTTGACTGGTGGTGTTTGGGAATGGCCGTAGGAGCGATGATGTGGGATGAAGTTGTGAAGGTAAAGGCAAAGTGGTGGTGTTTTGCGAATGGTTGTAAAAGCGATGATTGTGGTAGCGTAGGTGGTGGAGGTGCGTCGTTGTAGTTGGTGGCGCTGTGTGGGGATGTGTGGTTGCTGAGATGCTGTTTGTTTGAAATAAAAGATAGAACAGAAAATGGCTACTCAAAGCATCGCAGCCCGGATGAATCACACATATCCCCTCTAACAAGGGTTGGGCTAACTACAACATGGACTTCTCGATATATCTCACCTGAGGACTCTTTATGGTTAAATGCGAATTCTCACAACCGTAACACTACCTCCTCCCCTTTTTACAGACTCGTCCCGAGTCGTCAAATTTTCGTGTGCCATCATGTGTAGTTCTCCCCTAGTACGTTTTACCTTCGGATCCCTGAGTGCGACATTCATGGTATTCGTGTCCCCAAAATAAATAGCCTACGGGCTGAGTAACTAACTAAACAAACCCACTCATATGGACGACTTAAATAAAATTGCCGGCGCTAGACCAGACATGCCGGGGGCGCACCCATATTCAATACATCACACCTTAACCTTACAATTTACACAAACCATGGCCCAATCAATGGACTCTGCAGGCGAAAAAGTCAAAGAAAAACGGTGCACGGGCCGCCACTGCAGCCCCGTGTTGTAGCTGCCAACAGGACAGTCCTTGCAATTCGCGACAATCCTGGCGCACATGGCAATGAACAAGGGGGGGGGGGGGCAAATGCAAAACAGAACGGGGCAAACGCAGAATCGAGGGCAGCAGGCATGGATGGCAAAAGCAGGCAGGCAAGGCATGACAAAACAAGGCCGCTGTAACCCGCAGCCGGCAGTGAAGTTGACGGGCACAGGCCTTGTAGTAAAACAGCTGCAGACGATCCGGCCAGTACAGGCCTCGCAGCAAAACAACAGCCGATGAAGTTGGCCAGCCTTTGCCTTTCAGTGGAGGTTGGTGGAGGGAGTGCGGTGGTGCTGGCCACTCAGAAGGCGGGCTCGGACTACCTACCCGTCTCCCTCCCAACCTATCGCCTTTGCCTGTCTCTGTCCATACCCACTCCTTAATTTGTAAAAACCAATTTAGCCCATTAAATTTTTTTGTTTTATTTTTTTTCTTTCCCCACTATATTCGTCCCCTAACATCTCTCTGGCTGTTATCAGAGAACCACCTCACCGCCGTCGAGTCTGGCATTTCACGCAAGCCGACTGCAGGGTCTCCAAGCAGCTATCAACTACAGACTGGTCTCCTATCATACTTTCTCAAACATCAACTCATCCTGGGAATTTTTTCAAAGAAACTTGCTATACCTCATGCAAGATTTATCCTCCGTCTTCAGTTGTCCTACCCTTCCTCCCGCCCTTGGTTTACTGAAGCTTGTGGCGAGGCAGTTGTCCTGAAAAAACTTGCCTTTGCCTCATCGAAAGCAAACCAACTGTGGGCAATCTCATTCCTTCCACAAAGCTCGGAACAAGTGTGTATCTACCCTCAGGAGAGCCAGAAAACAACATCTTTCTCATCTCAAGTCTGAACTCTCAAACCTCTCTCCCTCCTCAAAATCCTGGTGGCGTTTAATCAAATCTATTTCTGGTGTATGTTCCCCCTCCATCCCCTCTTTACCTCAAATGGCTGCACTGCTGATACCGCACGTGATAAAGCTGAATGTCTAACACTCGTGTTTGCAGCTAAATCTTGTGTCCTAAACCCATCACTTTCTCAACCCACCTTACCCAGTCGACCCACTGTCCTTGGACTCTGTGTCCTTTTCTTCTAACAAGGTGGAGAGCTTGCTTTCAAACCTCGACTCAGATTCTGCAACCGGTCCAGACGGCATCAGCCCACGTGTCCTCAAAGCCTGCTCTTCTGCCTTGCTCACCCTCTCTCTGTTTTATTCACCCTCTCATTTGCTCAAGGTCATCTGCCATCTGCTTGGAAATCTGCTAACATCACTGCCCTGCATAAAAAAGGTGCAAAAACAGATCCCTGTAACTACAGACCAATCAGCCTTCTCCCAATCATCAGCAAGGTTATGGAATCCATCATCGCTTCAGACATGAAATCCTTCCCTTCTCCAATGGCTTGATTTCCGATCAAATTTGGTTCAGACAGGTCACTCTACCCTGGATATGCTGCTTCTGCTCTCCATCAATGGATGGAGGTCCTCAATGCCAGACAGGAATCCGAGCCGTATCCCTGGACATATCACGTGCTTTTGACACAGGCTGGCAACCCTGCACTACTCACAAACTCTCTCCCATGGTATCCAAGCCATCTCACTCATGGCTCGCAGACTTCCTCTCCTGTCGCAGTCAACGTGTGGCCCTAAATGGAGTTCTTTCATCCCCTCTTCCTGTGCAGGCTTGGAGTCCCTCAAGGTAGCGTTCTGGGCCCTGTTCTTTTCTGGTTTTCATTAATGATCTCTCCGACTCTCTGGAAAATCCTCTATATCTCTTGCCGATGACTCCACCCTCTGCCGTACCATCTGTCCCCATCTCAGACCGGCAAGCAGCAGCTTCTTCGCTCACTGCAGATCTGGATAAAATCACAAACTGGTCCAACACATGGAACATGTCTTCAATCCAGACAAATCCAAACTCTCACTATGTCTCTTCGAAAGGACCCGTTTAGAAAACCCCCCCATCCACTTTCTCAACAATCCTCTGGAAGAAGTCTTTTCTTCAAGCTTCTGGGTCCTCTATCTGCCATGACCTTCCTGGGAAAGTCACATTTCCAACCTCGCCTCAAAAGCCAGTCGCCGACTGGGAATCCTCCGTCGTGCAAAGTCCTTCTCGGCCTCTTGAGCTCCTGACCACTTACAAAGCTTTTTGTCCGTAGCCTGATGGAGTACTGCTCTCCCCTCTGGGCTGGTGCTCCTGCCTCCCACCTTTCTCGGCTTCACGTGTCGAAACCAGGGCATTTAGGATCATCGGCATCTCCCGCAATGAAGCTGAGTCTTTGGGCCTCTCACTCAATCACCGCAGGTTGGTCGGTGGTCTTTCTGTCTTCTACCGACTCCTCTCCAGCCTTGCCCCCCTCCTCCTCTGCCATTTGTCCCCACCACATTTGCAAAGGCGCTCAAGGTCCGCCAACAACCCCTTCTGGTAAAACTACAAAATCACGAACCACTGCTCACCTTCACTCTTCATTCCTCTTTTTTCCGCCTTTGGAACAAACTCCCTCACTCTATTCTTTCCCATTCTCCCTCCAGGCTTTCAAAACAGCTGTTCACCACCACCTCTTATCATCCCCCATCCAAATCCTCGATATTTTCTACCCCGATAATCCACCAAGCCACTTCCTTCAATTCCCCTGCTTTCCTTCCTGAAAGTCCTGTAATGTCCATCTTCTCTTCCCCATGTTCCCCGTCCCATCCCCATCCCTTCCCTTCCACAGATCACCTAATGTGTCTGTTCCCACTGTTTGTCCCTTCATCCCGCTCCCCGCCCTCTTGTCTCATGCCCCTTGCTGTGCGTTGTGTGTTAGCTCTCATACGAGCCTCGACATGGTAATACAAAAAAAAAAAATAAAAAAAAAACCCTTTACTGTCCTTGTTCGGCTAACACTATCGTCCCAAGCTACTCCCAACCCTACGTTCCTTCCCGGAGGGAATGAGGGAGAGCTAGCGTCCTGTTGTCGAGGCCCAACTCAAGCCTCAGGATGGCCTCCCCAGACTTCAGCGATCTTTCTTTAACCCAAGAGTGGTCCAGCGGCCCACAACGAGAGCGAAGGGATGGATGGTGCGGAGGGGTACACTTCCTCATCCTACCCTAACCATTAACTCTTAAACTACCCCGGGGCTTTCAACAAGGTCCTCTCACTTAAACTATCGGTTCTATCAACCCAGATTCCCGTCGCCTGTGTTGGTGTCCTCACAATTTCGGGCCTCGCCCTCCAATTTTCCGCCCGTGCCTCACACGGTTTCGTGGCTGGGACGCGGGCTCCCTTGGCAGGCACTACCCTCTGCCGATTCTCCTACGATGGCACCCCGGGCACTACCTGCCTCCGAGCCTACCAGCTCCCTAAACACCGGGGAGTGCCCCCATGGCGACTCCCCTGAAACGCTCACGTGGCAGGCTGGCTTCCCGGCCCTTTTCAGAGGGTCACCCGTGCCCCACAACACTGCCCACGCGCTAATGGCGCCCCGGGCCCCGCATCATCGGGGCGCGCCCGTGCCCACTACACTATCCCGGCCGCCATGGGCCCTTGGCCTACCGCGGCCGACTAGCCCGGTGCCCGGGGTACCCACTCAGCGATACTCACCTTCGCAGCCACGCTCCCAACCCGTCAACAGGGCTCCTGCACCCCTCCAAATAGGTATCGAGCCTACACTCCACAACACAAAACGACTTCCATTTTCCAATTTGTCTAACCCGCTAACTCACTCTACACTGACCCCGGGGTCCCTTGGGCGGAGTCCACCTCCCCCACATCACTCATCGCACCATGCATTCCCCATTCGCCCATACACACAGACCCGCTGGCCTCACTCACTCAACATGTTTCCTTTCACACCTCACAACTCTTCAACTCACACATCGCTGAATCCTGCCATTCCTGCTCACTAAATCCCCTAACTAACTCGTGCTCCCACGTCGTCCATTAAATACAGCAGTTCCATTTAACACTACGTAGCTAAGCTACGTCCCCTCTACACATCCACAGTCTGTCACTGTCTCCAAAATGTCATTTTCCATCCTAAATCTCACTAACATCCCTCTACCTAATCATTCCACGGACTCCATGAGGACTTACCCTGCCCATGAAGTCCGTCTAACTAAGCTAACCCTCCCTAACTAGTTCCATTCCTGTGCCAGGCAGGGATCTTCCACCCCTTGCCCCGGAACCTGTTCACCTGAAAGCGAGGCTTGCTTTGGTTAATTTTTTTTTCCAAATTTTTGCGCAGCACCAGCGCAGCAACGCAGCTCGCGCACTTTGTACCTGCCTTCAGCTCATGCAGCTGCACGTGTACCTCGTCCTTCTGGACGGCACCATCCGGCAGGGTTTTCACCCTCCTGCTGGATCCCGACCACACGTGCAGCCATGACGTCACCGCTGGCACCCAAAAGCAAACCTCGCACTCCGAGGGCTCCACGCGAACACTGTGCTCTGCCCGTTGGAGCTTAACACAAGCTCGCGTGGAGAACCCGTCCGGTCCAAATCCGTCTACCTGCCTACCTTGTCCGTCGCGGGATCGGCAACATCCCCGCTGGCGTTTCCGGACGCGGCTTTCACTCCCGCAAGCGCGCACGTGGCGGCCTCGTGCGTTGCACAGCACGGACCTCGCGCTCGCCGCTGGTGAACCCGGCGCGGTCCCCGAAACAACTACGGCTGCTACTCGGCCTTTGTTCTCTCTGTCGCCGTCGTCTCCATTCCACACACATACTCCTGCGTGTTACGACGCTCACACACCATTCCATTACATTCACACCGGGAGACGCGGCTGCATGCTCCCGCATGCCGATTCATCTCCCTCACATACAGCGACCTCACACACCGGTCTCCCTCACACTCGGCCGCTCACTCACTCGTGCCATTTCCCTTGCACACGTGGCTCCTTCCACACACGTGTGCTCATCCACACACGGCGTGCTGCGAGGCACGCACTTCGGCACACTTGCAACCACACCACTCACACCGGGGTGCTTCACACACGGGGTGCACTCACACCTGGGGTCTCATCCACACACGGGGTCTTTGTCACCCACCTGGTCGCTCTCACACACGCCTTGCACCCACGCTATGTGCGCGTTGCAGCACACATTTCGCCACACTCGTAAACACACACACCGGGGCCACACTCGTAACCACACTTGGGATTCGTGCCACCCCAAGGGTTCCGGGTTCCATACCCCCCAAGCTGCATGTGCACCTGTCCACAGCACTCGTCCCTCGAACTCGCAAAGCTCGACCGGACCCACCTGGTCGAGACCCGCTTCAAGGGAGCATAGCGTCTCCCTCCGTTCCGAAGGAGGCAATCCAGCTGCTCGCACCGGGTCACGACACGTTCCGCGAGCTGCCCCATTATCTCCACTATCTCGTGTGGTGTGTGCTCGTCCTTAACCCCGTCCATTCGCCTCTATCTCCCGCGTCTCTGCCAACTCAGTCACCTCTTCACCCTTTACCTCCCTTGTCTCCACTATTTTTATTTCCTTTGTCATCACCTCGTGCCTCGTCTCACACGTCGCAGTCACCCCATTTGGTTTTTTCCTCGGTCACCGTCACTTTTTCCGTCACCTTCACGCTTCTCGCCCAACACGTCTCCGTATTATTTCCTCCTCACCGCCTCCATTGCGGGCCTGACAGCCGTTGCACTCCCCTCCAGCCCGTTTGCTCCACACGTGGCGCCGCCATTATGAGCTCTCCTGTTATTGCCAACATTCTCGCCGTGCCCGCCTGCAGGCCTCGGCCTATTCGCTGCATCTCACCCCGCATTATTTGCGTATTTGCTCCATGGTGTTTTTTATTTCGTTCATTTGTTGCGTATTCCTTGTTATTGCCTGCAGAATCCTGTCGAGTGCACTCGTTCGACAAGGATCGGGGGGTTTTGGCGGAAGAGGGGGAGGGGAGGTGTCATACGCCGCAGCCTCTGCGCCGCCCATTTCGGTTCGGGCTCGGTTGGGGGAAATTGTTCCTGCATCACAATGGAATGTCCTGCACGGGATTTCATCCTGAGCCATGGACTCTAAAAAATTCTACATCAATTCTACCCCCGGCACCCGCTCGCCTTGAGACTCCATCTTGTTTCTCGTAACGGATTAATTTAGCTCGCTCGTATTTGGAGGGAATCGGGGTCGCTCTACTCACCCCTGAACCGATTCCCGTGAATTTAGCTTGGAGGCGGGGTGGATCCGAATCTCACTCCCGGACACCAATGTTGCGAATTCGCGCCCGCCGCCGTGCGAACGCCACGTAACTCGAATCACGGCACGTCGCCCACCGGACGGACAATTCTGTCGTGACCCCTCGGAACAACGCCGGGAGCTAGTCGCGGTGGGCCTTTCGACCTACCACAATCGTGCCAATCGGCCACCGCGTAGGGGTTGTTCGCCAAACTCGACCTACCTAAGTACCCACGTGGATGGTTAACCGGGTGATCGTACCTCGCCACAGGTCGACTCCGGACACGAGCCGCTTGGGCGGCCCGTTCCGTACTATCGGGATAACCGAGCGTGTTTTATCGTCGACCTGGACGGTTCAGATTAATTACCGGAATGTTGAACCACAATGAACCCCTTACATGATGCAAGATGGAGATTCAAATAGAGAAAAAGATGAAGCGAACGGGCACAGTTCAACAAGCAAGCATTTTATTTCGCGACACACGAACAGCCGTATATACAGCCATACAGAATACACAAAAAGCAAAGGCAAGAAGAACATTGACACCGATATATATATATATATATTGGACTAGCTCTGCCAACCCTTGACGAAGTATACAATTTTTTATTTTTAAATTTTGAATCATTGAGGCTGTGTTCATTGCTGTTTCAGTTTCAAGTGAGACACCTTCTATTCACACGTGTTTTTGGATATTTTTTTTTCAAGGTGGGTTAGGGATACCTTCTCTGGCTTGCTGTCTTCGTGTTTGCGTACAAATTGGATTTGTTAGTCTGTCAAACTTTTCACATACTCAGCCAATTCTTCAGTTGTCATTCTGTGCACTTGGTTGAGTTCCATGAGGCCACTGCCTCCTCCTTGTCTTGGCAGGTACGTTCTCGGGATACATTGATTTTTGTGAATAGTGAGGAATTTCCTTGTTTTGATGTCTTGTTTATTTATTTCCGCTTGTCCCCAGGGATGATTTAGGTATCATTCTTCTGAGTGCTTTGTCGGTTCTCCTTACTCATATATTGTAATGTTTGTTGTTTTCTATTCTACAGAGTTGTGGTTTTTTCCTGAGTGGCATCAATCGCATCGCCTCTATTTTTTTTGTTGGCCAACACTTCTTCCAGTTGACACTGCGTATCGCCATCCCCGTCTTCTTCGTCTTCTCTGCTGAGTTGTTCTCCCTTTCCTTCCTCCTCATTATCATCTCCCGTTTTTGGTGCATAGATGGATCAAACATCGTAATTTCTCCTGACATTTCGCCCAACACACACATCCCTTGGAGGTTACCATCTTCGAACAAGCAGACAAAAATAGCATCAGGTATTCATCCGTGGATAAATTGAAGGCTTCTGATTGTCTATGTGTACCGGAGAACGCTGCTCAAAAACTAGCGTGATTTTCAAAGAGTGCCGAAGGTAGAAGCTGATAAATGTGCCTTTGAAATGAAATCTAGAATGTGAAACTACCTTTTCCTGCCAAGCATAACCTATGGCTTATAAAAACCTACATTTCAAATAGTTGCTCGATGGTTGCAACAAGCTTGAAAGAAACATTCACTTGACTTGTGGTGTAGATAATTGCTTACAGGATAAGGTTCTTATTTTAGGTAAGGGAACTATGTTTTGAGGTTTATAATTTAAATTCAGTTGAAGATGGGATGTTGTGAAGTTAACATAATTTACAGCAAACCTTATGATATTATACTAGCAAAGGTACCCGGCATTGCCAGGTAATGCCAGGTCCCTCCTCCCACCCACCTCCCTCCCTCCAGACTCCCAACCCACCCTTACCCCTCCCTTTTCCCATGCCCTTTCTTCCAGACTCCACCACCCGTGCCTCCAAACACTCCAAACCTTCCCTCCCTCCACACTCCCAAACCTTCCCCTCCTCCTCCATCTTCTCCCCACACATCCTCCTTCCAGAATTCCACCTCACCACCTCCCCTCCTTCCTCCCACCCTACCCCCTGAGGTGTATCATGGTAAAAAAAAGATATTCCATAAAGTTTTGTTCAATTAACCTTTGGAGCTCAGAGGAGTACGCAGCCATTAGCAAGCAGCTTGTAGAGTGCTCCCCAAGTGGCTTAAACACTCAAGCAAGCACTCCAATGAAATGGTTGACAAGAAATGGCTGGCATGGCAGGCCGAAGATCAGGCATTTTATGATGAGCACATTATTGTAATTTTTTTTGTTGTACTCAATGAAGTTACACTTTAAGCAGATTCCTTAATCTTTTCTTCACTCAATATTGTTGCGAATTCGCGCGCCGCTGGCGTGCGAACGGCCACGTAACTCGAATCGGCCCACCGCACGTCGCCCACCGGACGGACAATTCTGTCATGACCCTCTCGGAACAACGCCGGGAGCTAGTCATGGGTGGGCCTTTCGACCTCACCACAATCGTGCCAATCGGCCACCCGCGTAGGGTAGGGTTGTTCGCCAAACTCCGACTACCTAAGTACCCACGCGGATGGTTAACCGGGCGATCGTACCTCGCCACAGGTCGACTCCGGACACGAGCCACTTGGCGGCCCGTTCCGTACTATCGGGATAACCGAGCGGTGTTATTGTCGACCTGGACGGTTCAGATTAATTACCGGGATGTTGAACCCACTACGACCCCTTACGTGATGCAAGATGGAGATTCAAATAGAGAAAAGACGAAGCGAAACGGGCACAGTTCAACAAGCAAGCATTTTATTTCGCGACACACGGAAAGCACGTATATACAGCCATACAGAATACACAAAAAGCAAAGGCAAGAAGAACAGTTGACACCAACCTAACGCTTACACACGGCAACACTTACACAGTTTTACTTCACAGACGGCGCCAACACACATTTAGACAAAAGCAAAAGAAGGAAGCCACCCTCACAGACAAGGAGGCAGACAGGCCCGTAGGCCAAATGTGCACGCTCATTACACCATAAAGAGTCCTCAGGTGAAATATATCGAGAAGTCCATGTGTAGTTAGCCCAAACCCGTTGTATAGAGGGAATATGTGTGATTCATCCGGGCTGCGACGCTTTGG
>CM068964.1:63166922-63189268 GCA_035128595.1 Eptatretus atami
AATTTCCACAACCGTAACAATATAATTAACCGAACAGGAGAAAAAGTTAAGTTTCATGATTTGGCAATTCGTAAATATGGAGAAGGAGGGATCACAGCTTTGCTTGCTTAACCCTAGTCCTACCAACATATTTTAATATCGAATCTTATCAACAGGGGGTCTTTTCATAACAGATCAGGTCAGGTATGGGACCATGTGCAGGAGCAGCACGACACTGCGTACACTTTCTACTGGTACTCCAGGGGGCCTCCGTCTGGCCATTCCCCAGGCAGATGCCTGGCCCATCCCCATCTCCTAGAGATGCTGATCAACCTGCTGCAACCACAAGGCATGTGGTCAGCCCATTAGCCTCCTCCACTCATGAGGCTTCGTTGCTGAGAGAATCTGGTGAGCAGGATCAACAGCAGTAAAACAAGCCACATGAACATAGAGCCGCAGCTGACAGTCACGGACTATACAGGTAACAGATATCATCTGAGTCCCTCTCAGCAACAGCTTGTTGGACACAAAGTATGACCAGCGATAGCCAAGCATTCTCCGAGGAGACCTGGTACTGAAGGAGTTAAGTATCCATCTCAGATCCCTGGTCAGAGTCCAAGTCTCACATCCGTAAAGGACGACTCGGACTTTCATCCTCCTGCACAGGTACCGACAGCGCCACACCCCATGATCCAGTAAATCCATGACTCCCGAGGCCAACACAGACGTCTATTGACCTCTGGCTCACAGCCACCGGAGAAATGAATATCACTGCCAAGGGAAGTGAATCTCTCCATGTCCTCATCATCCTCACCGCAAACAGGTACAAACAAGATAGCAGCATCCATTATGTCATTGAAAGCCTGGATCTTAGTTTTGACCCAGGCAACCCATAATCCCAGCAGCTCCGACTCCTCATTCAGCACCTCAAGGTCCCCCAAAGAGATATCCAGAGTCACCGCAAAGACGAGTGTATTGTCTGCGAAATACAGGTCAGAAAACTTGACACTCTCAAATTATGCACCGGAGTTTGATCTCACCGAGATCCTCCCCAGAATCCTGTCCATACAAGTGATAAAAGGTGTGGCAGCCATTACACACCCCTGAGGAACTCCAGTAACAACTGGAAATAAGTCAGAGATGGAACCACCCTGTCTCACAGCACTCTCAGAACCAGAGTGTATTTCAGATATCAGATTGATCAGTTTTGGTGGCACCCCACGAAGACCGAGAATCCTCCAGAGGGCATCCCAATTCACTAAATCGAATACTTTGAAGAGATCAACATCGGCTGCAAGCAGCTCCTGCCAAAACTCTCATATGCATTCAGTAAGGACGCGAAGAGCAAGGATACGGCCAATCATTGACCACTTTGGTGTAAAGCCTGACTGCTCTGGGCGATGGTGCTCAACCAGATGGTGGCGAACCCTATCAAGAATTATCCAAGCAAAGACCTTGCCAGGCACTAAGAGCAGCATTACCCCTCAGTAGTTGTTGTAGTTCTGGTGATAACCCTTCCCTTTCCAGAGAGGGACAACAAGGCCCCTCTTCCAGTCAGTTGGGATGATGCCTGTGTTCCAGGCAGAGCACAGAACTGAATTCAATGACATGAGTACAGCATTCCCACCAGCCTTGAAAAGTTTAGCATGGATGTCACAGATCCCAGGAGCTTTAACCCATTTCAACCGATTTACTGCAGCTTGTGTTTCCACAAACAAAGGTGTGTCACAGTCGATTGGAGGGTCAGCAATAGGAATAGTAACAACAGTGACATCCAACACAATAGCTGGTGGATCAGCCAGGTACAGCCGCTAAAAGTAACCGGCCCAGCGGGTCTTCACTTCGGACTCCTCTATCAAGAGCCCACCACCCTCCACTCAAACTGCAATACACCGAGGGACAGGCTTGGATTAACGCAATGCACGACTTCTCCTGTAAGGAGGAGGAGAATCACTTGACCACAGGTGATGCTCTACCCCCTCACAGATTTCACACACATTGGCCAACTTGTCCACCCTCAGTGCACATACAGTTTTACCACTCAACTCCCTGAACATTTCAGCTCTGCCAATAAGCCTGGCCCTATGACTCTCATCTATGGTACCCAGTGTCATTTAGAGAGACAAAATTCTTCTTCACCCTTGGGTGTGTTCCAAGACATCCACCGGCCTCAACAAGGATGGTCGTCTTAAAGACACTCCACAACTCTTCAGGATTCCCCAAAGCACCCAGACACCCAAATCCCAACTCAACCTGTTCGCAAGCTAATCAGCTACTCTCTTGTCCTTGAGCTTGCCAACATCCAGCTTAGGCTGGGATGGTACAACTCTCCTGGATTTAAGCTGCAACTTCAGAATTGCATCAACAAGCCTGTGGTCAGGATTGAGGAACTTCGCACTCTGGTAAACCCTGCAATTCTGGATGATCCTCCAGCAACCATCAATGAGCAAATGGACAATCTCTTTTGCCACATCACCAGCATTGGAATACCAAGTCCAGTGATGAGCATGTTGGTGCTGAAAACATGACCCAGCCACCCTAAGTCCATGACTTCTTGAAAAATCAAAGAACTTCGTGCTATTTTGGTTCACAGTTCCAGACCCATGGGGACCAAAAAACATCTCATAACCATTTTTATCAGTGCCAGTCGATGCATTGAAATACCCCAAGATGAGAAGAATATCTCGCCTGGCGCACTGATCAACCACAGACTCGAGCGTGGCATAAAATGCATCCTTCACGGTGAGATCACTCTCCTCAGTCGGAGCATACACAGAGACCCGGGAAATGACATGCAAGGAGTAACGAATCCTTAGTCTCATAATACGCTCATTGACTGGTGGTGCCTCAATTATCATGGGAGTCAGCTTATTGGACACAGGTTCAGAAACACTTTGGGCATGGTAACCATCAGAGCAACCATACCAATAATCGGTGTAACCACCTGCCATGGTCTCACCACTATCTGGCCTCCGAATCTCAGAGAGTGTGGCAATACTGATGGTCAAATGCTGGAGCTCAGATGATAAGAGTGACAGGTGATCATCCTCTCTTTGGGATAGGACATTCCAGGCACCCACCTGAAGGAACCACCTCAGGTTAATGCAAAAAGACCGCTGTCTGGTGGACGACACCTCAGCACCACTCTGCCACACACTACTGCAGTTTACCTAGTGCATTTCCCCCTTTCAAAGAATGCAGTCCCGAAGGCTTTGCCCCAATCCTGTCATCTGGTGAGCTGCCCTGCGAAGGGCAGCAGCACAGGAGGTCCTCCCATGGAGTGGATTTTCAGTTTTCTTTGCATTTTTTGGTTTTGCAGAATGAAGAGTTTTATGGAGGCTGGAGTGAAAATCCTGCCACCAACCTCCGAAAAAAAAAAGTAACCCAAATGCAGAGGACACCCGCATATACAGTTGGCCCTAGATGTGGACAGCCATTGGCTCACAAGGAGCTCCTCCATCCTTTGGTAGGATTTTTTTAAATCCTGCTGGGTGTTCATATTCATACACCCTCCTCACCAGGAAACCTGGTGGGGGAGATGGTTTAGTTGCCAACAACCTGACTATGAAACAGGTTAGTACAGGTTTACACGGTACCTGCACCAAGTCACAGATCTCATCTGGCCTGACATGACATTCACAATTTCACTAAATTTTTGGACCCCATCTCAAAAAACACTCAATTTTACTAAATCCGCCAAAATTTTACATCATTGATGAAACATGGTGTTTTATTAACAAAGTCAACAATCATAAAATAAACAAATATAAAATCTGAAATTATCCTTCCAACTTGGGGACTTTTATGACCCCAACACAGAAGCACTAAATTTCATTCAATCTGCTAAAGTTTCACATCAATGAGGAAACATAATTATTTTGATTGGATGATGGTTTTTGTGATTAAGTTAACAAACATAAGCATAAAAATAATAATTGGAGACTTGCTTGATACAAATACCATATGAAGGAATTATGTTCGGAAAAATTGAACGAAACAACTTGGGGGGCTTTTTGGACCCCAGAAAGGATTTGTTTATAACTCTGTACAGCAAGGTGGGATCTTAAAACATCATATATATTAATTACCACACATATAGGTTAACAAACTAATATGGAATAGGCAAAGCCTAGAAGCGAACGTAAAATTCTTCTTACATTCGATGCTGCAATTCCGGTTACTTCGGCCTGGATTCGGGATCAGCGATAAATAATGTAAATCATGATTAAAAAATTATTTTTTGATAATGCGGGAGATATCTTATATTACCTCAATTACCTTCACAACAACAACTACACCGCCTAGAACAGGATCTCATCTGAAAAAAAAAAATTCCTCAACATTACCTTCACAACGACAACTACACCGCCTAGAACAGGATCTCATCTAAAAAAAAAAATGTTATCTCAACATTATCTTCACAACAACAACTACACCACCTAGAACAGGATCTCATCTGCAAAAAAAAATGTTACCTCAACATTACCTTCACAACGACAACTACACCACTAGAAAGCTCATCTAAAAAAAAAATATGTTATCTCAACATTATAACCTCAACATTACCTTCATACAACTACACGCACCTAGAACAGGATCTCATCGAAAAAATAAATATTACCTCAACATTATCTTCACAACAACTACACCGCCTAGAACAGGATCTCATCTGAAAAAATTAAATATTACTCAACATTACCATCACAACAACAACTACACACCTAGAACAGGATCTCATCTGAAAATAAAAATCCTAACATTACCTTCACAACGACAATACACCGCCTAGAATAGGATCTCATCTAAAAAATAAATATTACCTCAACATTACCTCACAATGACAACTACACCGCCTAGAACAGGATCTCATCTAAAAAATTAATATTACCTCAACATTATACCTCAACATTACCTCACAACAACAACTACACCGCCTAGGACAGGATCTCATCTGAAAAAATTAATATTACCTCAACATTATACCTCAACATTACCTTCCAACAACAACTACACCGCCTAGAACAGGATCTACCTAAAAAAAAAAATCCTCAACATTACCTTCACAACGACAACAACACCGCCTAGAACAGGATCTCATCTAAAAAAATAAATCCTCAGCATTACCTTCACACAACAATACACCGCCTAGAACAGGATCTCATCTGAAAAAAAAAATCTCAACATTACCTTCACAACGACAACTACACCGCCTAGACAGGATCTCATCTAAAAAAATTAATACTAGAAGCGAACATAGAATTCTTCTTACATTCGCTTCTGACTTTACCTATAACTTGTTCACAACTGTTACGCAGTTTCCGGTTACTTGCGACTGGATTCGGGATCAGCGATCAAATAATGTAAATCACGATTAAAAATTATTTTTGGATGAAGCGGGAGATATTGGTTCACGAAAAAATATTTTCACGAAAAATATAATTGGTTCACGAAAAAATATTGTCACGAAAAATATAATTGGTTCACGAAAGATATTTTCACGAAAAATATAAGTGACCACTATATTCGTTATTGTTGTGTGTCTGTCTGTCTGTGTCTGTCTGTCTGTCTGTCTGTCTGTCCGGAGCATAGCTCCGTGGGTTTTGATCCGATCCTGATGAAATTTTGGTGGGAGGTTTATATCATGATCTAGTTGTGTTTTCCTGAAAATGGGCGTGGTGCGCCCATTATGGGCAGAGCCACGCCCAAAAAACATGTTTTTTAGGGGGTAGCCGATTTCAATTTGCATCTTCTCCTAGGGGTTTTGTCGAATCTGACAGGGGTTTCAGTATTTGGTTAGCACAATGGCACTGCATAGCCCCATGGAGCTCGATTTTTCATTTTCATCCCAAGGTCAGTCACAAGGTCACAAACTTAGAAAATTGCGATTTTGACATAAAAATTTTCTTCTCCGAGGGGTTTGTCGAATCTGGCAGGGGTTTCGGTATTTGGTTAGCCCAATGGCACCTGCATAGCCCCACAGAGCTCGATTTTTCATTTTCGTCCCAAGGTCAAGACCACAAGGTCACGAACTTAGAAAATTGCGAATTGTGTTTTAGGGGTAGCCGATTTCAATTTGCATCTTCTCCTAGGGGTTTTGTCGAATCTGACAGGGGTTTCGGTATTTGGTTAGCCCAATGGCACCTGCATAGCCCACAGAGCTCGTTTTTTCATTTTCATCCCAAGGTCAAAGTCACAAGGTCACGAACTTAGAAATTGCGATTTTGACATAAAAAAATTTTATTCTCCGAGGGGTTTGTCGAATCTGGCAGGGGTTTCGGTATTGGTTAGCCCAATGGCACCTGCATAAGCCCACGGAGCTCGATTTTTCATTTTCGTCCCAAGGTCAAGGCCACAAGGTCACGAACTTAGAAAATTGCGAATTGTGTTTTTAGGGGGTAGCGATTTCAATTTGCATCTTCTCCTAGGGGGTTTGTCGAATCTGGCAGGGGTTTCAGTATTTGGTTAAACCAATGACACCTGCATAGCCCACAGAGCTCGATTTTTCATTTTCTTCCCAAGGTCAAGGCCACAAGGTCACGAACTTAGAAAATTGCGAATTGTGTTTTTAGGGGTAGCCGATTTCAATTTGCATCTTCTCCTAGGGGTTTGTCGAATCTGACAGGGTTTCAGTATTTGGTTAGCCCAATGGCACCTGCATCGCCCCACGGAGCTCAATTTTCATTTTCGTCCAAGGTCAAGGTCACAAGGTCACGAACTTAGAAAATTGCGATTTTGACATAAAAATCCATCTTCTCCGAGGGGGTTGTCGAATCTGGCAGGGGTTTCGGTATTTGGTTAGCCAATGGCACCTGCATAGCCCCACGGACTCGATTTTCATTTTACTCCTAAGGTCAAGGTCACAAGGTCATGAACTTAGAAAATTTCGAATTTTTACAATAAAATCAGACGACCCGCCAAACTTTGAGAGCGAGAATGACAATATTTTTATACATAATCTTGAGGTCATTCCCACCTAAAGTCTTGAAACCATTTTTTCTCATCTCGAACACCTTGCCCGTGGCGCCCCCTTCAGTTTGTTTTACGCTGATTTCATCAAAGTATGAATAATAAATTATCCGAGGAGTGCGAAATTCCATACAGCCTATATGACGTTATATTGTTCCTGGAATGTTCCAGAGGAAGTTTTGCACCAAAAGTCATAATCCTTGACCTTTGACCTTTAAAGTTCACAAAAGGTCAAATTTTCAAAGTTGTGGGAATCGAACGCGGTTTTCGACCTTCTTCGACGAACTAACTCCATTAAGCTATAGCACGTATCCTGTTTCCTTATTTTAATGTCCACAACATTGTTTTGGACCTTTAAAGGTTATGCAAAGGTCAAATTTTTAAAGTTGTTGAACGAAACCGGGTTTTCGACATTTTGCAGCTAATAACCTGTCACTCGTACCACATCATGTTGATCATTTTTATAACTTGGTCAAACATTATCACATTGTCTCATCCTTGACTTCTGAAACAATCTACATCGTCAAATACCGCTCGTGAACCATCGTCGTCTTCAGACTTGTCTTTGTTAAAATCAGTGAGGAAATATACACATGTCTGATATTTGGGTATTTCATGTCTCCGACGATGCCTTTATCTCCCGGCATGCATCATTCCCCATGACAAAAACCGGAAGCAAAAAAAAACCGGAAGCAAAAAAAAACGCGGAAGCAAAAGGGTCATAGCTAACGACACGGATTCCAAATTGCCAGGGTATTGTGTTGTTGTTGTTGTTTCCTATTCTCTCATGTGCACAGCGTAAGTATGAAGCTCACTACGTTCGCTAATAAAACATGAAATACATTGTTAAACTAATATCGAAATAACACCTCAAAATGTAGGCCTGGTGTCCAAAAAGACCCCTGTTTGTCGGACGAGCGGAAAATAAATATATGAATATGCTTACTTATAAGAATCGGTAATTTCTTTAAATTTTCAGATCTCACTCCAGATTTTGACAAATAATGAGTCCACCAGCTCTGATCTTCAAATCTGAAGACGGATTTTGACTATATATGTTAATTAGTCCATGTGAGAATTGCCAAGGCATTTTTGAATAGGCCGAAACAAATGGCAGATTAAGACCCCTGTGGGGTAGAGTGGGCTGACCAAGGATAAGCCTGTTTTTGTTTGTTTTTTTCATCATGAGATGAGTTAATTATCTTCAAAAGGGGTGTTTAAATTTACCCCAATACGCAGTTTTCATTCATGCACTCCCTTGGAGTTCTCTGAGGATGCGTGCAAAGTTTTGGGCTGTCGTTTAATGGTTTTGGAGTTATGGAGGAGACACACATACAACACACACACACACACACACACACACACACACACACACACAATGAGATGTATTATTATCGATATTAGGAATGCCGAAACTGTACAATTATTAAAAAGTGTGTGTGTGGTGTGTGTGTGTGTGTGTGTGTGTGTGTGTGTGTGTGTGTGTGTGTGTGTGTGTGTGTGTGTGTTGATGTGTGTGTCTCAGCATGCAGCTCAACTTTTATTTAGTGCCCCAGCCAGCCTACTTTAACATTGTGATCCAACCGACCTTAAGTGCGGTTTGGTAAAGTTGTCCAGTGTCACAATTTTACATTCAATATAATCGTTGGTGGATAATGTACTTTGAATGTGGATTTGGTGAAAGTTATCCACACCTGTTACACACCTGTAGTTGGGGGTAGGATTAGGAGGTACGTGAAGGTGTGGAAATTGGGGGGGGGGGGATGGGATTATGGAGGAGTTGGAGTTGGGTGTGGGGGAGGGGGGTGGATATCAAAATGGTAATAGTCAGGCTGTGCAAATTTAACGACTATATGATTCACACTCATTATCTTCAAATATAAGCATGCATTTGAAGATTACATTTATTAATTCCTGATATTTCTTTCATTTAGCAACAGGACATTATGTTTAGCAGATACCCATGATATAGTAAGAGTACAGTATTGCACTTACAAATCTTTGTAATTAAACTTAGTGTAAGGCCAGGCCTTTGAAATTGCATATCTTAGAGATTGATTTTCTCCACTTGTACGTCCCATTTTGTAATCGAGCAGCGATGGCATTTATGTCAAAACGATATCACAAGTGTCACTTTGCGCTTACCTATTCACCATCCAGGTGGCTTGTCTGTCATCATGATTAATGCCCTGGGTCATCCCCGTGTTCTAATCCCAGGTCCTTGAGTAAGAAGGTTGGCACTTCGCCACAACATCACATCTGCGGTTTGGGAGGCTTTGTCAGACTCACAGACATGTTTGTCAGACTCAACTGATGCACTTGCGATGGTCACTAATGCCACTGGGGCTTTGAGGCAGTTACATCTGCAAAGGACATCTCAAAATACCATTTGGTATCCAAAATGGCCCTGACCTGATCACTCACTGTCAAGGATTTTTCTTTCTCTTTCTCTTTCTCTTTCCCTTTCCCTTTCTCTTTTTCTCTCTCTTTCTCTATCTTTCTCTCTCTTTCTCCCAGGCCTGCGGCAATATATTACCATTTGATGCTGTTTAGAATCCAAAAGCCTAGCACTTGCAATTTTAAACTACTAATCACATCCCAAGGCCCTTGTCTGAAACTCTTAGGCCACTTTATTTCTGTCAATGTGAGCGGATCCATTATGAAACACCATGACACACTCTGCTAACCCTGCAGTCACCTTTATCAGGACCCACAGGATGCCTTTTGAAAGTGAAAGACATTTGCTCGTAATTGGTCATCGTTGTATCTGGCAGCATCATCTAAAATAACACACTTTGACTGTTAAATGAGAGCATCTCATGGCAGCTGTCATTCCCTTCATAATCACAGTGCCTCATTACTCAAAAGTTGGTTGCAGAAAATGATTAAATACGTTTAAGAATGTAGCCGTGGAAAATATTACCAACACATTTGTTGGTGCTGTTGAACCAAATTATATTCTGGTGATGTCATGCACTGCATAATCTCATACACACGGCCTCAATATGTCCACATTATACACACGGCCTTAATATGCTGCTGAGTCTGCACCTTTATAAAAATTATTTGAAATACAGATTTTATTGTTCATAGTACATTAAATCTAGATTATTGTGGCTGAGTTGTTAGTTCTGAATTTCAGTGAAGATAGCTGTGTTGATGTTATGTAAATATACCCACGAATAAGATTTCCTATTTACCAGTTTTTTAAGTCCTCAGGCTCGCATTAGAGATGGGTATTGTGAAATGGTTGGTATTGCAGTATACAGTCCTCTGATCCGGAATCCTGAACTGTCATACGCACCATGTTATATTATAATCACGAAAGAGTGTCGTTCAAACTTGTTCCTTCATCTTTTCTCCAGTCATTTCAAGTGTGACTTAATAAATTATGAACACAAGTGAATTGAAACTATTTTCTTGTTTTTTTTCTTCAACTTGCAGCAAGTGAAATATGTGGTGTCTTCAGCACAATGATGAGGATACACTTTGAGGATCAAACAACATTTATACCATCAAGGCAAGCCTCACCAGGCTATGCATGCACTACACTCCTCCCTTAAGACACATAGTCGCCCAAACACGTGAGTCGTACAACACGTCTGGAAGAAAAATGCAGACATTGAGTCGTGACACGACCGGGGATGGCAGGACATTGGAAGCAGGTGACGGCTCCCCACCAGACACCAAACAAGGTACAATCTATACTGGAGGAACATCCATGCTATTATCATCACCCTGAACACGCGGAACAACACACAGAGGGACAGGCGGTCAGAACGTGGTGAAGGGCATCTTGATGGATGAGGCCATATGAGACGGTGGAATGGAATCGGCAGTGGATGAATGATCAGACCCACGAGCCAACAATTGATTCACATGACATTTCCAGGTAAGACCGGCCAAAGTATGAATGAGGTAGTTAGCCGGGTGGAAAATCCGGATCACAGGAGCCGGTAACCATTTCTGTCGGTGTAAATAGGCTTGCACCAAAACTGACTGGTCCACCGTGAACGAACGAACATCAATCGCTGTAACAACTGCCGGTGCACAAGGTCGAAGCAAATTCAGTCACGACCGAAACTGTCGACCATACATGCAGAACGCAGGTGTTTCCTGCAAAGTAAAATGCACTGAATCACGATAGGCAAGCTAAAACACATCGACTCTACTCTGCACAGATCGTACCGCTAGGCCCCTACCTAGTAAGACATGTTTCAAAGCTTTAAGAAATGACTCGGCCTTGTCAGTTGTAGCTGGGTGGTAAGGCACTGATCTCAGTGTTTGATACCATTACCACGCTTGAACACAGCAAACACCTCAGATACAAACTGTGGACCATTGTCCGAAACTAAAATCTCCGGAACACTTTTGTTAACAAAGATACGACAGAGATGCTCCATCATGTTCTCGGCCAAGATGGACTGCATGATAGCTACTTTCAGCCACTTCGAGTAAGTGCCGATCACCACCAGAGACATACAGCCCATGACCGGTCCCGTGAAATCTACATGAACACGATGCCACATTCTATCGGCAGGTGGCCACAACAATGAGACAGGTGAAGGATCATTAGCATCACTTGGACTTGTCGCATATGATTTCACTGTCCGCTCAATGTCCGCATCAAGCCCGGGCCACCACAACAAACTTCGAACTCAACTGGCATAATGTAATAGTGCTGCCATAATGAAGCAGGAATAACCATCCTCATGCCCCACAGAACACAACTTTGAGCAAAAGACAGCTCGGACGCATGCTACACATAAGGAGCATATTCTGACATTGAGGGCAACTCGTGACAACAAACAGACATTACAGCGTGCGCAACATGTGACAAAACGGGATTGTGATGAATGGCAGCAGCCGCGTGCGCAGTGATTACCAGACCAGACTCGATCTGTTCGAACATGTACACCACGACCTCAGGAGACAGCAGTCGAGACAGGCCATCACAGTTTGTCTCTGTAGTCGAGCAGCAGTCGTGACTTGAATGCCTTTCTGAGGATCGAACAAGAACTGAAGTGGCTGATGATCAGTTTGTAAGAGGAAATGTCGACCTATCGAGTAGTGACAAAATTTCAACATGCCCCACACCAGACTCAGGGCTTCCCGCTCAATTTGAGCATAATTTTGCTCTGTCAGAGCACATGACGCAAAACACACCAGATGTTCAGTACCTTAACTCATTACCTGAGACAAGACGGCACCGATGTCATATGACAAGCTGTCATACGCAAGAATGAGAGGATGTGAAGGTTCGTAATGCATGAGAACTGTGTATGTGGTAAGGCACGATTTGACTCGTTTGAATGCTGCTTGGTCCATCAAAGTCCACTTCTAACGAACATCTTGATGCAGTATGCAAGTCAGTGAAGCGAGCTCAGTGCTTCAGTTGCTGACATGCCTCAGGTAATACTGAGCAAGCTCAATGAAGGAACAAACTTTGTCTCTTGGGCTGGGCATGTCGGCTATGGCGTCGACTTTGAGGGGCTTTCGACAGCCCATCTGGGGTGATGACCTCAGGAGACAGCAGTCTAAACTTGTATCATCCTTCTGAGGCCCAGGTACCCCACTCGCTTCTGAAAGAATAAACATTTGTCTTTGTTCAGGCAGAGACCCTGAGCAGCTAACTTAGACATCACTTTATCAATGTTCTCAAGATGCTGTTTGGTTGAGGTGCCCACGATGAGGATTTCATCCAAGTTGCATTGTGTCGGTAAGTCGGCACAAAGTCAATCCATATATCTCTGCCACATTGCCGGAGATAACGTGATACCGAAACAAAGATGTGTATACTGGTAAGTACTGTACTCGGACACATATTGACGGAAAGGTGGTGATGATCCTCTGGTGCAATCTTGAGATGGAGGTAGGCATCGCGAAAGTCCAACTTCGTGAAATAACGACTCCTCGCCAACTTAAAATTTATTTCATCAATGGATGGCAGTGGTTACTGCTCCACACAGAGGTTGTGGTTAATGGTTGCTTTTAAGTCACCACACAGGCGGATACCTCCATTCTGCTTCAGCACTGTGACCATGGACGTTGCCCACTCAGTGTGCAACACCAGTTCAATGATACCAATCTCTTCCAAATTGTCAAGTTCCACTTAGACCCGATCACAAAGAGCATGTGGCACACGTCGAGGCTTACAGGATCACAGACTGACACCCTCCTTCAAGTGTAGGTGACCTTGAGCACCTACTTTACGTGTTTCCTAAGCCCAGGCCCAAATATAACTTGGTGTTTTTCTAAGATCCCCTCCAACCAGTAAAGAGACGGAAATGATGTATGAACACTCTAAATGTCTGCCCAAACAAGAGGAATTGTGTGCAACCAGTCGCAAGCAAGGAGAGATGGTTTAGAACCATCAACCGATGGAGGGGCAACACTGCTTGCTGTTCCTGATAATGAACCACTACATCCATCAAACATAATGGTTTGATCAACTCCCGAGTGTAGGTACGAAGGGTGGTGTGGACTGAGGCTAACACCAGACAACCTGAAACGACACCAGGTCCACTTACTCATGAGACTGACTGACGCCTGCATCCACTGCAAACTTGATTGGCCTGCCATTCACACTGATAGACACCTCAAATGGGTGATTTGCAGCTGTCAATGGAAATATGCCAAGTTGATCAACCTCACTGCTAGCCTTGACCACATTAACTGATGACTGTGCCTGGCCCTGACAGACCCTCCACATATGGCCTGTCCTACCACACCGGTGACACACTGTGTTCTGAAATGGACAGTTCCGACAAGAGTGTGAACCACCCTACTCCTGACAAGACTGCTGTGACAGCTGGCCCTGGGATGCACTGCTTGCATGCAGCTGGGATGAAAGAGGTTCCTGATATGCTGACCAAGATGGGGGAAATGTATGCCTGGTATTGGCTTAATGGATATGGTGGTGGGCTTGTGATCCTGGTGTCCTGAGTTCAAATCCTGCTTGGCAGTTGAATTAATACCAGGTGGGGTCATCCTTCTGAGGTTGGCAAAATGAGTACCAGCTTGCTGGGATGATTTAGCCATTCAAGTGTCCTGTGTTGGAGTGGTGACCTGTCCAGGATTGTGCCCAATAGCCTAGAAGACTGCTTCAGCAGCACTGACACTCTACAGAGTATAGTCCCACTGGATGGATGGATGGGGAACTGTGAGCATAGGACCTATCAACAGCTCTGGCATTGACAGACAAGTCCGACCCAACAATGGTGTGAGAATCCTTTTCAGCTTGTTCCATGATCGCTGTAGTTTCAACCACTTTAGCAAACGTAATCTCTTCAAAATTCATCCGAAGAACTGATGCGACCATCTTCTCATCCCGCAACCCAGTGATAAAATGATCCTTCAATCTCTGTGACCGTTCATCATCACCAAAATGGCAATCCCCTGCCACATGCTTGAGTCTGGCAACAAAATCAGCTGGGTTACCCTCTCATCAGAAAGCCGAATCAAGTTGTCAATCTCATAGTGTGATAACTGCAGCGACTTTCCCGGTTTAATATGGTTGTGTGACGTCTTGACTATGGATTTGTAGGTGATAGCGTCATCCGATGCTTTCGCATGCGAAATCAAGTCAGACTACTGAGGGAACACCTCCGCCGGCAGTGACGACAGAAGAATTGCTTTCCGTTTCCCAGCATCGGCGATGTCGTTAGCGATGAAATAGAAACTGAGCTGTTGAGCAAAGAGTTCAAAGTTGTCTCCGGCATATGCCGGGACCTCACCGTGGGATGTAGTCATGGTTCCACAAATCCTCGTCGCCAATTGTGGTGTCTTTTGCACAACGATGAGGACACACAGAGAGGATCAAGCACAATTTATTCCATCAAAGCAGGTCTCACTCGGCCGAACACGAGATTACAAAAAAAAAAAACGACCGTCGCATAACTTCAGAAGAACTATTAAACCAAGAACATATAATAAGCAATTGGCAAGATCTCTGAATTCCTTGGAGTCAGGTGTGCTGTACGTTCTTCATCCTTTCATGATAAACATGGAAATTTTGTGTGTGATTTCCTTTGCTTTCAGCGAACAAACTGGTTATTTCTTGACCATCGGCAAACACACTTCATAGAGTAAGCTGAAGTGGTCCTTTGACCACGCATCAACTTGAATCTCTTTTCTCATCATTTCTCTCTCACTTTACAGACTATGAATGTCAAAACATTTTCCCTTTTCAAAGAGTGTCAGAGCTCTAAACTCCATGGCTTCTATTCCAATATCATCAATAAATTGCCCATTCCTGGGGAGAATGCATGACACAGGCTGGGAACTACAAGGAAAAAGGACTCCTATCTGTGCCGAAGTTTGCTGACACAAAAACTCCATAGTTGGGGAAAAACATTTTCAATATCCCTCATGTACAGGATTTTTAATGCAGCCAAGTGCTCAGACGGGGGAACACCAAACAGGCTACCTGTTAAATAGCAACATGTTTTGAGCCATGTTCTTGTCTTGCCTGTGAATGTTTAGATCTTGCAACATCATTTAAACAAGTAAACATTCACAATGCAAACCACTACCTTGAAAAAAAGAAGTCTCCCTGTCAGTAACAACTGCCGTTTTGAGGTGATTTTATATAATAGTTGACAGGATATGTTGAGATTTTTGCCTGAAAAGAAGAAAATGGAAGCAATAACACAAACAGAGATTGCATCATGAAGTGTGCCAACTAATCTGAAGAGCAAATGTACAGTTGAGAGAGTCCAATTTTCTGGAAGTTTTCGTGCAAAAACACAAACAAACAACAGAGCCATCATGTCAATGACTAATGATGCGATTTAGTCAACATTGGAAAACATGAAAAAGGGAAAGGCAACGGGAGAAGATTAAAATGTTTGAGAAACATCAGTCAAAGATGGTGGTAAACTGCTACACAATATATTTCCAAAACGATTTACAAAGTGCTTGGAAGAGGAAAACAAACATCCTAACTTTTAAAACTCCAACATCGTACTCAGGGCCAAAAAGCAGATAAGACAGACTTGAAAAATTACCATTCTGCTCACCAATATTTCTACATTGTTCCATCCATCCATTGGGACCATACTTAGTGCAGAGCATTGGTTCTGCCTAAACAGTCTCCTTGGCTATTGAACACAATCCTGGACAGGTCACCACTCTGATACAGGATACCAGCAAACTGGCACTCATTTTGCTGATCTCAGAAGGATGACAGGCAGAGTCAATCCCACCTGGTATTAATTCAACAGAAGGTGGGATTTGAACTCAGGATTTTAGGATCCCAAGCCCACTACTCTAACCATTAAACCAACACCAGGCTGAGATCGATTGCAAAAGTTTTATATTATTATTAACAACCAACCTATTTTGCATTCCAGGTAACTATTGTGAATTTGTTTTGTATTAATTTACTTTTATTATTTTTTTTTCATTGTATTTTTTTATTTCCTTTTACTTGATCTTTTCATGTAAAGTTCTGTGAAACTGTTCTTTGACGAAAGTGATAAAGATGCCTTTCCTTTACTCCACTAAATACAGTATATATACCTCTAAGTGTGTACCTCATATTCATATGTATTTATGTCTATATCATTGTTCAATAACTGGACATCAGGGTGTCAACACATACAAAAGCATTACCTCCAAATGGAAGTGGTGATCTTTGTGTGCTTCTGGCAAGAATTCAAATGTGATATCTCATTACAAAATGACCAAGCAATATCAGCTGGAAAATTAATTTGAGCACAGTCAAGAATGAAACAGTTCTGACGGAGTTCTGGAGGGAGTGAGAAAGGATCTCAGACAGGAACAGATATCAATGAAAAAATTAAAACTGATGCAAGGATAACTTGTGCAAATGTCAGAAGAAGAAACTCGCCTTGTGTTGACGACGATGTTTGTATTTCACATTAATTACAGATTGCAAATCTCTCCTAAAAACACATG
Source organism: Eptatretus atami (assembly GCA_035128595.1). Classification (NCBI taxonomy): domain Eukaryota; kingdom Metazoa; phylum Chordata; class Myxini; order Myxiniformes; family Myxinidae; genus Eptatretus; species Eptatretus atami. The sequence goes on from CM068964.1 coordinate 63,183,789, forward strand.
TTTTTCCTATTGCTTTACAATTTACATTATTATTTTCTTTCCTTACCTCTTCCTTCTTTGTAAAGTGCTTTGATATTTAAGGAACTTCAACACAGGAGGAGGCCTTTAAACCAATCAAAGCCTGCACAATAATTGTCAACCTAGGCTTGTTTGTCCATGCTCTATCATTTCAAAAATAGTAAGCATGTCAAGGAACGAAGCAGCACGTAGCATTTATAAGGTCATTGGTATGAGACAGGGTTCGAAACAATGACCCAGACCGGATGCTCCAACCAATATGCAACCAAATCTGGCTCAATTAAAAAAAGCTATATAAGAAAGTAACTGATTGATTGATGACCAATACACTCTCTGCCATTAAAAAAAGAAACAACTGAGCACATGATTGTTATTGATGTGATTCATTTCTGTGACATCAATGAGACACCAATGAGGTGCAAAGCTCTCATAGAGTAAATGCTGAATACAGTAATTACCTGTCCATTCTATTGGAATCTAATCACGTAATGCCGATTGGCTTATTTCCAATCAGCAGCAAGGTCAGGGGATCCAAATATTTCAATTATTATTAGCCGCGTCTCGTGTAGCGAACGCTGGCTCTAAGAGAGCTCCGCGTTGTTGTTGTTCTTCTTCTTCTTCTGTGAAGACAAAACCTTTAGGACTCGGCTCTTTTATATACAGGATCGGATCTCCTTAAATACTAAACACCTGTACACATCCTCGCATTGAGGGTGCCTTTTGAGAGCGTCTATCATGAACTTTTAATATATATTCGGACATTTGCTTTAAAGTTTCGAAAGTTCACGTTACTATTTAAAGATTATTCCATTTAATGTGTCGTAATTTCGTAAATACACTATTTTCTCGTCATGATCGAGGAGCCTCCATGATGCGTCTCGCTATTGGCTCCATCAAGGCACGTGACGAAATATCGGAAGTTGTTGTTGGTATTGTTATTGTGATCAAAATGCTGATGTTTCCACTTTCTCTAATGAATTTTTAGCCGCGTTGTGTTGCGAACGCTGGCTCTAAGAGAGCTCCGCGTTCTTCTTCGTCTTCTTCTCCTTCTGGTGAAGACAAAACCTTTAGGACGTGGCTCTTGGACACATTTGTTTCATATGCAGCTTGTGGCTGCTTGACTGCATCATTTTTCTGGGGGCACAGATGTGCCACTGATGAAATGCCCCTGTTACCAGTAATCTGGTACTCATTTGGCTGACCTCAGAAGGGTGACAAGCTGAGTCAAGCTACCTAGTGTTAATTCAACAGGAAAAAAAACAGGGGTTTGAACTCAAGACCCTAAGATATTAAGCCAGCCACACTAACCTTTATAAGCCAGCCACCCTAACCTTTAATCCAACACCAGACTTATTGAATCCAAAATTGCAGTCGATATGAAGTCCTTCATTTTCTTGAAAAAATCTCATCTCAGATCACCAATTTGGTTTCAGACCAAGTCACTCCACATTGGACATACTGCTTCTACTCACTTAACAATGGATGGAGGCCCTCAATGTTAGACATGAGATCAGGGCTGTCTCTCGAGACATATCTTGTGTTTTGATACAGTCTGGCATCCTGCCTTACTTTCCAAACTCTCTACCTATGGCATCCGAGGCCAACTCCACACATGGCTTACTGACTTCTTCTACTCTCGTAGCCAATGTGTGGCCTTAATGCAATCCTTTCATTTCCTCTTCCTGTCAAGGCTGTAGACCCCTAAGGCAGTGTTCTGGATCCAGTCCCATTCCTGATCTTCATAAATGATCTCTCTGACTCTGGAAAATCCTCCTTATATATTTGCTGATGACTCCAACTGTTGTGACATCCCTTATCCTTCAGACAGGCATGCTGCAGTCTCTTCCCTCTCTTCAGACCTTGACAAAATTAAAAGATGTTCAAACACTTGTATTGTGGCTTTCAATCCTAACAAATCTCACACTCTCACTATCTCTCTCCCAAAGGAATGTCTGGAAAACCCTTCTATCTCCTTTCTTAACAATCCTTTTCAGGAGATTCAGTCATTCAAACTCCTAGGTCTCACTGTCAGCAATGGTATTTCTTGGGGAAACCACATTTCAAAATTGGCCACCAACTGGGCATCCTCCGTCGTACAAATTCCTTCCTTGGCACACCTGAACTCCTATCCACCTAAAAGGTGTCCATCCACAGCTTGATGGAGTACTGCTCTCCCCTCTGGGCTGCCTCCCCTGCCTCACATCTTGCTCAGCTTAATGCCATGGAAACCAAGACCTTCAAGATCATTGCAATCTCCTGTGCTGAAGCTGAGTCTAATGGTCTGCCGCTTCACCTTCACAGACAGATCAGTGGTCTCTCTGTCTTCTACTGCCTCCTTTCTTGTCTTGCACCCTCTGCTGCTCTTTCCATGCTTAGCCCACCCCCCCCCCACCTGATTCAGCATGGCACACATGGTGCACCATCAACCCCCTTCTGGTGAAAGAAAGACAGCTGTTCACCAACATCTCATATCATTCCCAATCCAAAACCATGATCTTTTCTCCCCTCAATAACTCCACCTCCCCTTCCCCACCCAATCCCAATTCATCCTCCTTCCAAATTTTCAGTTTTCCCTCCTGAGGGTTTCCTTATGTATCCATTTTGTCCATGCTATGCATCTTCTCCTGCCCCTCATTCATCCCCACACCCATTGTTTGTCTAAGTCATCTGCCTCCATCATGGCCTACAACTCTGATGTTGGTGTTTCCCCCTCTCTTCACTCTTCCCTTTGTCCTGTTGTGTCCTGATCCATTCAGTGTACTTATACTAGTCCTACCATGAGTATCGACTTTATATACAAAAACAAAACACATGATTTCTGGACAATGCCATTGAAGGATCACGTGGTGCTAGGATGCTGTCAGATTGCCATGGATACATATCAAGTTGGTGCTTAAGGTTTCAGCAATAACACCCCACATTATTCCCCTTCCATGCTTCCTGGATACAGACTGGGGCATATCACTAAATGCTTCTTCATACACGTGCATGGCCGTACGCCTTTCAAGGATAAACCTGGATTAGTGACTGAACATATCACTTGCCAATTGCCACCATGTACATCGGATGTGCTGATTTGATCACTACAAGCTTACTTAGATGTGTCGCGGTGAAAGTCTTAGACGCTGAACAGAACAACGATCACGGATCCCTGCATCATGGAGACGCCTCAAGATGGTGTTGACACTTATCATCTGAGGTCCAGGGATTGCATAGATGGATCATGCAGCTATATCGGTTCTGAGTGGGAGTCCACTCCTGAGCATATCTTCGGACGTCCACTTCATGGCATATCTCTTGTTGATCCTTGATAACGTCTTCTTTGGTCATAAACAGTTCCTCTTCTCATGTTAAAGAGCCTTGCAACATGGCTAATGTAAGATCCTGCTTGAAGGTGTCCAAAAATTTAATTTCTCTCATTTTCGAACAGACGTGGCGTTGTAATGAACTGATAAAGAATGTTTTCGGTGCATTTTTTGGATGATCCACACGCTGGTGTCTTGGAAAGACTGTTTCAAATTTACTCAGAATGCCTTGTCACCTCTTAAAACCTAAGGGTGCATGTGCTTCACGTTCTGAATAATTATTACATGATGCAATTATATTATGTGGAAACCTGCAATCATGTGTTCTGCACACCCCTCGTGTCAAAAAGGCACTTGGAATGAACACTGCATCAATCCTTCAACAATTGTCTGATCAATTTTACATGTTTGGTGTTTTTGTGGTGTTTATAGCAGAGAGTGTAGAGTAATCACGAGAAGTAATTTGGAAGCAATCGCGAGAAGACATACTGTGACAAAATATGGTATCGGAAGCAATGAATGTAAACTACAGACCAGGAAAGTCAGAGACAGTTGAGAAAAGCCGAATCGATGTGGCTGGAATAAAGTGTTACAACAAACTTTAAAATGATTTAAAAAAAAATGCAAAACACCTCATTAAGATGATTTTCATGATTATGACAAACCATTCCTGAAGGGCCAATTATGGGAGTCATCATTGCCTTCCAAATGCCAGAAAAGGATTTTCCCATCAGGCAAAATATCAGATATATCATCACGTATCATCTGTGAAACCCACCTGTTGAATAAATAAATGTCTTGTTGACTGGGATACTTAAAAAGATACTATTAGGGATTATGGATTATATGTTTACCTGGTGTTGGCTTAATGGTTAGGGTGGTGGGCTTGGGATGTTGGCTTAATGGTTAGGGTGGTGGGCTTGGGATGTTGGCTTAATGTAGGGTGGGGGCTTGGATTGGCTTAATGTTAGGTGTGGTGGCTTGGGATGTTGGCAAATGGTTAGGGTGGTGGGCTTGGGATGTTGGCTATTGGTTAGGGTGGTGGGCTTTGGATGTTGGTAATGGTTAGGGTGGTGGGCTTGGATGTTTGGCATAAATGGTTAGGGTGGTGGGCTGGGATGTGGCATAATGGTTAGGGTGGTGGGCTTGGGATGTTGGCATAATGGTTAGGGTGGTGGGCTTGGGGTGTTGGCATAATGGTTAGGGTGGTGGGCTTGTGGATGTTGGCATAATGGTTACGTGGTGAGCTTGGGATGTTGCATAATGGTTAGGGGGTGGGCTTGGGTGTGGCATAATGGTAGGGTGGTGGCTTGGGGTGTTGGCATAATGGTTAGGGTGGTGGCTTGGGATGTGGCTTAATGGTAGGGTGGTGGGCTTGGGATGTTGGCTTAATGGTTAGGGTGGTGGGCTTGGGATGTTGGCTTAATGGTTGGGGTGGTGGGCTTGGGATGTTGGCTTCATGGTTTGGGTGGTGGGCTTGGATGTTGGCTTAATGGTTAGGGTGGTGGGCTTGGGATGTTGGCTTAATGGTTAGGGTGGGGGCTTGAGATGTTGGCTTAATGGTTAGGGTGGTGGGCTTGTGATTGTGGCTTAATGGTTAGGGTGGTGGGCTTGGGATGTTGGCTTAATGGTTAGGGTGGTGGGCTTGATGTTGGCTAATGGTTAGGGTGGTGGGCCTGGGATGTTGGCTTAATTGTTAGGGTGGTGGGCTTTGGATGTTGGCATAATGGTTAGGGTGGTGGGCTTGGGGTGTTGGCATAATGGTTAGGGTGGTGGGCTTGGGATGTTGGCATAATGGTTAGGGTGGTGGGCTTGGGATGTTGGCATAATGGTTAGGGTGGTGGGCTTGGGGTGTTGGCATAATGGTTAGGGTGGTGGGTGGATGTTGGCATAATGGTTAGGGTGGTGGCTTGGGGTTGGCATAATGGGTTCGGGTGGTGGGCTTGGGATGTTGGCATAATGGTTAGGGTGGTGGGCTTGGGAATGTTGGCATAATGGTTTAGGGTGGTGGGCTTGGGGTGTTGGCATAATGGTAAGGGTGGTGGGCTTGGGGTGTTGGCATAATGGTTAGGGTGGTGGGCTTGGGATCCTAGGATCCTGAGTTCAAATCCCATTTGGCTGTTGAGTTAATACCAGGTGGGGTTGACTCTGCCAGTC
>CM068964.1:63202794-63212794 GCA_035128595.1 Eptatretus atami
GGTCAAGGTCACTGAACATATTCTCTGGTTCACCACTTTCCGCATTCGGAGGGCTGCCATTCGGAAACTATGAGAGATAGAGGAACGTTATGCTGTCGCGATAACTAGATGGGGATGCAAGGAATAGGCAGGAGTTGGTCCGGTCGATCTACCCATCATAGAAGCCGCGCTACGTCAGTTACCGTTTGGGTTCTTAAAACGCGGTTTTTCGGCCGCTGCATAGCAACGGGGGTTGCTTAGCAACGAAACTCAAACGCGCACACTCCCAGCTCATATGGCACCTGTTCGCCAAGTTTCATCGAAATCGGTTTGCTGGTTTGTGCTGTGGAGCCTCGCGTTGCAGCCACACACACACACACACACACACACACACACACACACACACACACACACACACACACACACTTCTTAGTCTGCCCCACTTGGCAAGATAGCAGGAGTTCTATTCATCACTGTTGATTGTGCCTTCTCTGTGCAGGCAGATTAGTCCCTCCCCAAAGTTCATTATACTGCCAACTCGGTTTTTAATGACCAATCTGATAGTGACATCAATTTTCCTGGAAAAAGCTCCATTTACAGATGCTGAGATTCTAAATCCTTGAAACTGCTGCTCACAGTGAGAATTTGAACGCAGAATCCCTGGACACATGCCAGTGTGCTTACTCACTTCAGTTATTACAACTGACCTCACAATCCACAAAAACCTGCAGAGTTAGCATCATGGCCAGATATATATATATATATATATATATATATATATATATATATATATTATATATATATATATATCATAACTATGTACTGTATTTCCATTCACAAGGATTTCCGTTATTCAGGCCGAAAGGCTGTTATTTTAGAATTGATCATTCATTGAGTAGCATCTCTCTATTCTTGAGTTCTACACATCATGACGGTCCATTGATAGAAACACTTTGAGTTCTGTTGGAGAGTCAATCTAAAGTGATTTTCCTCCATCAAAATGTCTGTGTGTAGGACAACTGAAACGACCAACTCAGAACAACCGAGGGTATTGAATCCACACCTATGTGGTGAAGAAGTGCGAGGGTATACCAAGCCACTGTGAATTGAGGTCCATTTTCTTCACGGGTAGGTGACTCATTAAAATTGGCATTGCAGCAAACGCCAATCTGTGAAATTTGCTTTCTTTAATCAATTCCCAGTTACTTGACTGCAAGAGCAATCAAATCTAACACCATGTTCAGTGATTGAAATGTATGGTGGAAATGTATGGTGGGCAATGTTAGGAACTCATTTTTAAATGTTAGGAACTGCACCATTAATGTCCACGATAATCTTGAAGAACTAAATACCAGAAAGAGATTAGAGACGATATTTATGGTTGGCATTCATAGCCAAAGACAGCAGGTTAACATGTGGCACGCACAAACAACTTGGGACTATGAATGTGTTTCTCGTGAAGGAGCTGCTGCCCAGAAAACAATTGCAGGGTCCAGATTTGAACCAAGGGCAGAGAACTCAAAGGTGAGACTACTTCTTTTTCTTATTTTGTATGTGACAAATTGGCTAATGGGGGCTCAGCTCTGCCAGTGATGCAGTGGCCCCTGTAGGTTAGAGCAGGAATTTAGAATTTGGCCAGTGTGCCGGCTCACCTATAGCTCACCTACTCTTTGTGAAGGACACCGTGGGATCTTCAACGTCTACCAACTAATGCCGGCAGACGGGACGCCAGTTTAACGTCCATCCGAAGGACGGTGGCACACCCTTTGATGAATCACCCTGCCTGTTTCATGGACCAGAAGTGGGTGTGTATACCTCTAGGCCCTATGGCCAAGGCAATCCTGCCAGCCCAGTGAGACTTTTATAATCGCAACGATTGCACTAATTCTAAGAAGATTTTTTAAAAAAAAATCTTTTCCATCTTAACCCTCTGGATTGTGCAATAAGGATGAACTTTTAAATAGATTCTTTACAATAATAGATCACTTTGCGCAGAGCAATTGTTTTATTCTAAAACGATTGTTTTACTTGAATGTTAATTACAACGGAATAAGGCAACGTCTGTTGCCACAGATTGTTCAGTTAATTGGTACTGTACCGTAATTATGGGGAAATGTTGCTTTGTAATGCTTCTGTGATTGACAAAAGTATAGAAATTTTCACTTATTAATCTGTGATTTAGATAGATATAGTACTTGACTCAATTTTTGTTGCAGGCCTAATTATATAATTGTTGCAAAATGTGGAAAGTTCTCCCAGAGGAAGATAAGGTTTGACAAGAGGATAGAAATAATTTTTCAACAAGAGATTCAATCAGTTTAATACCAACTGAATCACAATTTTTATGATCAGAGTCAATGGCAGATTCAGATTCCGCTTCTAAAACGATCCATTTGAAGGTGTAAGGTTAGGGTCGGATCTCTTCAACCTTTACTTTTCTGTGCTAGTTGTTCTTTTGTTAAATTCTCAAACAGAGATGTCACATTGGTATCTCAACTTTTGTCGTCTTTTTTTTTCTTTCTTTCTTTGTTCTTAGTTTTACTACAGGATCTAGGCACGTATAATATAACACTGCAGCAGAGGCTAGAAAGGTCACATACTAATAGTGAGGCAATGGGGCCACAGGTGGGCAAAACAACTCAGGGAGTGAATATAAAGAGGAGATGAGGTGAGGAAACAGTTGGCGTTGTAGCCTTGGCATCACATGGTTGCAAAGCCAATAGATCTATGGTATCTGGAGACATTGAATGGTCACTCACAGAGATCTTTTGTGGAAGTAATGAATGGAGAGCATGTGGAGAGTAGGATTATATATTGATATGCAGCCTGTGGCTGCTTATCTGCAATATTTTTGGGGGCACAGCTGTGCCACTGATACAATTCCCCATTAGCAGTAGGCTGGTACTCATTGTGCCAACCTCAGAAGGATGACAGGCTGAGTCAACCCACGTGGTGTTAACTCAATAGAGGATAGTGGCTTGGACTCAAGACCCAAATATCTTAAGCCAGCCACCTTAACCAATAAGCCAACACCAGGCTATTGGAGAGTATGTGAGCTGTGGTGTGTGGAGTACTGTTGTATTGTGGGAATAGTGGGTTTTCTGCAAAGTGAATCCTGCGTAAATAGTTGTGGAGGAATGAGTAGTGATCAAAGTGCAATATGACGCGGTGCACTCTCATTTCTCTAGTGATAGTTACCTCCGCCACCGAAGGTTGTGTTTCATCCCTGTCTGTTTGTCTGCCTGTGAAGAGGATATCTCAAAAAGTTGTCGACAGATTCGGCCGAAATTTGGTGGAGATGTTTGGTGTGTGACAAAGACGCATCGATTCGATTTTGGTGAAGAACCGAATCCAGATCCGCATAAGAGAGTTTTTTTTAATTTTTTTAAGTAATTCTTCAGCATTGAAAGATGGGGCCAAAAATGATACGTAGCATGATGTTTCAAAACACGTTATGGACGGATTATGACAAAACTAGGTGGATGAGTTGGTTAGGTGACAAGAACAAGCCGGTTCGATTCTGGTTCAGGTCCAGATTCAGCCTATCAGTGGGATACAAAGTGTAAAACTGTTCAGCCTGACAGAGGTTATGCACTCTACTGAATGCAGTTCTCGTTCATTCTGTGTTGAGTATGTCAGGAGGAGGAGATAGGGACCATACTCTGTGCAGAGCGTTAGTGCTGCCTAAGCAGTCTCCTTCGCTATTGGGCACAATCCTGGACGGATCACCACTCCGACACAGTATACCAGCAAGCTGGCACTCATTTTGCCGACCTCGGAAGGATGACAGGTCGAGTTAACCCCACCTGGTATTAATTCAACAGCTGAGCGGGATTTTAACTCAGGACCCTAGGATCCAAAGCCCACCAAACTAACCATTAAGCCAACACCAAGCATTATGTCAGGAGGAGTAACGTTTATGATGTTGCTTGGGGGATAGCATTAGATTGAGGAGTTGGTTAGGTCATTTTGGACGTGTTTTTCAATGGGGGTATTAGAGGGAAGAGGGGGTATGTTGTTGAATATTTGGGAGTTTTGGTGAGCTGTGGAATCTTTTTTGAATCTCGATTTGGGGGTTGGTTTAACATAAAGTTGCAGGGATGTGAAGGTATGTGCACTGCTGAGAAAAAAACAGTCCCTCGCATGTCTAAGTGATCTTGGATTGGGAATATTTTTGATTCAGTGGCGAGGCGGTGGTGGTTCCTAGATTTTGTACATCCTGTTATGATCAAGGTGACCTTGTTTTGGGTGATTTGTAACTTACTGATATTGGTGTCTGATGTTGCTCGTGCCCATCTTGGGTTTGCGTATGTTTATATGAGTGAATTAATTATTTGTATGTCGTAGTGAGCGGCTCTTTTTGTCGTCCGAAAGTGGTGTACATGAGTGACATAAGTGTGTTGATTTAGTCCTTAACTTTGCCAATGATGGCACTGACGTGTTGTGTGAATGACGCGTATCGAGAGCGATGTTGAGGATCTCGCGGAAGGGGTTGTCTAGCAGAAGGAGTTGGTTGAATAATGTAATGTGAAGGTGCAACTGGAACTTGTGTCCATCTTGAGGAGAGGAGAGTTATTGTAGATTTTGAGGGTAATACTGTTGTGCGGTTTTCAGCGAACAAATGTTCCATATTGCTGGAGCAAGTTGGCTGCCGTTTGGGTTTTGTAATGTTGCGTAGCTATAGCAAGGTCATCTGCGTAGGAGAGGAAAATTGTGTCTGGTGGTGGTTGTAGAGGGAAGCCTTGAAGAGGCAGATTAAAGATGGTAGGTAAGATTATCGAGCCCTGGGGTACTCCGTTTTGGGCTCATTCCACGTCACGTGTGTTACGCTTCAGAGACAAATTTCTTGCGCATTTATTGCAATTACTCAACTTCTCTTCATCTTTTACCAGAAAATATGATTCTACAAGGCAACAAAAGGTGAAACTTTTTAAAGGGGGTGTAGACTTTCTGTAGGCACTATAACTGTTTACCTGAAAGACGCCTTTGGAATGCTCAAGCTCTAACCCTGAAATATGAATTGGATTTCGCAAATTTTGTGACCTCCGCCCCAAAAATGTATTTCTTTTGAAGCAGCAGGCCTCCAAACAATGCAAGTGCAAAATCCATGAGAACTTTTCTCTGAAATTAAAAGCATTAAAATGCATGCAGACCAATGACTTTTGGGTGGATGCCTTTGGTGACACACATTACATGAATGATGATTGTTCGAGGGGAAGTTGTGATAGCTGTGTGGATGGTAGATTGGTGAGTTTAGATGTGCAGTTCGAGAATGAATTGGTTTGGGAAGAATTGGAAAAAGATGATGGTGGCCATTTTAAAATTGCATTGAGAAAATAGGTGCATGACTGAGCTGGAAGAAAAGGTGAGGAATGATTTGGAGAGAGTCCAAGAGCATATCAGAAATAAGAGAATTCAGGCAAAGGCCTTTGAGCGTGAAAAAGTCGATCCAAATTCAAGTGTTCTCCAGTGTGACTTTGCAATGGCTTACTCATGTGAGTAACAGAATGAAATTCCGTCTGCTTTATGGTTTTGTCAAAGTGTGAATTTGTTCACAGCGGCATTGCATGTAAAAAAAAACAACAACCTATGTCAATCATTTCTGCTAGTCACACATTCATGTGACAAGGGCAAAGACAATGTTTACACAATTCTCATGAAACTCTGTGACGCAGTTGTGGGGTCTGCTTTCGGGCAACATTTCACCATTTTCACATATGGGCCATCATCAGAATTTATAAATAAATTAATGATGAAACTTCCTACTAATGTTAGTGAAAAGCTGAACATGCCAGCAAATTGGAAGTACTTTGCAACATCACATGGAAAGGGTGTTGCTGATGGCATTGGGGGCTCAGCCAAACCACTTGGGAGACAGAGTGATGAGCCGTGGCATGATTGTGCAGTCGTCAGAGGACTTTGCAAGAGTATCAAGTCAAGACATGCCTTCAGTAAGTCATCCGCATTCCTGAAATGAAAATAACAAATATTGTGTAAAAAAAAAACAGCCATGGCAAAACATCGTCAATGCCCATGGCATCAGCAAGGTTCACTCCATGCAATGCTGTAAAGGTACTGTGACTCTTCACGAGACAGAAGATGATGCAGAGACAGTAAAAAATGATCATTACTCGACAGAAAATTGCTACGACATTGCAGACTGGGTAGTTGGTGGGTATGAAGATAAGAATTATCCAGGTGAAGTTGTGCAGGTATCTGGAAATAACTTTGAGGTTTCTGTAATGTATCCAACTTTTGGACACAAGTAGAAATGGCTGGAGAAAAAAAGACAACATTTTTATTCCCCCACTGACAAAGTCGCCGGAGGCATCATGTTTTCAGGGTTATCCATCCGTAAGCTAATTTTCTCTGTTTTCTCTGCAAACACTTATCCAATTGACAGGAAATCTTCACCATAGGTGTGACTGCTCATGTAGAATGTTTAAAAAATAATTATGATGTCATACATCACGTGGTGTGGCAGCCATGTTGGAAAACAGGAAAAACTTTGGACCTCTATCTCCAAAACAGCTCCATGGAAAAAACTGAAAGTTGACGCATGTCAAGTACACCCCATGGCAAACAAGTGCGATTTTTTTTGATGATGTCATAGGTGGCTTCGTTATGACATCATAATTGCATACGTCAAATGCTTTATCCAATCAATATGTATATTTTTGAGGATCATCTCGGGCTAAAGTGGATGGTGGAAAAAAAAAACATGATGACGTCATCGGTCACGTGGTTCGTTCTTTACAGATCGAGGCAGCTGAACAGATTGAGGTGAAACTTTACAAGTATGATTGCCTATCCATGAGGAACAAAACTTTCTTCATCGATGACGTCATAGGTCACACGGTTTGGCAACTACGATTTTTTGAAGAATAAACCTTTAAAAATCCTCGTCTCCAGAACGGCTTGACAGATTGAGGGGAAACTTCACACACATTCCCCAAGCTTTGGGGATACAGGGGTGTTCATGAATAATTAATAGGTCACATGGTCTGGCAGCCATATTGGATTGATCAAAATTCTTCTAAAAAATTCTTTCTCTTGAACTGCTTCATCAATCGACGTGAAACGTCACAATTGTGATCCAGTACTCATGCAGAATATATGTTTCAAATTTCAACCTGACCGGACGCATGGTCTGGTAGCCAGAATATATACTGATAAATGTCAATGTTAATAAAATTGCTGTTTCTTTAATCGTACTGTTAGTTCTGTGCATGTGCTTTTATATTACTTTATTTTTGTTTGGCCAAATTGTTTTTTGGACTTTTGAATAAATATATATACAAGCCGGGAGGCGACGATGGTTCGCGGGCATTATTGAGGAATCTCTTCCGTCAAAATTGACCAAATCAAATCGGATTTTTTTATATGTTTTGTTATTTGGACATTACGCACAGCTTCTAGGAAATGAAATTGTGAGGAAAAAAAATCGAGAAAAAAAAATAAAAATAAATAAAAAGTTCAAGTGGGCGTGGCTCCGCCCACAAGGGGCGTGGCGCGCCCTCATACAAAAAGACACAACTAGACCATGATATACTAGCTTGTGTCAAGTTTCATCAAGATCGCATCAAACATCACGGAGCTATGCTCTGGAGAGAGTCACAAACAGACAGACAGACAGACAGACAGACACAACGAAAATAGTGGTCACTGCTGGCCCCGCAAACCAATAGTGGTCACTGCTAGCACCCGCAAACAATAGTGGTCATGCTAGCACCGCAAACCAATAGTGGTCACTGCTAGCACCCGCAAACCAATAGTGGTCACTGCTAGCGCCCGCAAACCAATAGTGGTCACTGCTAGCGCCCGCAAACCAATAGTGGTCACTGCTAGAACCCGCAAACCAATAGTGGTCACTGCTAGCGCCCGCAAACCAGTAGTGGTCACTGCTAGCTGCCCGCAAACCAATAGTGGTCACTGCTGCCCCGCAAACCAATAGTGGTCACTGCTAGCACCCGCAAACCAATAGTGATCACTGCTAGCACCCGCAACAATAGTGGTCACTGCTAGCGCCGCAAACCAATAGTGGTCACTGCAGCACCGCAAACCAATAGTGGTCACTGCTAGCGCCGAAACCAATAGTGGTCACTGCTAGCTCCCGCAAACCAATAGTGGTCACTGCTAGCACCCGCAAACCAATAGTGGTCACTGCTAGCGCCCGCAAACCAATAGTGGTCACTGCTAGCCCCGAAACCAATAGTGGTCACTGCTAGCACCCGCAAACCAATAGTGGTCACTGCTAGCACCCGCAACAATAGTGGTCACTGCTAGCGACCCGCAAACCAATAGTGGTCACTGCTAGCGCCCGCAAACCAATAGTGGTCACTGCTAGCACCCGCAAACCAATAGTGGTCACTGCTAGCACCCGCAAATCAATAGTGGTCATTGCTAGCGCCCGCAAACCAATAGTGGTCACTGCTGCGCGCCGCAACCAATAGTGGTCACTGCTCGCGCCGCAACAATAGTGGTCACTTGGCACCCGCAAACCAATAGTGGTCACTGCTGGCACCCGCAAACCAATAGTGGTCACTGCTAGCGCCCGCAAACCAATAGTGGTCACTGTGGCACCCGCAAACCAATAGTGGTCACTGCTAGCGCCCGCAAACCAATAGTGGTCACTGCTAGCGCCCGAAACCAATAGTGGTCACTGCTAGCACCCGCAAACCAATAGTGGTCACTGCTAGCGCCCGCAACCAATAGTGGTCACTGCTAGCGCCCGCAAACCAATAGTGGTCACTGCTAGCGCCGCAACCAATAGTGGTTACTGCTAGCGCCTGCACAACATAGTGGTCACTGCTAGCGCCGCAAACCAATAGTGGTCACTGTGTATGTGCTAGCCCGCAACCAATAGTGGTCACTGCTAGCACCCGAACCAATAGTGGGTCACTGCATGCGCCCGCAAACCAATAGTGTCACTGCTGCACCCGCAAACCATAGTGGTCACTGCTAGCACCCGCAAACCAATAGTGGTCATGCTGGCGCCCGCAACCAATAGTGTCACGCTGCGCCCGCAAACATAGTGGTCACTGCTGGCACCCGCAAAACCTAGTGTCACTGCTGGCCCCGCAAACCAATAGTGGTCACTGCTGGCACCCGCAAACCAATAGTGGTCACTGCTGGCCCCGCAAACAATAGTGGTCACTGCTAGCGCCCGCAAACCAATTAGTGGTCACTGCTGGACCCGCAAACCAACTGCTGGCGCCGCAAAACAATAGTGGTCATGCTAGATTATTAAAACGCCCGCAAACCAACTGCTGGCGCCCGCGAACCAATTATTCTTGCATTTGTATACATAAACGTAGTTATTATTGAACACACTTTCTCGACGAATACTAACCTCACCCTCTAATTTTGTAATTGTCCTATCTTGTTAAATATCATGGGAAAACATTTTTTTAATCGATTCATGATGTGACAGTGATTTAGTTCCATAAGATGAACTGATGGAGCATTCCCTTTGCACTGTGTTTATCATCATTCACAAGTTGATATGTTTTGTTGGCAAGGTGAGACTCCACCCTTGGGGGCCCATTGTTGTCTTGGGGTCCCATGCAATTTCCTGGGTGGCATGCCCCCAACGCCGCATCTGCACACAGTCCAACATGGCATTCCCCCATGCCCTTACCAAACCCTTTTCCTCACTTATGGTCCACGTCATGTCCGTGGCCGAAAACTATGCACCACGTCAATGTGAATGACATAATATCATTGCATAATACATTTTTGAAACATCATGCTCTCCAGTAATATATTGTTTTTGGCCCTATCTCTCAATTGTGAAGAAACACGTTAAAAATTAAATAATCACGATCGTACCCAGTATAAAATAATCAACCAAGGCGATTGGATGTGATGTCACCAAAATGAAATCATTGTCTGCCACACAGGAACCTGTTCACAAAATGTCATCCGATCCGTCCACAACTTTTTTAGAATATCTGCTATAATCTTGCCCTATCCACCTATGGAGAGTCACCTAGAAAATTCTAATAAGTCGGATCCGGAT
>CM068964.1:63215294-63233590 GCA_035128595.1 Eptatretus atami
CAGAACTGCAGGGTCTACTGGAGTGCTCAGTTCCTCATACTGACCTCTGGCTTGTTGTAGCAACTCTAAAGCTGCACCTTAAATCCTGGAGAATGGTACCATCCCAGCCTCGGCTGGATGTTGGCAAGCTCAAGGATGAGAGAGTAGCTGAGGAGTTTGCGAACAGGCTGAGTGGACATTTGGGGTGTCTGGGTGCTTGGGGGTCCTGAAGAGTTGTGGAGTGCCTTCAAGACCACCGTCCTTGATGTTGCCGGTGGATGTCTTGGAACTCACCGTAAGGCAAAGAAGAATTTTCTCTCAAGGGACACTGGATACCATTGACCAAAGTCGCAGGGCCAGGCTGAATGGCAGAGCTGAGCTGTTCAGGGAGCTGAGGCGTAAAACTGTACATGCACTAAGGGTGGACAAGGAGGGCTATGTGCGAGGAACTGTGAGGGGGTAGAGCATCACCTGTGGACAGGTGATTCTCGTCCCGCTTCCAGGGAATCGCGCATTGCGTTCATCAAGCCCATCCCTCGGAGCACTGCAGTTAAGCAGAGAGTGGTAGGCTCTTGACAGAGGAGTCTGAAGTGAAGGCCGCTGGGCCGGTTACTTTGGGCGGTTTGACCAGGCTGATCCCCAGCTGTTGAGTTGGACGTCAAGGGTGTTACAATCCCTGTTCTGACCCTCCAATCAACTGTGTCCACCTTCGCTTGTGGAAACACGGGCTGCGGTGAACCGGTTGAAACGGGGTAAAGCTCCAGGGATCTGTGGCATCCATGCTGAACTTCTCAGCTGGTGGAAATGCTGCACTCATGTCGTTGCATGCAGTTTTGTGCTCTGCTTGGAAAACAGCATCATCCCAACTGACTGGAAGTGGGGCCTTGTTGTCTCTTCTGGAAAGGGAAGGGTGATCGCCAAGACTGCAACAACTACCGAGGGGTGACGCTGCTCTCAGTGCGGGCAAGGTCTTTGCTCGATAATTCTTGATAGGTGTTCGCCACCATCTGCTTGAGCACCAGCGTCCAGAGCAGTCAGGCTTTACACCAAAGAGGTCAACGATTGACCGTATCCTTGCTCTTCGTGTCCTCATCGAACGCAGACGAGAGTTTCGGCAGGGGCTGCTTGCAGCCTATGTTGATCTCTGTAAAGCGTTCGATTCAGTGAATCAGGATGCCCTCTGGAGGATTCTTGGTCTTCGTAGGGTCCACCAAAACTGATCGATCTGATGTCTGAACTCTACTCTGGTACTGAGAGTGCTGTGAAGTGTGGTGGTACCATCTCTGACTTATTTCCAGTTGTTACTGGAGTTCGTCAGGAGTGTACTGGCCCCCACATTTTTCAGCACTTGTATGGACTGGATTTAGGGAGGGTGTCGGAAAGATCAAGCTGCGGTGCATCATTTGGAATGTCAAGATCTCGGACCTTAATTTCGCAGATGATACAGTCATCTTTGCGGAGACTTTAGATATCCTTTTGGGGCCCTCGAGGTGCTGAATGAGGAGTCGGAGCCGCTGGGATACAGGTTTATTGGTCAAAACTAAGATCCAGGCTTTCAATGACACTTGGATGCTGCTGTCCTGTCTGTGTCTGTTTGTGGTGAGGATGTCGAGGTCGTGGAGAGATTCCACTTCCCTTGGCAGTGATATTCATGTCTCTGCCGGCTGTGAGTCAGAGGTCATAGACGTCTGGTCGGGCCTGGGGAGTCATGGATTCACTGGGATAATGGGGTGTGGCGCTGCCGGTACCTGTGCGGGAGGACGAAAGTCCGAGTCTCAGGTCCTTGGTGCTTCCAGTCTTGCTCTATGGATGCGAGACTTGGACTCTGACCAAGGATCTGAGACGGAGACTTAATTCCTTTGGTACCAGGTCTCTTCGGAGAATCCTTGGCTATCGCTGGTCAGATTTTGTGTCCAACGAGCGTTGCTGAGAGAGACTCGGATGAGATTGTTACCTGCATGGTCCGTGAGCGTCAGTTGCGGCTGTATGGACAGTGGCTCGTTTTCCTGACGCTGATCCTGCTCACCAGATTCTCTCAGCGAGGGAGTCTCGTGAGTGGAGCAGGCCAATGGGCCACCGTGCCTCGTGTGCAGCAGGTTGACCAGCATCTCAAGGAGATGGGGATGGGCCTGGCATCTGCCTGGGGGAAGGCCAGACGGAGGCCCCTGGAGTACTGGCGGAAAGTGGACGCAGCGACGTGCTGTTCTGGCACATGCTCCCATACCTGACCTGACCTCAAAATAATGGTGGTTGAAGTCAGTGACCTGATTTGCAAATCCTCTTCAAATTTCAAGTCAATGAGATGAAAATTGACGATTTAGAAATCGCACCTAAGTTGTCCTTAGGCCACATTGATCTCAAAAATAATTGACTGGTTGAATTCGTGACCTGAAATATAAATCTCTTCAAATTTCAAGTCAATATATCCAAGTCAATCGTATGAAATTGAGGATTTTAGAAATCTCACCGAAGTTGTGACCTTTGGCCATGTTGACCTTTTGACCTCAACAACAATAGGCTTCTTGCTTCTGAAAAACTCACCATGTGGTGAAGTTTCTGTAAGATCGGTTTCGAATTGTGACCTGAAGGCGATTGACAGACAAACAAACAAGAAGACGACATCGTGCAGAGCACGATACTTGCAAAACCTCATAAAAAAATTTGACCTCAAAAATATTGGTGGTTGAATTCAATGACCAAATGTGCAAATCCTCTTCAAATTTAAGTGATTCGATGAAAATTGACAATTATAGAAATTCGGCCAATGTTGCTTTTTTTTGTGTCATATTTTTTGTGTCATGTTTTTTTTTGTCCCAAAAACCTTTTGGCCATGTTGACTTCAAAAATAATTGGTGGTTGAATTCAGTGGCCTGAAATATAAATCCTCTTCAAATTTCAATCATTTGGATGAAAATTGAGGATTTAGAAATACCACATAAGTTGCTGACCTTTGCCCCATGTTGACCTTTTGACTCAAACAATGTGCTTTCCTATGCCAAACTTCACCGTGTGTTGAAGTTTCGTGAAGATCGGTTTAAAATTGTGAACTGTAGGTGATTGACATACAAACCAAACAGACAGACAGAATAACAAAATCGACGAACCAAGATACTTGAAAAATCTTCCATTTGGTGACGGAGGTAAATATTTTAGGATTCCAATCTCCAGCCTCAGCACCAATGTCGACACGAGCTGGTGCGAAACTTTCACCCATACCAGCTTTCAAAATTTCCTCATTAGCAGCACGGATAGCTGGTGCATCGAGCCCTGGTATAACCAAGCCTGCAGGTTTTGGGAAACATTGCGGTTTGACTGCTTTTGAAATCAGCCTCAAATAACAAAGCACATTTTATGTTGAATTATGGAAGCTGAACTTGCAAACCGCATAGACCAATGCTGCACATGCTGGCCAAGTGCGTTGCTTGCTCCTCACTATGACATGACTTGCAACTGTATGCGTAAGGCACACACTTATTTTGTGCTGTCTGACACTGTAATCTCTCTAAAAAAGACAAATATATTCAGGTGTTGATAAAAAATTTTCACTTTCCTATTATAGCACAAAATGCGTGAAAATTGATATAATGTGAAAATCTCCACTTACACTGAGTACTTAAATAGGACTTAAACGGTAGTACTGAAATATCCGAGTTCTTTCCAAATCGATAGCCAAACTCGGCTTGACCTGAACTTGGCTTGGAAGAGCAACTTTCTGAGTTTGAGTTTGGGTCCAGCACAATGCCAATGAGGACCTCCAATGAAATGCAGTTTCAGCAGCGAATGCTCTAACAAAATGAGAGGTGCAGATGAGGTACAATACATGATACCTGAAAAGTTTGGCATTGTTTGATCAAAC
Source organism: Eptatretus atami (assembly GCA_035128595.1). Classification (NCBI taxonomy): domain Eukaryota; kingdom Metazoa; phylum Chordata; class Myxini; order Myxiniformes; family Myxinidae; genus Eptatretus; species Eptatretus atami. The sequence goes on from CM068964.1 coordinate 63,219,130, forward strand.
AGGTAGATGAGTCTGTAGGTGAGACACAAATTGCAATGCTGAATGTCTGCCGAATTAGAGGTTTTAGCAGCTTACCATGCGTGGAAGTCACATGACCCATACCCAGCAATTCAGCATCATGGCAGTTTAAATAATCACCATAAACGAGGAACAAGGTCAAGGATAAGCAGATAAGAGATGGTCCATGTGGGCACAGAAGGCTTCTTAGATAGGGTCATTGTCTATTGAGTAACAATACAGTAAACACATAAATAAAAAGTTGTTCTAGAGGAACAGCTGCAATGGGAAGTACTCCAGGGCATTAGAAGGGAATAGGGATTGTACAATAAGTGAAGGGTGGCTATTACGAACATAGACAGTGGCATCACCTCTAGTGCGTAGAAGAGGCCAGTCTATAGAGCATGTCCCTGAAGAAAAATGAAGGAGTCTGGTGCATTACTTGTCAGGAAGATTTCACAAATGCACACATCAGATGATGGCATTACCAGAACTGTGAGGTCAAACTAAACCTTGACTCTGACCCCCAACTGGACCAGACGTCATCAGCTCAAGTGTCCTAAAAACCTGCCCTGCTGCTCATTCCAAATCCTTTCTCTGCCCTTTTCACCCCGTCATTTGCGCTAGGTCATCCTCCATCTCCTTGGAAATCTGCCAACATCACTGCATTACATAAAAAGGAGAAAAACTGATCCCCCAACTACTTACTTCCAATCTATCAGCTTACTTCCAATCATCAGCAATGTCACGGAATCCATCATTGCAGTTGACATGAAATCCATCCTTTTCTTGAAAAACCTCATCTCAGATCGCCAATTTGGTTTCAGACCAGGTTACTCCATCTTGGACGTGCTGCTTCTACTCACCCACCAATGGATGGAAGCCCTCAATGTCAGACATGAGTTCAGGGTTATCTCGCTGGACATGTGTCATGCTTTTGATATAGTCTGACATCCTGCTTTACCCTCCAAACTCTGCCTATGACATCCAAGCTAACTCCACACATGGCTTACTGACTCCTCTACTCTCATAGCCAATGGTTGGCACTCAATTGAATCCTTTCATCTCCTCTCCCTGTCAAAGCTGGTGTGCCCCAAGGCATTGTTCTGGGTCCATTATTTCCTTGATTTTCACAAATGATCACACTAACTCTGGAAAATCCTCTTTTATCTCTTTCCTGATAACTCCACCCTTTGCCATGACATCCCTCATCCTTCAGACATGCCAGCTGCAGCTCTTGCCTCTCTTCAGACCTTAAAAAAAATCACAAGCTGGTCACCACTTGGAATACGTCTATCAATCCTGACAAATCTCACCCTGTCACTATCGGTATCCAAAAGAACCTTCTGGCAACCCCCCCCCCCATCTTCTTTCTGAATAATCATCTTGAGGAGGTTCAATCATTCAAACTCCTGGGTCCATTATAAGCCATGATATTTCTTGTGCAAACCACATTTCAAAATTGGCCTCCAAAGCCATGGAAACCAAGGCCTTCAAGATCATTTGAATCTCCTGTGCTAAAGCTGCGTCTATGGGTGTCTTGCTTTGCCATCACAGACAGGTCGGTGGTCTTTCTGTCTACCATTACCTACTTTCTAGCCTTGCACCCTCTGCTCTTACCATGCCTTGTTCCCCTCCCCCCAGGTTTCTGCAGGGCTCACATGGTCCACCATCAACCCCCTTTTGGTGAAACTACCTAAATCCAGGATCACTTCTCCCCTCCACTCATTTATTCCTCTGTTTTCCCACATGTGAAACCAACTTCCATATCCACTTCAATCTCATTCTTTCCTCCAGGTCTTCAAGACAGTTGTTCACCACGATCTCACATCATCCCAAATCCTAAACCATGATCTTTTCTACCCTCGCTAACCACACCCAAATCCATCCTCCTTCCAATTTTCTTGTTTTCCCTCCTTGGAGTTTCCTTCTGCATCCATTTTGTCAACCCCATGCATGTGTGGTTTGCGTCCATTACATCCTGGTCAGTTCACTGTACTAGCTCTTCCATGAGCCTCGAGCATGTATACAAAAAAAAAAACTGGTTGGAAAAGAGACCATCAATATTAGGGGTAACAGATAGAAAGGTTGTATCAAAATGAGGACAGGGCAGTGTTGAGGGATGCACCAGTTCATGAGGTACGGAAAAGGTAGTTTAAAAGGCAATGAAGCTAAGGGAGGTGGTGGGGAGAAAAGGGAGTTTATAAGGGATTGAAGCTCAGGATATAACTCGGAAAAGGCGAGGCTGTGGGTTAGTGATGGCAAGTGAAGTTAGTGGGGATCGATGAGACGAGGAGTTGCTAGTGAGGGAGATGGTAGGGGAAGCATAGGCAGTGTTTGTAAAGGAGGGGAAGGTATATGTTCTTTCAAGGCCAAGTGCTATGAAACTTACAAGCACCACATCACTCAGCTTTAGCTGAGGCTTCTTGCCACAGGAAATGATGTATCAACTGGAGATGGATAGGTCAGTGAAATCATGATGGGTAAGGAGTTGGAATCAACAAGGTGAAAGGCTGAACATGATAGGGATGTGGAGAGGGGGTAGAATCATGAAGGGAGAGATATGGACAGAGATAACTTGAAGAGGAAAGAGGCAGAACATGTCAATACATGATATACTTGCTGCAAAACTACGCAAATGCAAAAGATGTTGGAACAGCCTCCACCCCCCCCCTCCATTTTTACAAGTTTTTATTTTTTATTCTACATGCCTTTTCGTTTAAATTTATTGACAACTCCACTGCATCACACATACACATCCACTTATCCCATCAACCCCTCCATATCAGGTCAGGTATGGCAGCAAGTGCCGGAGCAGTGCGTCGCTGCATCCACTTTTCCACTTTCTGTCGGTACTCCAGAGGCCTCTGTCTGGCCATCCCCCAGGCAAATTCCTAGCCCATCCCCAACTCCTTGAGATACTCAATATATTATTTAAATATAGACTGTCACCCATCCCTCCTCATTTGTCTTGTTTGTATTCCTCCATGCACATCTTCATTCCTCTTAGTCTGCTCTAACAGTTTTTAACATTGTTATCCACCTCCACCCTGTATGAATTTCAACGTGCATTTACAATTACCTCTTTTTCTTTAAGTTGTTTCGAAAGTGCTTCCACAAATTCTGTTTGCTCGTTTCACAACTTTTCTTTGCATTAATTGTCCTCACAAACAGTATGCAAGCTTTGCCATGACCTTCACCCATTGCACAATATGGACAGTCACTGCTCAAGTTGTCCCACCTTGGGTTGTGTGGTTATTGTTCCCAGCTGAACATTTTGCTCATTAATCTTAGATCCCAGATTTGAACCGAATGTACTCTGTTGATCTGTCCTTGCAATTTAATTGGGAAATACATTGTTATCTCCTTACATCATTCTCCTGCTTGTGATGTTTGTGCAATCTCCACCAGGAAGTTTAAATTGCTGTTTAAAAGAGTCCTGTATTAATTAATTGCAGCAAATAATGATGAGAAAGCAAAGCCCAAGATATTTGCTATTAAGCATCTGGATACTTGCTGGTAAGTTGATCCACACTACTTGCAAATTATAATTTCATCAGGATGACCATAATGAATGAACTGACATTTTATAACAACGAAAACTGTGAGTGTACCTGTGCAAGCCAAGCCAATCATTATCATCCAAGCCAAGCCAAAGTCCGGATTAATTGCAGGCACTTGGGACCATGAGCAGGACTGCTGCCTATGGCATTTGACTGCTGCACAGACAATAATTAAAGCCCTTCTTGGCTCCAAGTCTCCCCAGAGCAAATTGTGGCTCTAAATCAGCTGTCTGATATGTGGTGGAAGCTGTGAGCGAAACAAGCTACGGTTAACCCTCCCAAAATTGTAATATTTCTTCAGGAAATGAGGGTGGGTATCCATCCACTGTGGAAGAGAGGAATAATATTGCCTACAAGGGTTTTCAAAAGAAGTGACAGCATGAAACCACCCGAGAGAATCAAGCAATTTCATTAATAATCCTCTTATGTGTCAAACCATCAACAGTGGCAAAATAAAAATATGGGAGGGAAAAATCTCAAAGTTTATATCCAGTTGTTGTGAAGTGTACAGGTGATGGCTGTCATCTCAAAGGATTCCCTTCTGATAAGCTCTCTCTGAAGCTTTGCATTCTTTTTGAATATTAGAGGTGTATGTGCCTTCTTTTTCTCTCCACGCTTTTCTCCGCTTTTTATTAATAATTTACAATATGTGAACTTGCATTATTTCTAAGAACCGAGATGAAGATACGAAATTGCCGTAAGGATATGAAAGACTTTTTGTTGGTATTTTCTTCTTTTGAAGTGGAAATATCACAAGATTATGCAGGCTATGCTCCAAAAGATGTCAAAATGAAATAATAATAATTATTGGACTCAAATAACTTCAGTCAAATCATCAAAGACCTTCAACTGAAGGCAAATGTGAAAAAAAACACAAAAAAACAGAATGTATTAATTAATTTCCATGATTGGTTGAACCTGCAGGCACCATTAACGGAACAAAGGTTGTAGATAACTTGAGCAGAACACAATATTTCCCAATCTGGAGGATAATCCAATGCTATAAGGAAGCATTTTCAGATCTGGCCAAATGGTTTGAATAGTTGTGATAACACAACTGGTAAAATGATTTTTAAAATTTTCTATCACATTGTAATATATTGTGGCATTTCTATATCAGTCCACTCATTTTCCTCACCAGGTATTCTTAATGGCAGGATATTGCAAGAATTAACAGGTCATCCCAAAAGGGTTACATAGGGAGCTACTGACTTTTGGTTTTCCCCCTCATTCCACCATCCACACCCACTCTTTTGTTTTACCCTGATGGAAGTGTATATATTTGTAATTTCATACTTTGACAGATAAAGTACAAAAACCGAACACATGTTTTTGCATTGAAAGTAATAAAGAACGATGATCAGATATACATATATATATATATATATATATATATATATATATATATATATATATATATATATATATATATATATATATATATATTTGCGGGCCGAGGGTTGGGTGAGAAGACCACTAGGGGGGTAAGCTATCTCGGCTCCCCACCAGACTCCCCGGAATTGTAGACCATCGCACACGGATAATTCCGTGACGCGGCGGGTCGCTAACCGACCGTGGACGCCAATAACTCAACCGCATGACCTAGGGTCCTCCCGTCTGTGCGTTAACTGGGTTACCTAATTAATCACGTGATTTAATTAACGGGGAACACGCCCTCGGAATGCCTTGTCCGAACCGGATCACTTTACCGGATTGGATGCAGCCGAGCGACACTGCCAAAGACGTACCAGCTAAAAGGAACGGATTGTTGGGAATAAAGTCCTGGCGAAGCTAGGATTCGGACCATGCTGGATCAATGAAGGAAAAGACAAAAACGAGCAGGGAACATTCCTAATAGTAATTTATTAACAAGCAGTTGAGGAAGGGTATGGGGTACGATTAATAGATTTATTGGGGTGTGCAAGCGGAGATAGGGAAGAAAGGTGTGGTGCGACAATAAACAAGCAACTTACAAAAGCAGACACAGAGCAGACTTAACGCAAAATAATAATAACAATAATAATGATAATCTTCTGCAGTTTTACTTCTGTGGACAGGCGCCAGGACATACACACATGCACACACACAGACACAGAAAACCCGATTAAGAGGAGGTACTGAGGTCGTGCAGCAAGACAGGAGAGGAGTTGAGGCTACAGTCTCTCAGTACCTTGGCACGCTTGCCCGAACGCGCCACCAATACGTTTGGGGAGATGCTCCGTGGTGTGGTACCCCCTGGCAGCTAGTGTGTCGTCTCTTGCTTCGGGGGGCTTCGTGCAGCTAGCGGTAGCCCAGAGAAGGAGACATGACCATCGGCGTGAAGGGACGGACTCAGGTGGACAGGGCAGGGTCCAGGCGATGCCAACAGGAGGCGGAGTCCAAGCGATGACGGCAGGAAGTGGTCCAGTGTGCGCGGAAGATGAAGGAGGACAGAGTCGAGGCGATATCGAAGTCCAGCTTGAGCGGGAGGCGAGGCAGGGCAGAGAGAGATCGAAGGCTCCGCTCGGACCTTGATAGGCCTCGCGGCGTGGGGCGGGGGGCCACCCCGAAGCACTATGTCATCACCCGAATCGGGCGCTCTGATTGGCCCCGACCCCTTGTGCGGCCCGGCCACGATAGCTGGAAACCGCAACATTCCATTTTCGGCAAGATGACTCCGCGCTGTGGAATTGTCTCGACCCCACGACATGATATGAATCGCCCACTCCGAACTCCGCGTCATGAATTGCCTTGCAAAACCCCCCGGACCGTGCCCTGATGTGCTGCCGAGGGTCCCGCATGCCTGCTCGGGCACCCCGACCAGCGCTGGTCAATGTGCCTGCTCCGTGTGCACCACATGGCCCGAGCTGTACAACATGCCTCTGCCCGATCACAGCTTCGCTGGCCGTAGATGCGAGGAAATGGCCGCCATCTGTGGGGAACACCCGGCCGCCAGCGAGGACCGGCTATAAAGTGTTAGGATAAATCCATGCATGTTTCGTGCAGTATGTGCAGGTGGTCAGCCCAGGGCCCACGTGGTCAGCGCTCACGCTTGCCCAATTCTGCTATCGTGTGCATGTGGCGAAACCCGATCGATATAATTAGTCCAGAAATGGGTTGAAAAGTATGCGCCGCTTGTGCCTTGTACACTCGCATCCTGCCCAATGTGGCGTGGGGTTGCCTTTCTATTATCAGCCTCGATTGAGGGATCGCTTGAGGATGGGAGCTCTGTGCTGTCGATGTTCATGTGGTGTTCAAGCACCCTTTCTATGCCCCTCCCCCGCAGAAGTTAGTTTGAAGTATCGCTGTATCTTCGCAGCCACGTGTGTACTGAAAGTTGCCAGCATTTAAGGTGCTGTTTCTTCCATCTCCTCGGTACGTGTTCCGTGCAGCGTGGGCGTCGTGTTGAGTGTGTTTTCTGTCCATTGGGTGGAAATTACCGCTGCGCATGCGTTTGGCAGGCTATGATTTCTACGGAGGGGTGTCCAGCGTAATGCCTGCTTGGCCTTTGCTGAGGACCCTTCTCACAGTGAAGGGCACATGTGGCTCAGATTTACCTCAGGAATAATCAGAAAAGAAGAGTAGGAATGAAGATAGAAATGAAATGAAGAAGAAATAATGTAAGCAAACCGAGCCATGAGATCCTCGCAACGCACGCCCCTGTTGTCCCGCGAGACAAAAGGGAAGGGACTATCTACACGTATATTAATGGAATAACTGTCTTGGGACCACAAAATGTTGGATGCATGCAGTTCCGAGAACCGCAACACAACATATATACATATATGTAATATATATTATATGTATATATACATATATGTATAATATGTATATATATGTATATATATATGTTATATATATATAATGTATATAATATATATATATATATATATATATATACAGTATTTATTCTAATATAAGCCCTGGCATTTATTAGAATACCAGTTTGATCGAGGAGGGGAGGGGCTTTATTAGAGACAATCTACAAACATACAATTTTTTTTATTATTTATTTTTTATTATAAGATACAAGTATGTCAAGGTAGAGGGGTATAAATTATGCAGAATACGTTTTTTTATTATTTATTTGTTTTATTATGAAGATACAAGTATTGTCAAGGTAGAGGGTTGGTGGGAATCAAAACCTGGTTATTTATTTATTAGACGTGATGGGAAGTGATACTACGTGTGTTATCCTGGAGGATGGTGACGTTCCTTTCGGTGAGAGAAAGTTTGTGACATCACACAGCCAATTGACTCGAGGGATACATACATTGCATATCGGTTGCAGGTGACTCCAGGAGTGTGTGTGTGTGTGTGTGTGTGTGTGTGTTTGTGTGTGTGTTCCATTACCAATCAGCTTGTGGAGCACTTGCCAAGTGGCTTAAGCAATCAAACAAGCACCCCAACGTAACGCTGGCTGCTTGGTAACTGAACAGACCCCGGTTGTGTTCCATTATCAATAAGCTTGCTATCACTTGCCAAGCCAGCCATTCCTTATCAACAGTGTCGAATAGTGGAATGCTTGCTTGAGTGCTTAAGCCACTTAGCGAGCGCTCTCCAAGAAACTTGGTAACTGAACGCATCCCGGGTCTAACAGTCGGTCTGTCAATGTTTGCGAGTGTAATGGAAGCGAAACATTGCATCTTTAAAATGGATCAAACTTTCCATCCAATACGGGTTTTCACAAACAAAACGGGTCAAACCCATGAAATCTGGGTCACTTGCCATCGATGGTGATGGGTTAAAAAAAAAATTGGCTCTGCAATTTATAAAACATGTTAATGTGGCAAACAGCTCAGAAATCATGTGTTATCATCTTTGAAAGTCACAAAGAGAAACTCCTAACGATTCTGAAGCAAACCCGGTTCATATAAAGATAACCAACTGCTTTAGAAACAGCCACGAGGCCAAAGGAAAACACGATCACTCGTACGCTGCTGAGGTTAGAAGTTAAACTCTACTGTACCTCTAGTGTTACCTGAGCATGTAGTGTTACCCAAGGTAGTGTTACCTGAGCATTAACTCTTGACATCATATGTTCCAGGTGTACCCAACTCCATTAAAGTACCAGTGTTGGTTTCCCGCTGAGCTTGTTAAATCACCGGGTGAGGGCAAACACAGCCTGTTCCAAGTTCCTTACGAAGTTTCGCATGGATAAAGTACACTAAAAGGAGCACCACAAAGGCTTACCTTTTAAATATAATTCTTTAAATCTGTAATTCAAGTGAAAAATTAATGATGAAACGAAATTATGAAATTAATGAAAAGCACTCCAATGAAACGGTTGATAAGAAATGGTTCCCTTCGGAGACCCACCTTCCGGAGACGGCCAAAATGTCAAATATGTCCAAATCCAAATATGTGCAAATGTCAAATATGACAAATGAACACTTTTATAGGTATAATGATGGCTTTTTTGAACATTTTCTTCTCCACTGAAGGTAATATCCCCCCCCCCCCCTCCACATGCATTTCTTGTGGGAAATGCTGCACTGTATAAAGATGATGTCATACCTGACTGGCTATTATTTCACTTTCTTCCATGTTATTTGTTATTTATATGTATGAGCAGCTCGGTGTGTGAGTGAGTAAGGCCTTTGTACATTGCTGTTGTGATGTTGGCTCAACTGCTATGGATGCTCTACTGGACAGGCAACAGCAAACCACCCATTGTATTTGTTGAATTTTTGTATGCAGTGTTGAGGCTCATGAAGGAGCTAGAACACTGAACGAACCAGGATGTAATCAGAAAGAAAAGAACAGTCCAAAGAGGAGGGTGTGGGGTTGGGGGGACACCAACAGTAGGGTTGTGGGACAAAATAAGGAACACTTAAATAAACTAGGAGGGCGCTCGGTAGAGCGCATAACTCGTCACATCAATGCCTGATCCACGAGAATATATCGGGCCCGATACATTTTTGAAATATTCATGCTATATATCGTTTTTGGCCCGATCTCTCAATGGTGAAGAATCACTTTGACAATTAAATCATTCTTGTTTCCAGATTCGGATTCAAGATGTTCACCAAAATTGAAACAATTATTCTTTGCCACACACCAATGTGTCCACCAAGTTTCATCCGAATCCGTCCTGAACTTTTTGAGATATCGTGTATATTTATCATTTTAGCCCTATCTTTAATGGTGAAGAATCATTAAAAAATTATAGTAGTCGGATCTAGATCTGGATCTTCACCAAAATCTAAACAGTTCGTCCTTGTATCATACAGCAGACCTGTCCAAAAAATTTCACCCAAATCCATTCACAACTTTTTGAGATATCTGCACACAAACAAACAAACAGATAAACAAAAAATGAAATTGCTCGTTGAGCAAGGAATTGCGGGATAACTTTGTCATATCTCCATGATCTCTGAAAACAAAACCTGGAAATCAATTTGATTCTTATAAGTCGATAGTGCTACTGTTTAATGAGTTATAACTTAGGCCTAAGTCACATTTGCTCTACGGCTAGGATACGGCGGCCGTACCCCCCCCCCCTGAATTGACAGAAACGTGCGGCGGCCGCAGAGTTTCTGAGGTGGCCTCAGGGTGGCCCTACGCCGTATGGCTATCTTTTACAGGCCGTAGAGGTCGCCGTGGAATTATAACGCGGAGTTTACTTTTTTCATTTCTCGTTGGCCGTAGCAATTCGACAGCCGTAGCCGTGACGTAGATGTGTTCCACGTCGACCATACGAAGGGCGTACGGTGGGCTTGCTTTATTCGTGCGGCTGCCGTAGCCTCTTATCAATGAAAAATGAATTTTGCCAACCCCAAAAAATTACGGCGGCCGAACTATTTCCACGGTCGCCGTACGGTGGCCTTGCGTCTGTGTGACTACCTGCGGGCAATGCAGGGCGACACACGGTTCCCTACGCCGCCGTGCATCCTACTACGGCCTCCGTGGCAGTCTGCGTCGACCGTGCATCCACCGTGCGCTCCGCTAGAGATCGGAGTATAGGTTGTTTGCCACACACATCATCACATTTTCACCAGCAGCTCAGACCAGACACATCACCATGTATATAACCTGGTATATACCTACCTACTTCTGTATATAACCATCTGTATATAATCTGGTCAACTGTATATAATCTGTATATAACCATCAGTATATAACCTGGTCCACAATCTATATGACAGATATGAGATATGATATACATATGAAAAAGAGCTGGTATATATATTCCACTCGTTACCGTCCGTCTGGCCGCACGTTCGCCTTAGGGCCCCCCTGCGGTCACCTTGCGGGCACCTTGAGGCTACCTTGTGTCTGCCTTGAAAATTCAATGGCGCCGCAGGGACGCCCTAGCTCACCATGCGACATAAATCAAAGACGTATGGCACCCCCACGTTTTCAGTCCCACAATTTCTAAATACCCCGTGCGGCTACCCAAAAAAATAAAAACATGTACTGCTACATTGTGTGACTGTGGATACTGCGGCCGCCCTTAATTGCTAGTAGCCGTAGATTTTGTAGACCCTACGGCTGCCGAGCCAAATGTGACTTAGGCCTTCGTTTGGTCATGATCATAACTTGGAAGTCAATCGGACTTGAAATGGCGTTTTTATCGCAATTTAAAGTTTTTGACCCCGACCCCCCTGACATTCGACCCCAACCACTAAGAAGGGTGTTGGTGTGACACCCAATGAGACATATGGTTGGATGCAGTATTGGAAGATGCACATTTTGGATTTGGTTTGAAGTCGATACGACCATTTTAGCGGACATTATTGCGAAAATAAGAATTTCGGTTTTTCGGTGACCTTGACTTGACCTTGACCTTGACTTTGACCTAGATTCATCAAAAACGACGTGTCTAAGTTGGACCATGCCGACGTCTGTACCCAGTTTGGTCATGATCGCTGAAATGGTGTGGCTGCTACAGGGTAAACAAAACACACAAATCCGAAGGATCCGGCAATTACAAACAGCCAAACACACAGAAAGGGGTGAAAACATAACCTCCTTCACCTTTGGTGGTGGAGGTAATTAATGACGTGGGGAAGAATGACAGCAAGGGGAGACACAGTAGGTGAACAAGATGAATACAGCATGACAACCTCTCATTCTCAGAAGTAGAAGGAAAGCCTGGAAACCCAAAAAGGGTTGGCCTTGGGGAGGTTAATGGGGGTAGAAAGATCATTTTGTAGATGGGGTCGGATTACCTGGGATGGTGGTGAATAGCTGCTTGAAATTGTTTTGGAATACTGACAAACTTGCAGGGTGCAGTATGTGTGCGGGCAGTGGGGAGGGGCTCACTTCTTGGAGCTTCCAGATATTGGTGCACTTATTTTGACTGTATATTGGGGTCATGGAGGAGCATGTGCATAAATTGCATGTTGGGTGTCAACATGAGGATACAATATGCAAATCAACATAATATGGATTTAAACCTTGTATATACAGCATCGTGAGGAAAGTGCTCAGATGAGAACTGACTAACCCATTCGCAATGACACCTCAATCTTCCATGAGCCTTTCTATATCTTTTGTGTGTGTGTGTGTGTTTATAGACAGTGCCATGTTACACCACACACACCACACACACACACACACACACACACCACACACAACACACACCACACACACATATTGTTATGGTTTCCGCCGGCGCGTCGCCACGAGCACGACCCTCGATGGAGCGGTGGCCGCCTCGCTCGATTCGCCGGAATGTCAGATCGCGGCCGGGAAAAGTCCGGGTCGATGGGTCTGGTTATTTTGGACGAAATATGCCAATGGGAGATCACGTGGGGTAGAGTTAATTGCCACTTCAACTTACCTAAGTACCCACGTGATCCAGCTTCCGGGGTATTCACCCTCGGCGGAACTCGTACGGAAGCGAGCCGCTTAAGCGGGCCCGTTCGTGTGCGTAGCCGAGCGGTGGTATCGCCGAATTCTGCCAGCCCGATTATCTTGTGACCCTGGCAATGGCCAACTAATCCTCACACGCACGACATGCTCAGCCAATGAAGGAAATGACACGACGAGCTGAGTACATTTAACAATTGGGGTTTTATTTACAATAATAATGGGGAACTAAGAACACAAAGAGCAGAACTAAACCGAATACCAGGCAATGCATGTATGTACAGGACACAAAGCACTTAACAGTTTTCTACTTGTTAGACGGGTGCCACAAACAGACACACGCACACCGACAGAAAATGGTGGCTATCGCCTTTATACGGACTTCAGCTCGGAGGACAGATGAGCTGAAGTCCAGGACCTATCTCGGACCTCCCCACCTCGCGACGACCACGATGGCGATCCCCAAGAGGAGAAGGCTCCAGACCTCCCCGACTACGACAAGCCAACCACGACGAAAAGCGACGATCGCCTAGATGATCACCCACGGCCGTGCCCGAGATGTGATCCTTCTTTTCTCTCTTTCCTTTCTCTCTCTTCATACAACACGTGGCCATGTATTTATTCACCTGTTTGGGGTGGGGGGGGGGGGAAGGGGGAGGAAAAACGTCTCTGCCCCTCCATTTCTTGGTCTGAGGGGGTGAAGTCCTTGATTGCGCAAGGAGGCCCACTCCTATTATTCTGGGCGGAGTCCGATCTGAGGCGGTGAAGTCTTGATTGGCCAAAGGGCACACTCCTCCCATCCTGGGCGAGTCTCGAGCTGAGGTGATCGATTCGCGATTGGCAAGGGCAACTCCTCCATCCTGGCGGAGTCCATCTGACTCCCGCCAACATTCGTGGTCGGTGGGGTGTAGATAATGGCGTCGGGAAGAGCGATGTGAAGGTGAAACGATGCTGGCTTGGTTGCAGTCGTTGGTGGTGTGAACAAGAAAAGGAAACCTGACTATTAATAATAAACACAGCGCAGGAACATTTAAATACCCGTTAGACTAGGGAAAGGGCTATCTATAAAACACGTACTTACCGAGATAACTAATCTATAGGAACCTGAATGGTGTTCTGTGAATTCCACAACCGTAACAATATATATATAATATATATATATATATATATATATATATATATATATATTGTTACGATTCTGGAAACCATGCGCACTCAACATTCAGGTTCCTATAGATTAGTTATTCTCGGTAAGTACGTGTGTAGTCAGGACCCTGTCCTTTGTTTAGCGGGAGGATTAAATGTGTGCATTGTGAGTCTTTAGTTAGGTTATTTATATCCACGAGCCATCGAATAACCATCCCATCTGCATGATCCATCCCCCATCACGATCCACTACCACCCGCTGTCTACAAGCACTCTGACTTGCCAGGGCAGTGTCTTGCAGCCGTTCCTTGCTGCTCCCACCAATGCTCCTTCACAAACGTTTTAACTCTTGCACCAATGCAACATCGATACTGTTAACTCTTCCAGAGCGGAGCCATGTGGAGAATATGAGGTCTCCGAACAGGGCCACGGCTCCGCCCGGTAGACAATTGGCCATAGGCCAATGAGGCAGAGACAGCAAGATTATTCTCGCCAAGGCCCTCCCCATGTGGGAGGACATATAACCCCGAGACGCTCTGTGCAAGAGGAGGTGTGTGGATAAGAGTTTTGATGGTGGCTAGTTGGTTTTGAGGCAGTTTTATTCACGGAGCCTGAGTCAGCTGCAGTTTGTTCGCGGTGGCTGTTGTGGCGAGTCTGGCCTGTTTTGTGAACCCGACTATTCGCCACGCGGGCTGCCAGCGAGCACGAGTCCCACACTTGGGCGGGACTTTGACTACCCACAGTTGCCCAGCCAAACTCTGACCCCCAGCTCGTCTGACCCCAGCTCGTGCACCCACCCACAAACAGCCTCAAACACCAATCGACGTCACGTCATCACCCCAGGAACTAGGTATGCAAGAACCAGGTACGCCAAGATCCAGGTACACTGGGAGCCAGCTATACGAAGAGCCAGCTATACAAAGAGCCAGGTATTCAGAGACAGTACGCCAAGACCAGGT
>CM068964.1:63254722-63271872 GCA_035128595.1 Eptatretus atami
GGCCCAAGCTGGCGGGCCATGTGAGGGGTCGGGGCCAATCGGAGCGCCTGATTCGGGTGATGATGTTTGGATTCGGCATGGCCCCTCTCCCCGAGCTATGGGCCCTGTAAAGGTCGGGGCAGTCCCTCTTGCCCTCCCTCTTGCCTCCTGCTCCTTGTCTCCGTCTCTCTCTCGCCTCGCCTCGTCAACACCGCCACGACCTGCCTCCTGCTCCTCGTCTCCGCCTCCTCGTCTCTGCCCACACGATGACGACCCCACCCGCCTACCTGGTCCCGCCTACTACTCCACCCAAGTTCCTCCTTTACGGTGCCCAATTCCCGGTTCTAAACTGCCTCTTCATCAGGTTTTCTGTGTCTGTGTGTGTGCGTATGTGTGTGTCCTGGCGCCTGTCTGCCTAAGTAAGACCGCAGAAGATCGTTATTATTATTATCGTTATTAATTTCGCGTTAAGTCTGCTCTGTGTCCCCTTTTGTAAGTTGCCTGTTTATTGTCGCACCACACACTTCTTTCTATCTCTGCACAACACACCCCAATAAATCATCACTGTGCCACATATCTTTCCTCGCCTGCTTGTAAATAAATTATTATTATTAGGAATGTTCCCTGCTCGTTTTTATATTTTCTTCCATTGATCCAGCATGGTCCGAATCCTACTTGAGCTGGGACTTTATTCCCAACGATACGTTCCTTTTAGCCGGTACGTCCTTGGCAGTGTCGCTCGGCTGCATCCGATCCGGAAAAGTGATCCGATCCGGGAGAGTGATCCGGTTCGGACAAGGCATACCGAGGGCGTGTTCCCCGGTAATTAAATCATGTGATTAATTAGGTAACCCGATTAACCCATAGACGGGAGGACCCTAGATCACGCGGTTGAGTTATTGGCATCCACGGTCGGTTAAGCAACCTGCCGTGTCACGGAATTATCCGTGTGCGACGGCCTACAATTCCGGGGAGTCTGGTGGGAACCGGATAGCTTCCCCCACCGAGTGGTCTTCTCACCCGAACCCCCAGCCAGCAACAATATTTACCATTTACCAGCTGGTCTTTATGGGGAAAAGTGAGAATATCTGTCTTTCTTTCATGAAAAGATTCCAGGTAGATATGGTATTTACTAGCCGGTCATTGTAGGAAAGGAATGTAAGGAAATATGAGGAATATTCGGTATCTCTTTCATTGAAAAGAGATGTTTCAGGTAGATGACCAGTTGCTTCTCTTCTCAAGATGGGCAGAGGGATGCTGCTGCAACTTGCCTGGTGAAAGGATGAAGAAACATTTTGCATAAAATGGAGTCATCTGCAAAGTGGTATAATGTATTTTAGTGATGAAAATAGGTCATTGATGTCCTGTTTGTGCCAAAAAAACTAAATCGTCTGTTTTATTCACCATTCATTTATTTTCATGTTTTTATGCCTCTGCTGACGAAGTCACTAGAGGCATGATGTTTTTAGGTTGTCTGTTCATATGTACATACATCCGTCCATGCTAATTTTCTCTGCTTTCTCTGCAACTGCTTATACAGTTGACAATTTTCATCATAGGTGCGACGTCTCACATAGAATGTTTTAATGATAATTATGATGTTATAGGTCACGTGGTGTGGCAACCATGTTGGAAAAAAGGAAAACCTTTGACCTCTGCATCTTCAAAACCGCTCCTTGGAAGTCATTGAAACGTGATACGTGTGAAGTACTCCCCATGGGAGACAAGTATGATATTTTTTTATGATGTCAGGTGTTATGACATCATAATTGCATAAGTCTAACGCTTTATCCGATAAGTATGAAAATTTTTGAGTGTTATCTTGGGCTAAATTGTATGGGGGAAACAAATTGATGATATCATCCATCATGTAGTGCAGCAGCCACATTGTTTTTAACATAAAAAGCTTCAAAAAATCTTCTTCTCCAAATGGCTGGACAGATCAAGGTGAAACTTTACAGGTATGAACACCTATCCATGAGAAAAAAAAGTTCTTCCTCTTTGATGTCATAGATCACATGGTTTGGCAGCTATGATTTTTTGAAGAATAAAACTTAAAAAATTTTCTTCTCCAGAACGGCTTAACAGATCAAGAGGAAACTTCACGCACATGTTCCCCACGCAACCAAACAAAAAGAAGTTCAAAAGAAAATTTAACTGCAGAGATGTCCCATGCAAAGAGAGAATATTCAAATGGATGAAGAAATTTTGAGGGCAAGGAACTGTGCACAACCTGAACTCAAAATCACCAGACAGACGAACTCATTCTGCATGACCTTTGCTGAGAACTCCTGAGGTCATTGAAAGGGTTCAACAGTCAGTCGGAAACAGTCGACAAAAGTCACTTTGCCGCTGCAGTAAAGAACTTGGTGCCAACTCTCAGAAGGATTCTCCATGATGACATGAAACTTTATCCAAGAAGAACAATGGTTTCAGCAGGATGGGACAACCCCTCACACCACCAATGAGTCCCATGAGTGAGTGACAAGCCACTCCTGTGAGAGAGTGATTGGCTGATGTTTCAGCATCGATTGGTATTCACATTCCTCTGATCTGAGCCCACTAGTTTTTATCTTTGGGGATATCTCAAAGACAATGTGTATAACAAGGATAACCCACGAAGCATGTTTGAGATGAAACAAGTAATCACTGAAAAAGTTATGTCTATCCCAATTGCCTAATCTCAGCGCATCATGAACAACTTTGGCCATCGTGTTTAAAATTTGTATTCAGCGCAGAGGTAGACATTTGAGCATGCGATTGACCAAGTGCCAAACTAAATTCTTACAAGTTACGCTTCTGATATTTTGTACACCTGTGCCACACAAAATGAAGCACATATGAAATATAATGTATTAATCTTTGTTGTCCCATATCCATAGAAATTCCTCTTCAGTAACACAATAAATTTGAAACATCATTTCGAAACATAAAGCATCAAAAAGTAATAAGAATAGCAAGTAAAATATGTAAGATGGACGAAACAGCAAAATGGACAAGAATTTGAATTTAACATTTGAATTTCACGTGGTATAAATGACTTTTTGAAAATGTTCTTCTTAATAAGCGGAAATAGAAAGCGTCTCCCTGAGAGCAGTTTTTCAAAAAGACCGTTCAAGAAATGACTTTCATCAGTACATACATGCATCGACTTCCTTTTCAATGCTTGCAAATATAGAGACTTCATACAGATTGAAGGTCCACCCACTTTAAATGTTAGTGGAATGACCTTTCTTAAGTCTTGACTTATTCCGCACATTTAGATAACGATGCCAAGAAACCACATTAATGACAAAACACTGATTATAGTGAGGGATTAGTCAACATCCGTGTCACGCATGAGCGAACACCAAATTAATTCAACTTCCTGAGAAGATACCATTTTTGCATTGATTTTCTTGTGCACAGAATCGACATTTCCATCAAAAGTTAGCTTAGCTTGCTATCAATAATAGTGCCCATGTATTTGAATTTGTTAACAATTTCCATCTTATCACCATTTATGGTTACAGGCTATTGATTGTTACCTTTTCTAAAATCCATAATCATCTCTTTATTTCTGCACTCAATCAGAGTGAGACAAAAGTCCCCACACCACTTATTGAATGTATCAATCTCATTGGAGGATGACTTCATCAGAAACACAGCCAACAATGGCGGTATCATCCACATACTTAATAAAATTACACACTTCTTTGAGAGCCACACATCCATTGGCGTATAGACTGAACAGTGGAGGTGATAATACAATGCCTTTCGGAGCACCAGTAGGCAAGAACAATACCTTCGATAAACTACCATTCACATTCACCTGCTGAGGATGGCCTATGAAAAACACTTTATACCTAGAGTATGATATTGGGGTTCAGGCACAGGTCACTCAACACTTTAAGAAGGGTAAATTGTTGCATCATGTTAAAAGCTGACATGAAATCAATAAATAATACACAAACATATGATCCATTCTTGTCAAGGTGACTTGTGATGAGATGAAGCAAACTGAACCATGCACCTTGCTTTGTATGCAAATTGCAAAGGATCCAATTTGGGAGCTAAATCTCATGCTATAAACATCCCTATCAATTTTTCCATACACCTACACAGGATGGAGGTAAGGGCAACAGGTGTATATTTATTGAACTGTTAGGGTGAACATTTTTTGGCACTGGAATAATGATAGACTTTTTCCAACAAATAGGAACGGTATGAGTAGTTACAAGTAACTAAAACAATCGAGTAAAAACATTTCTGAGTTTGAAACGGCACTCTTTCAGAATACGAGACTTGATGCCATCTGGATCACAAGCCTTCCTTTTATCCAACCCCCTAAAGTACTTCATGACATTAGATTCACAATTTACCGGTATGGCACACGCTTGAGCATCTACATCCTCACAGACAGTTTCACATTTTCGTCAGTTCCTTGGAACATCACATCTAGCATAAAAGTCACTCAATTCATCCACAGATTTGGAATCGGGAACATTAATGGGAAACCTACCGACCTTCTCCTTCTTGTTTATGCCCATCATATTTCTGAGTTCCTTCCTTGCATTACACGAGCATCCCCCTCATATTGTTATTCTTCAATTTTAACCCTGTACAACCATTTACACGTCACGATGACAGAGTGCAGTTCCTTCTTTGCCACTCTGAGGGCACAGCCATCCTGCAGGAATGTACGTTTCTTATTCATCAAACAAGCCTTCCCTTCATCAGTAACCCAAGGTTTGTTATTGGGAAGTATGCATATTGTTCTCTCTGTGGTCACAAGCTTTTCACAGAACTTCACGTAATCTGTGATAGTCTCAGTAACTTCGTTGGGGCCCTCACAGGAGTCAAAAAACTACATCCAGGTCTGTGCATAGGAAACAGCCCTTCAAATATGTGTTATCCTCTTCTGTTATAGTTTTTACCATCTTGCACAGAACAGGAATTCTTTGCAACTTTTGTGTGAACTTAGGAAAGAGATGGACCACCTTATGGTCCGATTGTCCGATCACAGGAGTACCCTTTGCCATATAAGCATGGTCAATGTTGCCATAACATTTGTCCAACGTCCTTTTACAACAAAGCTGAGGAAGTTCCTGACTGAGCTCACATCTATTGAAGTCCCCAATAATCAGGATGGATTGACCCACTGAATGGGCGGTCGCCATATTGTGACTTTCGGCAATTCATTTCAATGCCACTTAAACTCTGGCTCTGGTGCATACACCAGGATTATAGTGCAATGACCAAGTTCCCTTCGCAAGTAGTGGGGTCGGAAAGACACCGTCAGTATCTCTACGTCCTTGGAACAATACCGTTCACAAACCACAAAAAAAAAATCTTTGGCCCAATTCAAATTCACCTGCATACATAACCAACAACCTTTGGCCTTGTCCAATGATATGTCTCTATCCACCCTAATCATCTCAAATCCATCAAAGGACACATCATCCCCTTCACCAAGCCATGTCTCAGTGAAACACACCACCGACAAGGTCCAATACTACCAGTCAAACTTCAATTTTGTTCTTCATTCAGCGAGAGCTAATCAAAGTCAAAAAAGAAGTATGGGTACATTGTGGTTTCTGTGTTTATTGTGGCTGACGAAGACCTCCACGAGAACCTCATTTTTTATTTTCCTTAATTCTAAGAGCACCATTCTCAAATGCCAGGTTCACAACATCTCCTTACGTAATATCACTAATACAGTTGGAACACAGGTTCAGCTGGAACTCGCAAGTGTACGTGATAATGCCATCTTGCGAAGAACTTCCATGAAGTGAACATCAGATACCATCCATCATGTGCAATAGCATTGAAAACCCAAAGCATTTTGACAGCCACAGAGACAGTGAATCTCCATCTTCCATTTACCAATAAAATCCATTCAGCAAAACAAAGTAAGGTTAAAACAAACAAAAAATATTTGCAGAGCCTGTGTCATTCAGGATCTGCTACAGTGCAACATCCCCCTATTCCTGAAGTTTGAATCAAAATAAAGACCAATTATTGCACCGTAGTCCCAAGAAGAAAGCCAGACATAACAAGACACACACACACACACACACACACACACAAACACGGATAAGTAATACAGAATAAAAATGAATGCATTGTGGATTTTTTTTGGGGGACACCCTGTATGTGAAGAACAGCATTAGCATCAGTCCCATTAAAATGTTTATTTGTGGGGCACAGGCCTCTAAAGGTCGAGCATGGGAGAGAACTCCATCCGAAGCACACAGGAAAATCTGAAATCCTATCTCAGAGGAAGTTCTGGATACTATTTGCTGACAGTTTGGAAATCTTGACAGAGTACCAGAGTGTCAAAGCCTTGGAGGATGTCTGGTGAGATGTTTCTGGACTCTTATTTGAGATTGAGTGCTTCCATTATTGAGAGGGAAGAATCAACATGTCCAAGGTAGAATAACCTGGACTGAAACTAAACTGATGATCGGTGATCACTGTTCCACTTAATGCTCAGTTCCAGAGGTTGTCCGAGAGGAAGGAGTTAACATCATTAAAAAAAAATCAAAATCTGCTGTGAGAAAGTTGGCACATTCATTAAGAATAGCACAAAACAAAGAGCCAGAAGTGATGCAAACTTCGCATAAACCCACATTCTGCACAAAATTTGTCATTTTGCTCTTGAGAGTACCAATTGAACTTTGGTGTTCCTGAAGTTGTGGTTCAAGAGGTGAAAGTGCCATGCAGAGGATTTGGATAATATTACAGCTTTTGTTTCATTTATCAACAGAAAACCTTGGGAAACAAAAGGTGTGACAACATATACATTCCCTTTAGCAATATCAGGAGTAACTTTATATTGTTCAGAGCTTCATGAATGTTGGAAGCCAGCATATTGCTGCATCACCATGCATGCCCCTTGCTCTTTCAATAAGGATTTCATTTAATCAGTAGTGATGAATTATACCCCTGATGCTATTTAAATCGAAATAAATACTGTACATACCTCATACAACTTTAGGCTTAAAACAATACAAGCCATGATTAATGAACTAATTGAATAGAGTAATTAAACTATAAGTGTTCAATCATCTTCAGAGCATGTGAAACGTCACACAGCCAATTGGGACTCGAAGATGGTCGCACCAGCAAAAAATAATAATCATGTAAATTTAGTGTACTCCTGTAGTATAGGACAGTAATTTGTAATTTAGGCAGGAGGTTGGTGATGACTAGCCATCTCTCCATCAAAAGACACCATGGGATCTTTTAACATCCACCATCTAATGCTCATAGATGAGTCACCAGCTTAATGTCATGGCATCCAATATACTATCACAAGTTAAAAAATAAAAAAATCAGTCCTCTCCTTTCCAATGAAAGACAATGGAAGTTTATGAAAGTGACAATCACAACATCTTATCATTAGCAATTATCTTCACTTTATAACATTCTACATTTAAAATTAACAATCCTGTAGAAAATGCAACTTCACAAAATTTTCATTTTTCTTTTTCCTGGATTCGGCCATGCCTTGTCCATGACAAACTAAAACATGTGTGCTACATATCACATGTGACTATATAGCCAATCATCTACCCACCATTTATTTAAGAATGCATTATTTGCAATGAAATACAATATCTGCCTTGAAGGAGTGTGTCTGTTTGATGCAAGACAGGACATTAAATCATTTTTGGCAACATCGTTGCAGAAAGCAAAGTCAAAATCTTTGATGTTTGTTGAATACTTTGTGATGAGTGCAAATGTACACAAAGTAGGCAAATTTATTTAGTGTGTATAATTTTTGTTTGTCTTGACATAGCCTGTTTGGTGCTCACATCTGAACATATGTGCAACCTTGGGTTCTAATAACTTGCATTATAATCTATATATAATTACCCGAACCTCAAAATGTGTATGTATGTTTCATGACAACCCATTGTTTGGACATCTGGCCTGACTCCACCCCTGAAAAAAAAAACATACATCTGCCATTTTGCAGGCTCCGTTGGGCCCAAGACATATTCAGAAGTGTTATATATTCACAATTGCCATGCCAATTCCCTATAAGTTTTCTCTTCATTGTGAAAATGACCAAAAGTGACTGTTTACAGAATCATCAAATGTCGAAGGGTCACAGCCCATCGGCATCACAGACGTTCTGAAGTACACAGTACACAGTTTGTGTAGGCCCTAGATTTCAAGCCTTCTGGCCTATAGGATCATTCCTTCATGGCCCAGTGGAATTGGAATTTATCGAAGCTATACAAACACAATGTATTATGCAGTATATGCACATAAGCAAGAGCCATGTTTTGACTTCACTACATATAACTCGATTTGTTTTTTTGTTTTTTTTCTGAGGCATTGAGCAATCACCCCAACATTCTGTGCCTATGCACTACCCACATTTTTTTGATGTTTTTATTTGGAAGCGAACAAGGCTGTTCTTACATACCGCCCGTGTTGTTCTTTTATTTCGGGAGCAACAATCGAGGCTGTTATGTGCTGATATACCTTATGTTTGTGCATTTCACATTAATGTCTGAAGCACATCAAATAAATTCCACCTAATGTTTTGACCTGTTCATGGTTGGAATACAATTTTGACCCGTTCCTGTTTACCATTCCCTTATTGCTAACTAGCAGGAGCACTCAGCGTTGCTCGGGTGAAAAATTGAGAAGGGGTTGTTGAAGAAAACTCACGCACAGGTTCCTTTAATACTTTATTTAACAGGGTTGAATCACTAGAAACATACGAATGGAGAGAGGCACTCCGACAATTCTGGAATCCTCCTTAAGTGCTCAACAACTGTTCCCTTTTATCAGTGCCGGATTAAGCCTGCGAATGGCCTTCTCAGGCACATTTTGAAATTTTAGAGAATGGCCTGAAAATTTTAAATTAGATCTCGGGCTCATGGAAATGAACCCCAGACAAAAGATGAACTGATTCAAGAACAAAATATTTAATACAAAAAAAGACAAATATTTAATGTGAAAGAAAAATAGTTTATTTAATCCTATATACAATTTGCAGTGCATGGATATATATGCATGACAAAACACGTACAGATTTGGCACTTTGCTTTCCAGTTTACTAGACCTTAGATTGCAACCTTGCGTGCTTTTACAACTGCAAACTCTTCAATTACGGAACTGAAGTCCAGTTCTCGGAGCAAATCACTTTCAATGCACAAAAGGGCCAACGCACCAAGAGGCTGTTGATGCATGGTAGAACGCTTCACATCTTTCATTCTCTTTAGTGCGAAAATGAGCGTTCTCCTGAACAATTGGTGGCAATCAGTGCTAAGTATATTCGGAGAGCAACTTCAGTGTTTGGAAAGGCTGCATTAACTCCAGTGGTGTGCAGCAGCACAAACATATGCTGTGCACACCCTGTTGGGGGGATCTTGAGGGCAGTTTGTTTTTATACCAGCAAATGAACTGACGGAACTCTGACGCAAAATCAGTATTCAGATCCTTGTGATACACACTGACAAGCCCTGTAATAGCAGTGTTGATATCCTCGTCGGTGAAAATCGACAGCCAAAGAAATGGTGGCTATCGCCTTTATTAATACCCCCAGCTCGGAGGGAAGGTGAGCTGGAGGTAAGGGTCTATCTTGGACCTTCCGCCTCGTGCGGTCTTCAAGGACCAGGTCCTCGGGTCGAACTGGACCCCCCAGCACGATCCAAGCAGCGAAGTCGGCAGGGCGGAGGCTGGCGGGAAAGTCCCTCCGTGCGCAGACACTCTCCAAAACTCGTGTGCGCCAGAACAACTCCACCCTCTCCACCCGGACGACCTTCTGCGCATGCGCCCTCGTCATCCCTCCCATTGGTCAAACGGCGGCAAACCCCCCGATTGGCCAGGTGGCGTGGTGACATCACTTAGATCCGCCTACAACAAGAAAGCGGAGCAACAGGTTTCTGCAGGGGCTCCGCCCACCCTGACGTCGGCCAGAGCGAGGTGAAGAAGCGAGGCGAGGGCGATGCGGTGTGGTCGGCGGTGGAAAAATAGACGAAAAGCAAACTGACTATTAAAATAACTTCACAGCACAGGAACATTTAATTCCCATTAGACCAGGGTCGGGGAGCTATCTATAAAACACGTACTTACCGAGATAACTGAGCTAAAGGACCTGACTGTTGAGTGTGATCGTGGTTTCCAGATTCGCAACAATATTACCCTGGCAGGGACAGCAATTAGAAAGAATTTGTTTAAAATTTAAAAAAATTGACGAAAACTGCTTCTCTATATTAAAAAATGACACAATCTACATGAGTATTGTTACGGCTGTGGAAATTCGCTATACACCATAAAGGGTCCTTAGATCAGTTATGACGATAAGTATGTGTGTAGTTAGATTTCTCCACCGTTGTTGAGAGGGAATTTCCGTGTTCACAGGGCTGCGATCCTTTAAGATAGCCGTTTTTCTTTTCTCTATCATTATTTTGGACCAATCACCCCAACAACCAAATCGCCACCACCACCTTCGCCTCTTTTCCTCCACAACTCCACCCGCAAACATCGCTTCACCCATTCTCAACGACGCCGCCAACAACCAAACTCCCACCACCTCCGCCTTTCCCACACGTCGTGCCATGGGCTGTGAATGCGTTCCTTTCGCCTCAAAAAGCGGATCAGGAATGCTTCACGCCCCTTTTCATCCGCCCAATGGCTGAGCATCGGGTGGTGTGGCCCCGCCTCCGAACTCGCTGTGATCCACAAATTTACATAGACGCCCCTCCCCCGGGCTATATAAGCGCGAGCACAACGCAGCTCGCGGTGCAGTGCAGTATGTCGGCAGAAAAGTCAAGAACCAAGTGGGGGCAGTGGGTGGCAGCAGCATGGTCGGCGGGGCAGTCAAGTCAGCAGTGTCGGCGGGGTAGTCGAGTCGGGGAACGGAGCTCGAAGCCGACGGGAAAGGCAGACGGGAGGCGCCGGAGAGCGCTCGCCGACCACGCCAGGGGCACGAAGCCAGGCGCAGCTACGCTGACATCGCGGCTTGCCCGCCATCGCGCCACGAGGGCGCAGGTAGGACCCTTCGGTCTCGTGGACCTGGCCGCCATCCAGGTTCCACGCGCATTAGGCCCACGGGCCCAGTCTGCTCCCTTGTCTTGAGGGGGTCTTTTCTTGGGTTTTCTTTGAATGCGTGTTGTGGCGCCGTGTCTTGTAAAGTAGAAACTGTTTAATTGCATTTAAATAAACATTGCTAAATTCGGTTGTAACTCTTGCTTGTAAATTGCTTCTTACTGTATGGCTGTGAATACGTGCTTGCCTTGTCTGAGTGCATAATAAATGTGCTTGTCGAACTGTTCCCCGTTTCGTTGCGTCCTTTCTTTGTTTGAAAGTTCCATCTTGCATCACGGAAGGAATTGGTAGAAGGGTGTAAGCACCCGGTAAATAATCACGTCCGTCGGGGCGGCGATAACACCACTCGGTTATCACTGAAGCACGGAACGGACCGCTTAGCGGTTCGTGTCCTAGGCCGGCCAGCGGCGAGGAACGATCGCCCGGTTAACTACCCGCGCAGGTACTTAGGTAGGTCGAGTTTGGCGAACAACCCTATCCTGCGCGGGTGGCCGATTGGCACGATTGTGGTGTGGTCGAAAGACCCACCCGTGACTAGCTCCTGGCGGTAGTTCCACGGAGGGTCACGACTGAATTGTCCGTTCCGGTGGGCGACGCGGTCGCGATTTGAGTTACGTGGCCGATCGCACACCGGGCGGACCGAAATTCGTAACAATATTATGATTATATCAGACGATGGACAATCCCGAATTCCCAATGACCTCATTTCTAAAGCCGTAATGTAACCGCTCTTCTGATTTGCTGAGACAGACTGTCGCCCAATGTAGGGATAAACACAATCATAATTATAATGTGATAGATCTATAGAAAGATCCATAGCACTAGACTAGTGTACTAGTAGAATGCCATTCGCACAGTTAATAACGAAAATTTATGAGTTTATCACAGCCCATAATGCAATATATTACTAGACCAATAAGAATTGTATGTAAACAAACAAAAAAAAAGTTGCCTAAATTTTGTGGCCCCCGAATTTTTGGCTGGCCCTAAGGCACATGCCTTGTCTGCCTAATGGTTAATCCAGCACTGCCTTTTATACACTCAAGCAAACAATGAAGCAATGAGGAAATTTGAGCAAGACAAGATAAGAACAGCTTGTGGAGCAAAATTTGAAAGCACAAACATCTTTCTCAATATTCAATGATGAAATACACAGCTGTTTGTGAGTGAATAATGACCACTTCAGCACTTTCCAGAAAACAGGCACTTATAGGAGCTAAATATATCTTTATTTTCAAATATAAAGTGAACCAGAATATAAAAGCTATTTAATCGTATAACTAAATAGTTCTTGTCAATTTGATTAATACATTAATAATTATTAATTTATAGAACACAAATAAAATTAATATTCCCAACAGGATCTTCTCAATTATAGCATGTCACATGGGTTTTAATCAATGCTGTGATGTGGCAGAATGGTTAAAACTTAAAATGTTTCAGCTGAGAGGTCAAAAAATACTTTAAGAGTACAGAAAAGGTTGTCACGAATTCCCTTACATGTTTTCACATTCCACATAGCTTCTAATAAAAAACCAAAACAACAACTTCATTGCTATTTGATTTTACAAGCTCTACGTTTTTGCATTGCGAAAGCCCCATGAGTAGCCTCACAAACAGACGAGAAGATAACATCTTATCTTGCAAAACCACACATTTTGCAAGAACACCCAGGCTTCATAGCAAGACAACATGTTTCATAGGTTTAGTCAATTTAATAAATATACTTTGGTTGGACTTTATCTATTTCAACCGCTTACAATTCATTTTAATGCTTTTTTCATTTGAAAACCACATCCACATTTCCCCCTTTTGTCCTTAAGGCCCTGTCACACCTTGACGATTTAGCCAGCGTATGCCGATTTATGAAAAATTTGTCTTAAACGCTGGCACCGTCGAATACGTTATGGGTACGTTTTGTATATGTTAAGACGACGCTGAAAAACACTGCCATAAGTCGTAGTACGCTGGCTTTAAACGTTGAACTTTTGGGTTTACCTCAAATTTTTTCATGCTTGAAATTTTACGACGTATGCCGGCGTATGACTCACACGTTCCGCTACGCTGGCCATAAGTTGTAGGCACGTTATGCGATCGTTGACACACGTTGAAACACGTCACTTGTAAGTTACTCAAAGTCGAAACACGTCGAGGTAATGTTTAGCATACCTGAAACTTATTTCTAACCTATGAGTAACGTTTTGTAAGCACGCTACACGAACGTTGTTCACACTTTGCAAACAGTTACTTGAAAGTACTACTACTACTACTACTACTACCAACATCGACATCACTAAATTCTCTCGAACTACTACTACTACTACTACTACTACTACTACAACATCGACATCATATAATTATCTCGAACTACTACACTGCTACTACTACTGCTACTACTACTAACATCGACATCACTAAATTCTCTCGAACTATACTACTACTACTAATAACATCGACATCACAATTCTCTCGAACTGCTACTACTACTATTAATACTACTACTACTAACATCGACATCACTAAATTCTCTCGAACTACTACTAATACCAACATTGACATCACTAAATTCTCTCGAACCTACTACTGCTACTACTACTACTATACTACTACTACTACTAACATCGACATCACTAAATTCTCTCAACTACTACTACTACCAACATTAACATCACTAAATTCTCTCGAACTACTACTACTGCTACTACTACTGCTACTAATATACTATTACTACTAACATTGACATCACTAAATTCTTTCGAACTACTACTACTACCAACATTGACATCACTAATTCTCTCGAACTAACTACTATACATCTACTACTACTAACATCGACATCACTAAATTCTCTCGAACTACTACTACTACCAACATCGACATCACTAATTTTCCGAACTACTACTACTGCTACTTACTACTACTAATACTAACAACACGACATCACTAAATTCTCTCGAACTACTACTACTACTACTAATAACATCGACATCACTAAATTCTCTCGAACTACTACTACTGCCACTGCTACTGCTACTGCCACTGCTACTGACATTGACATCTACTCAACATGGAGTCTGGAACACTGACGGGTTCCTCTTGTGAAGCCCATTTGTATATACCAATTCCCTAAACGCTGCCAATACGCTATTATACGGTAGTGTAAGTTAGAAACACGTTCAGTACGTTCTGTGGTCGTCCGGAAGACGTCAACAAATTCGTCTACATACGCCAATGTGCGTTTGAG
Source organism: Eptatretus atami (assembly GCA_035128595.1). Classification (NCBI taxonomy): domain Eukaryota; kingdom Metazoa; phylum Chordata; class Myxini; order Myxiniformes; family Myxinidae; genus Eptatretus; species Eptatretus atami. Next base: position 63,268,998 of record CM068964.1, read on the forward strand.
ATACGTTACACATAGGTTCAAAGCAAGCTCACATAGGTTCAAGCACGCTACTAATAGGTTCAAAGCACGTTACTCGTAGGTTAAAAATTAAGTTTGGGTATGCTAAACATTACCTCGACGTGTTTCGACTTATGATAACTTACAAGTAACGTGTGGCCGACGTGTGTAAACGATCGCGAGCGTGCGAGAACTTATGCCAGCGTATGCGGAACTTGTGAGCCATACATCGAGTACGTCGTAAAATTTTCAGCATGCTTGAATTTCATGACGTACTAGACGTACCACGTATATGCCAGCGTACTTCATTGTTTTTCATCGTGCTCCTAACGTATACAAAACTTACCCATACCGTATTCGACGTGTCCAGCGTTTTAGACACATTTTTCATACGGCATACGCTGGCTAAATCGTCAAGGTGTGACTGCGATGTTGACACTTCCAATTTTCAGGCGGTTATGATTTAAATCGGCGTGCGGCAGGTTTTACACAGAGAACGCCACGAGTTCGTCGGCGATACGTGCAGCGCGCTATGCCTAAGTTAAACTATCGTTGGGATAGCTTGTGAACGCCGACAACAGGCTAAGCATTCGTTGGTATAAGTTATCTTTAACACAACGAAACGTTCTGTGCCCGTTACTAATACGTTATGCATACGACCAACACGTTATGAATCGACCAAAACTTTAAAAAAAAACCTCAAAATTTCAGCGGTTGCCAAGTTTACGTGCATTTTTATACGTTGCCATTCCTGGCTAAAACGTCAAGGTGTGACAGGGCCCTTATCAAGGACAATATGTGGCATATTAAATGCCAAAGCTTTCAATTTCAAAGTTTTCAAAACTTTCAAAATCGGTCGAGTTTTCAATTGAAATTGAATTTGGGATTAATTACCTCCACCACCGAAGGTGAAGGAGGTTGTTTTCACCCCTTTCTGTCTGTTTGTCTGTGTGCAGGATATCTCGAAAAGTTGTGGATGGAACCAGATGAAATTTTATGGACAGTTTCGGTATGTGACTTGAACGAACTGATTAGATTTTGAAGATCCAGATCCAGATCCGACAACTACAATTTTTATAGTGATTCTTCACCATTGAGAGTTCGGCCCAAAAAGGATATATAGCACAATATCTCAAAAAGTTTTGGGCACATTCAGATGAAACTTGGTAGATTGTTGGGTGTGTGACAAGGAAGAAATGATTCAATTTTGGTGAAGATCTGGATCCGGATCCAGATTTGATAATATTTTTATGTGATTCTTCACCATTGAGAGATCGGGCCAAAAAGGATATATAGCATGATATCTCAAAAAGTTGTGGACGGATTCGGAGGAAACTTGTTGGACACGTTGGATGGGTAACCCCTACAAATTTATTAGATTTTGGTAAAGATCCAGATCTGTTAATTTATTAATTGATTCCTCACCATTGAGCGATAAGGATCAAAAACGGTATATAGCATGGTATTTCAAAAATGTATCAGACCAGATATGTTCTCGTGGATCAGGCATTACTGGGCGGAAGTATGCGCTCCACCCAGTGCCCTTCTAATTTAACCTGTTTTCAGAACTTTCACCATCCTCAAGAGCAGATTTTGATTAGTCGGTCCACCAGATAAATCTGGGAGCAAAGGACAGTTATGTGACTGTAACCTATGCATTGGGCTACATAATTGTTGTTGTTGCATTATTATTACTGTTGTTGTTTTTGTATTGGTTGTCAATTGCGTACGTGAAGACGTCATCGTGGAAATAAACGTGTTCTCACTTGCAGCACAATGGAGTCTGTGTGAACTCATTACATGGTGTCAGACATATGTTATATATCCACGCTATCATCCACCATCCATCTCTCTAAACATGTTATCGCCGAGCTTCAAACTTTTTGGGCGTTTCTTTCAGGATTTTTGGTGTTTGAGAAATCACGTCAGTTTTGTCTTGTCTGGTCCGCTCGCAGATATACCAAAGCCTCATCAAGCAGCATGGCTCGGAACGTGGATCGGCGAACAAGGTCATCAAATCTACCAAACTCTAGCTTGGGAGGAAGGAGACAAAGAAGACCTGGAGAAAGTGCTCAACAAATTTCAGAGCTACAGTAATCGCATTCTTTTGACTGTTGAACGGTCTTCCCGAGTCTGTAGTCTCGAGCTCTTTCCTCCAGGATTTCAAATCTGCTGCACTCAACCACCTCAAGGTCTGTCCTATTTCTACCTCTGAGCTTTATTACACCTGTTGACATTCAGTTTCCACCCATCACCTGCATATTTTGTGCTGTGATGCATCCATACATTTTTATCATATTGTTTTCCCTTTGTGCCATTTTATCTTTTGACCCTTTGCCTGCTGTTATTCTTCTCTTTTAATGAGCTCAAGAAACATTTTTATATTTTATATTTATTTAATATGTAAGCTCTTTCTAGCCACAGTGACCGACTGACTCACTGACTTACTGACTGATGTTAAAGATCGGTACCTTCTGGGTGACATAGAAAGCTGAAATTTTCCGTGCCGATGGACATCAAAGCCGGTACAGTGGGGAAAAAAATCATAGAATCCTCGGACAACATCCATGAATGAAAATATAAATACACCAGGACCCCGACATTCGCAGGGGATATGTTCCGGGAAAACACCACGAATGTGGGGGCATTGTTTCAATGGGAAATGGGGGGACAGGTTCCAGGGATTTCCCAACCCACGAGAAATCCGTGAATATCGGGGAAAATCTCGCAAAAATGCAGGAAAATGCTGTGGAAATAGACTAAAATCCACGAATGTCAGGGAAAAATTCACGAGTGTTTTGTCATTATTACAATGGAAACAAGGGGGATAATATCAGTTTGTGGTGGTTCCTGGTTCATGAAAAAGGCCGCAAATGGT
>CM068964.1:63281989-63312579 GCA_035128595.1 Eptatretus atami
TACACAGCCAATTGGGACTCCGAAAAAAAAAAAAAAACGATGGTCGCACCAGCAAAAATAATTAATCATGTAAATTTAGTGTACTCCTGTATAAGGAATAATTTGTAATTTTAGGCAGAGGTTGGTGATGACTAGCCTATTCTCTCCATTCAAAAGACACCATGGGATCTTTTAACATCCACCATCAATGCTCATAGATGAGTCACCAGCTTAATGTCATGTGGCATCCAATATACTATCACAAGTTAAAAAATAAAAAAAATCAGTCCTCTCCTTTCCAATGAAAGAACAATGGATAGTTTATGAAAGTGACAATCACAAACATCTTACAATTAGCAATTTATCTTCACTTCATAACATTCTACATTTAAAATTAACGAATCCTGTAGAAATTGCAACTTCCCAAAAATTTTCATTTTTCTTTTTCCTGGATTCGGCCATGCCTTGTCCATGACAAACTAAAACATGTGTGCCTACATATCACATGTACTATATAGCCAATCATCTACCCACCAATTTATTTAAGAATGCATTTATTTGCAATGAAATACAATTACTGCCTTGAAGGAGTTGTCTGTTTGATGCAAGACAGGACATTAAAATCATTTTTGGCAACATCGTTGCAGAAAGGCAAAGTCAAAATCATTTGATGTTGTTGAATAACTTGCTGATGAGTGCCAAATGTACACAAGTAGGCAAATTTATTAAGTGTGTATTAATTTTTGTTTGTCTTGACATAGCCTGTATTGGCTGCTCACATCTGAACATATGTGCAACTTGCAGGTTTCTAATAACTATGCATTTATAATCTATATATAATTACCCGAACCTCAAAATGTGTATGTATGTTTCATTGACAACCCATGTTTGGACATCTGGCCTGGACTTCCACCCCTGAAAAAAAAAAACCATACATCTGCCATTTTGCAGCTCCGTTGGGGCCCAAGACATATTCAGGAAGTGTTATATATTCACAATTTTGCCATGCCAATTCCCTAATAAGTTTTCTTCTTCATTGCTGAAAATGACCAAAGTGACTGTTTACAGAATACATCAAATGTCGAAGGTCACAGCCATCGCATCACAGACGTTCTGAAGTACACAGTAACACAGTTGTGTAAGGCCCTAGCATTTCAAGCCTTTCTGCCTATAGGATCATTCCTTCATGGACCCCCGAGTGGAATTTGAATTTAATCAAGCTATACAACACAATGTATTATGCAGGTATATGCACATAAGCAAGAGCCAGTTTTGACTTCACTACATATAAACTCGATTTGTTTTTTGTTTTTTTTCTGAGGCATTAGCAATCACCCAACATTCTGTGCCTATCACTACCCACATTTTTTGATGTTTTTATTTGGAAGCGAACAAGGCGTTCTTACCATACCGCCCGTGTTGTTCTTTTATTTCGGGAGCAACAATCGAGGCTGTTATGTTGCTGATATACCTTATTGTTGGTGCATTTCACATTAATGCTTGAAGCACATCAAATAAATTCCACCTAATGTTTTGACCTGTTCAATGGTTGGAATACATTTGACCCGTTCCTGTTTACCATTTTCCCTTATGCCTAAACTAGCAGGAGCACTCAGCGTTGCTCGGCGCTGAAAATAGAAGGGTTGTGAAGAAAACCACGCACAGGTTCCTTTAATACTTTATTTAACAGGGTTGAATCACTAGAAACATACGAATGGAGAGAGGCACTCCGACAATTCTGGAATCCTCCTTAAGATGCTCAACAACGTTTCCTTATCAGTGCCGATTAAGCCTCGAGCTGGCTTCTCAGTCACATTTTGAAATTTTAGAGAATGGCCTGAAAATTTTTAAATTAGATCTCGGGCTCATGGAAATGAACCCCAGACAAAGATGAACTGATTTCAAGAACAAAATATTTAATACAAAAAAAAAAGACAAATATTATAAATGTGAAAAGAAAATAGTTTATTTAATCCCTATATACAATTTGCCAGTGCATGGATATATATTGCATGACAAAAACACGTACAGATTTGGACTTTGCTTTCCAGATAATTACTTAGAACTTAGATCTGCAAACCTTGCTGCTATTTACAACTGCCAAACTCTATCAATTACGAACTGAAGTTCCAGTTCTCGGAGCAAATCACTTTCAATGCACAAAAGGGCACGCACCAAGAGGCTTTGATGCATGATAGAACGCTTCACATCTATTCATTCTCTTTAGCTGCGGAAAATGACGTTCTCCTGACAATTGGTGGCCATCCAGGCTAAGTTATATTCGGAGAAGCAACTTCAGTGATTTGAAAGGCTTGCATTAACTCCATGGTAGATGCAGCAGCACAAACATTATGCGTGCACACCCCTGTTGAAGGGGATCTTGAGGGCAGTTTTGTTTTTATACCAGCAAAATGAACTGACGGAACTTCTTGACGCAAAATCAGTTATTCAGAATCCTTGTGAACACACTGACAAGCCCTGTAATAGCAGTGTTAATCCTCGTCGGTGTGAAAATCGACAGCCAAAGAAATGTGGCTATCGCCTTATTAATTACCCCAGCTTCGGAGGGAAGCGTGAGCTGGAGGTAAGGTCTTATCTTGGACCTTCCGCCTTCGTGCGGTCTTCAAGGACCCAGTGTCCTCGGGTCGAACTGGACCCCCAGCACGAATCCAAGCAGCGAAGTCGGCAGGCGGGAGGCTGGCGGGAAAAGTCCCTTCCGTGCGCAGGACACTCTCCAAAATCGTGTGCGACCAGAACAAAACTCCACCCTCTTTCACCCGGACGACCTTCTGGCATGCGCCCTCGTCATCCCCCCATTTGGTCAAAACGGGCGCAAACCCCCCGATTGGCCAAAGGTAGGCGTTGTGACATCACTTAGATCCGCCTACAACAGAAAGCGGCAGCAACAGGTTTCTGCAGGGGCTCCGCCCAACCCCTGACGTCGGCCAGAGCGAGGTGAAGGAAGCGAGGCGAGGGCGATTCGTGTGGTCGGCGGTGGAAAATAGACGAAAAGCAAACCTGACTAATTAAATAACTCACAGCACAGGACATTAATTCCCATTAGAACCAGGCGGGGAGCTATCTATAAAACACGTACTTACCGAGATAACTGAGCTAAAGGACCTGACTGTTGAGTGGATCGTGGTTTCCAGAATTCGCAAACAATATTTACCCTGGCAGGGACAGCAATTTAGAAAGAATTTTGTTTAAAATTTAAAAAAATTGACGTAAAACTGTTTCCTATCATTAAAAAATGGACACAATCTGCCATGAGTTATGTTACGGCTGTGGAAATTCGCTATACACCATAAAGGGTCCTTAGATCAGTATTTATGACGATAAGTATGTGTGTAGTAGATTTCTCCACCGGTTGTTGAGAGCGGAATTTCCGTGTTCACAGGCTGCGATCCTTTAAAGATAGCCGTTTTTCTTTTCTCTATCATTATTTGGACCAAATCATCCCCAACAACCAAATCCCACCACCACCTTCGCCTCTTTTCCTCCACAACTCCACCCCGCAAACATCGTCACCGCCTTCTCAAACGACGCCCGCCAACAACCAAAAACTCCACCACCTCCGCCTTTCCACCACACAGTCGTGCCATGGGCTGATGAATGCTTCCTTTTCGCCTCAAAAAGCGGATCAGGAGCTTCACGCCCCTTTTATCCGCCCAATGGCTGAGCATCAGGGTGGTGTGGGCCCGCCTCCGAAACTCGCTGTGCATCCACAAATTTACATAAGACGCCCCTCCCCCGGGCTATATAAGCGCGAGCACAACGCAGCTCGCCGGTGCAGTGCAGTATGTCGGCAGAAAAGTCAAGAACCAAGTGGGGCAGTGGAGTGGCAGCCAGCAGTGTCGGCGGGGCAGTTCAAGTCAGCTAGTGTCGGCCGGGTAGTCGAGTCGGGTGAACGGAGCTCGAAGCGACGGGAAAGGCAACGGTCGGGAGCGCCGGAGCAGCGCTCGCCTACCACGCGCGGGCCACAAAGCCAGGCGCAGCTACGCTTTGACATCGCGGCTTGCCCGCCATCGCCGCCACTTGATGCGCAGGTAGGACCCTCGGTCTCGTGGACCTTGGCCGCTCATCCAGTGTTCCACGCGCATTAGGGCCCACGGCCCAGTCTGACTCCCTTGTCTATGAGGGGGTTCTTTTCTTGGTTTCTTTGAATGCGTGTTGTGGCGCCGCTGTTCTTGTAAAGTAGAAACTGTTTAATTGCATTTTAAATAAAACATTGCTAAATCGGTTGTAACTCTTGCTTGTAAATGCATTCTTAATGTTAGCTGTGAATTACGTGCTTGACCTCTGTCTGAGTGCATAATAATATGTTGCTTGTCGAACTGTTTCCCCGTTTCGTTGCCGTCCTTTCCTTTGTTTGAAAGTTCCATCTTGCATCACAGGAACAGGAATTGGTTAGAAGGGTGTAAGCACCCGGTTAAATAAATCACGTCCGTCGGGGCCGGCGATTAACACCACTCGGTTATCACTGAAGACGGAACGACGCATTAAGCGGTTCGTTCCTAGGCCGGCAGCGGCGGAGGAAACGATCGCCGGGTAAACTACCCGCGCAGGTACTTAGGTAGTTCAGAGTTTGGCGAACAACCCTATTCCTGCGCGGAGTGGCCGATTGGCACGATGTGGTGTGGTCGAAAGACCCACCGTGACTAGCTCCCTGGCGGTAGTTCCACGAGGTCCACGACTGAATTGTGCCGGTTCGCGTGGGCGACGCGGCGCGATTTGAGTTTACGTGGGCCATTCGCCACACGGGCGGACCGAAATCGTACAATATTATGATTATACAGACGATGGACCAATCCCGAATCCCATGACCTCATTTTTAAAGGCCGTAATGTAACCGCTCTTTTCTGATTGCTGAGACAGACTGCGCCAATGTAGGGGATAAACACCAATCATAATTATTAATTGATAGATCTTATAGAAAGATCCATAGCACTAGACCTAGTAGTTACTAAGTACGAATGCCATTCGCACAGTTAATTAACGAAAATTTATGAGTTTATCACAGAACCCATAATGCAATATATTACTAGACCAATAATAATTGTATGTAAACAAACAAAAAAAAAGTTGCCTATTGTGGCCCGAATTTTTGGCTGGCCCTAAGGCACAGCCTTGTCTGCCTAATGGTTTAATCCAGCACTGCCTTTTATACACTCAAGCAAACAAAAAATGAAAGCAATGAGGGAAATTTGAGCAAGACAAGATAAAACAGCTTGTGGAGCAAAATTTGGAAAGCACAAAAACATCTTCTCAATATTCAATGAGAAAATACACAGCTGTTTGTGAGTGAATAAAATGAACCACTTCAGCACTTTCCAGAAAACAGGCCACTTATAGGAGCTAAAAATATCTTATTTCAAATATAAAGTGAACCAGAAATAAAAAGCTATTTAATCGTATAACTAAATAGTTCTTGTCAATTGATTAATACATGAATAATTATTAATTATAGAACACAAATAAATTAATATTCCCCAACAGGATCTCTCTCAATTATAGCATGTTCACATGGAGTTTTAATCATGCTGTTGGATGTGCAGAATGGTTTAAAACTAAATGTTTCAGCTGAGAGGTTTTCAAAAAATAATACTTTAAGAGTTACAGAAAAGTTGTCACGAAATTAACCCTTACATGTTTTCACATCCACATTAGCTTCTAATAAAAAACCAAAACAACAACTTCATTGCTAATTTGATTTTACAAGCTCTACGTTTTGCATTGCGAAAGACCCCATGAAGTAGGCCTCACAAAAGACGAGAAGATAACATCTTATCTTGCAAAACCACACATTTTGCCTTAAGGAAAAACACCCAGGCTTCATAGCAAGACAACATGTTTCATAGGTTTAGTTCAATTTAATTAATATACTTGGTTGGACTTTATCTATTTCAACCGCTTACAATTCATTTTAATGGCTTTTCATTTGAAAACCACATCCACATTTCCCCCTTTTGTCCTTAAGCCTTGTCACACCTTGACGATTTTAGGGCCAGCGTATGCCGATTTACTATGAAAAATTTGAGTTCTAAAACGCTTGGCACACGTCGAATACGTTATGGGTACTTTGTATATGTTTAAGACGACGCTGAAAAACACTGCCATAAGTCGTAGTAGCTGGCTTTAAACGTTGAACTTTTGGGTTTACTCAAATTTTTTCTATGCTTGAAAATTTTTACGACGTATGCGGCGTATTTGACTCACACGTTCCGCTACGCTGGCCATAATTTGTTAGGCAACGTTATGCGATCGGTTGACACACGTTGAAACCGTCACTTGTAAGTTACTTCATAAGTCGAACACGATCGACGTAATGTTTAGCATACCGAAACTTATTTCTAACCTATGAGTAACGTTTGTAAGCACGCTACCACGAACGTTGTTTCACACTGCCAACACGTTACTTTAAAGTACTATACTACTTACTACTACTTACCAACATCGACATCACTAATATTCTTCGAACTACGTACTACACTACTACTACATACTACTTACACAACATCGACATCACTAAATTATCTCGAACTACTACTGACTGCTACTACTACTGCTACTACTACTATACATCGACATCACTAAATTCTCTCGAACTACTACTACTACTACTAATAACATCGACATTCAACAATTCTCTCGAACTGCTACTATACTATTAATACTACTACTACTAACATCGACATCATAAATTCTCTCGAACTACTATAATACCAACATTGACATCACTAAATTCTCTCGAACTACTACTACTGCTACTACTACTACTAAATACTACTACTCACTACTAACTCGACATCACTAAATCTTCTCAAACTACTACTATACCAACATTAACATCCTAAATTCTCTCGAAACTACTACTACTGCTACTACTACTGCTACTACTAATACTATTACTACTAACATTGACATCACTAAATTCTTTCGAACTACTACTACTACCAACATGACATCACTAAATTCTCTCGAACTACTACTTACTATACTACTACTACTAACATCGACATCACTAAATTCTCTCGAAAACTACTACTACTACCAACATCGACATCACTAAATTCTCTCGAACTACTACTACTGCTACTACTACTACTAATACTAATACTAACATCGACATCACTAAATTCTCTCGAAACTACTACTACTACTAATAACATCGACATCACTAAATTCTCTCGAACTACTACTACTGCCACTGCTACTGCTACTGCCACTGCTACTGACATTGACATCTACTCAACATGGAGTCTGGAACACTGACGGTTCCTTCTTGTGAAGCCCATTTGTATATACCAATTCCCCTAAACGCTGCCAATACGCTATTATACGGTAGCTGTAAGTTAGAAACACGTTCAGTACGTTCTGTGGTCGTCCGGAAGACGTCAATCAAATTCGTCTACATCGCAATGTGCGTTTGAGATACGTTACACATAGGTTCAAAGCACGCTACAACATAGTTCCAAGCACGCTACTAATAGGTTCAAAGCACGTTACTCGTAGGTTAAAAATTAAGTTTTGGGTATGCTAAACATTACCTCGACGTGTTTCGACTTATGAGTAACTTACAAGTAACGTGTGGCCGACGTGTGTAAACGATCGCGAGGCGTGCGAGAACTTATGCCAGCGTATGCGGAACTTGTGAGCCATACATCGAGTACGTCGTAAAATTTTTCAGCATGCTTGAAATTTCATGACGTACTAGACGTACCACGTAATATGCCAGCGTACTTCATTGTTTTCATCGTGCTCCTAACGTTAACACAACTTACCCATACCGTATTCGACGTGTCCCAGCGTTTTAGACACATTTTTCATAGGTCGGCATACGCTGGCTAAATCGTCAAGGTGTGACTGCGATGTTGACACTTCCAATTTTCAGGCGGTTATGATTTAAATCGGCGTGCGGCAGGTTTTAACAGAGAACGCCACGAGTTCGTCGGCGATACGTGCAGCGCGCTATGCCTAAGTTAAACTATCGTTGGGTATAGCTTGTGAACGCCGACAACGGCTAAGCATTCGTTGGTATAAGTTATCTTTAACACAACGAAACGTTCTGTGCCCGTTACTAATACGTTATGCATACGACCAACACGTTATGAATACGACCAAAACTTTAAAAAAAAAACCTCAAACTTCAGCGTTCGCCAACGTTTACGTGCATTTTTATACTTGCCATTCCTGGCTAAAACGTCAAGGTTTGACAGGGCCCTTATCAAGGACAATATGTGGCATATTAAATGCCAAAGCTTTCAATTTCAAAGTTTTCAAAACTTTCAAAATCGGTCGAGTTTTCAATTGAAATTGAATTTGGGATTAATTACCTCCACCACCGAAGGTGAAGGAGGTTGTTTCACCCCTTTCTGTCTGTTTGTCTGTGTGCAGATATCTCGAAAAGTTGTGGATGGAACCAGATGAAATTTTATGGACATTTCGGTATGTGACTTGAACGAACTGATTAGATTTGAAGATCAGATCCAGATCCGACAACTACAATTTTTATAGTGATTCTTCACCATTGAGAGTTCGGCCCAAAAAGGATATATAGCACAATATCTCAAAAAGTTTTGGGCACATTCAGATGAAACTTGGTAGATTGTTGGGTGGTGTGACAAGGAAGAAATGATTCAATTTTGGTGAAAATCTGGATCCGGATCCAGATTTGATAATATTTTTATGTGATTCTTCACCATTGAGAGATCGGGCCAAAAAGGATATATAGCATGATATCTCAAAAAGTTGTGGACGGATTCGGAGGAAACTTGTTGGACACGTTGGATGGGTAACCCCTACAAATTTATTAGATTTGGTAAAGATCCAGATCTGTTAATTTATTAATTGATTCCTCACCATTGAGCGGATAAGGATCAAAAACGGTATATAGCATGGTATTTCAAAAATGTATCAGACCAGATATGTTCTCGTGATCAGGCATTACTGGGCGGAAGTATGCGCTCCACCCAGTGCCCTTCTAATTAACCTGTTTTCAGAACTTTCACCATCCTCAAGCAGATTTTGATTAGTCGGTCCACCAGATAAATCTGGGAGCAAAGGACAGTTATGTGACTGTAACCTATGCATTGGGCTACATAATTGTTGTTGTTGCATTATTATTACTGTTGTTGTTTTTGTATTGGTTTCAATGCGTACGTGAAAGACGTCATCGTGGAAATAAACGTTTCTCACTTGCAGCACAATGGAGTCTGTGTGAACTCATTACATGGTGTCAGACATATGTTATATATCCACGCTATCATCACCATCCATCTCTCTAAACATGTTATCGCCGAGCTTCAAACTTTTTGGGCGTTTCTTTCAGGATTTTGGTGTTTTGAAATCACGTCAGTTTTGTCTTGTCTGGTCCGCTCGCAGAATATACAAAGCCTCATCAAGCAGCATGGCTCGGAACGTGGATCGGCGAACAAGGTCATCAAATCTACCAAACTCTAGCTTGGGAGGAAGGAGACAAAGAAGACCTGGAGAAAGTGCTCAACAAATTCAGAGCTACAGTAATCGCATTCTTTTGACTGTTGAACGGTCTTCCCGAGTCTGTAGTCTCGAGCTCTTTCCTCCAGGATTTCAAACTGCTGCACTCAACCACCTCAAGTCTGTCCTATTTCTACCCCTGAGCTTTATTACACCTGTTGACATTCAGTTTCCACCCATCACCTGCATATTTTGTGCTGTGATGCATCCATACATTTTTATCATATTGTTTTCCCTTTGTGCCATTTTATCTTTTGACCCTTTGCCTGCTGTTATTCTTCTCTTTAATGAGCTCAAGAAACATTTTTATTATTTTATATTTATTTAATATGTAAGCTCTTTCTAGCCACAGTGACCGACTGACTCACTGACTTACTGACTGATGTTAAAGATCGGTACCTTCTGGGTGACATAGAAAGCTGAAATTTTCCGTGCCGATGGACATCAAACCGGTACAGTGGGAAAAAAATCATAGAATCTCGGACAACATCCATGAATGAAAATATAAATACACCAGGACCCCGACATTCGCAGGGATATGTTTCGGGAAAACACCACGAATGTGGGGGCATTGTTTCAATGGGAAATGGGGGGACAGGTTCCAGGGATTTCCCAACCCACGAGAAATCCGTGAATATCGGGGAAAATCTCGCAAAAATGCAGGAAAATGCTGTGAAATAGACTAAAATCCACGAATGTCAGGGAAAAATTCACGAGTGTTTTTTCATTATTACAATGGAAACAAGGGGTAATATCAGTTTGTGGTGGTTCCTGGTTCATGAAAAAGGCCGCAAATGGTGACACCACAAAAGTCGGGGAATTGGTACAATGGGACAAGGGGGATAATGTTATCAGTTCGCAGCGGTTGGGACAAGGGATAATGTCAATAGATGCGTTCATGTTTTCATGCTGGAAGTAACTTACTGGGGATGGTGTCACAGGGAATGACGTGTTTACACTGTGAGACATTCCGCGAAACTATGTTTATGCCGTGAAGCTAAATACAGTACGTACAGTTTCGTATGTTTAAAGTGCACATGGTGAGACGTCCACAAAACTATGTTTATCCCGCAAAGCTACAATACACATACAGGAAGCCGTCATGTCCGTGGCTCGTGGAGATATGTTTTTTGCGTACGTACAGTATTGTACTGTACGTACATCCAGCTGCTTTCTGCGGGCTCGTGCAAGATACAGTATGTTTAGAACTGTTAAACTTGCGGCTCATGAAAAAAAATTTAAAAATCACCACGAGAACCTCAAATATGCGGGGCAATTTCCCACGAATGTAGGAGCATGTCGCAATTCTTAAAAGTGAATACGCGGAATGTTGAAATTTGTGAACGTTTGAGTCCGGGTAAATGAAAAAAAAAATGAAATAAAACATTTTTAAAATGCTGGTGAGTGACCCGAGACAATGGGGAAGCATGGTGTTTTTGTGTGCGACGGACATCAAAGCCATTACACCAGAAAAATCACAGAACCATCGGAAAGTATCATAAATGAAAAATATAAATAAATGAAGAAAAAATATTGAAATTAATGAATGAAAAATCAAATGCAAGTGAGTAACCTGAGACAATGGGAAGCATGGTTCGTTATTACTAACATTGTGTAAGCAAGCATACCTTGCTAGTATTATATAAACATTTTATATTTCAGTAATATGGGATGCATGTTTTCATTTATAAGAAAATCACAGAACCATCGAAAGTATCCATAAATGAAAATATAAATAAATGAAGAAAAAATATTGAAATTAAATGAATGAAAAATCAAATGCAAGTAACCTGAGACAATGGGGAAGCATGGTTCGTTATTTACTAACATTGTGTAAGCAAGCATACCTTGCTAGTATTATATAAACATTTTTTATATTTCAGTAATATGGTGATGCATGTTTTCATTATACTTCAGGGTGGGGCAGAAAACAGGAGATATTAACCAGAGAGTTGGTGTCAAAGCCACCCAATGCTCGCCTGTTTATACATTTATCGTTTTTAGCTCGCCTGTTCGAAGAACAGAGAGGTATAGCGATACCCCGGCGTGAGCGTCAGCGTGAGCGTGAAAATGTTAAAGTTTTTGGTGCAAGTTATTTTTTCCTTTCTAATGTTTTTATCTACACACTATTTTTATACGCCCGATATATATATATATCGGGGCGTATTATGTGATACCGGTCGTCCGTCCGTCCATCCGTCCGTCCGTTCCTGTCCGCACTCTAACTCCCAAGTTTTCAACTTTCACGTTTCATATTTTGTACATAGGTACAGACTGTGGAGACGGTGTGTCGCGACATACGTTCGTCATCTAAAGTGGTTGCCATGGCAACCAGGATGCTGTTTTCCATCCGTTCCTGTCCACACTCTAACTCCCAAAGTTTTCAACTTTCACGTTTCATATTTGTACATAGGTACAGACTGCGGAGACGGGTGTTCGCGACATACGTTCGTCATCTAAAGTGGTTGCCATGGCAACCAGGATGCTGTTTTCCATCCGTTCCTGTCCGCACGCTAACTCCCAAAGTTTTCAACTTTCACGTTTCATATTTTACATAGGTACAGATTGTGGAGACGGTGTGTCGCGACATACGTTCGTCATCTAAAGCGGTTGCCATGGCAACCACGATGCTGTTTTCCATTGTAGCACAATTCTGTATATACCTTCTTGTTCGGGTGTATATTGTGCTCACTTGCGCTCTTGTTACTGATTACAATATACAAATACATATTGCTTTAAAATTATTTGGATCAGACTTCACTGCAATGCTTTATAAAAAATATTAATTATTAGACTAGTCTTTTAAAAACGATGTGTATAAACAGGCGAGCATTGGGTGGCTTTTGACACCAACTCTCTAGTTAAAAGACTAGTCTAATAATTATATTTTTTTTAAAAGCATTGCAGTGAAGTCTGATCCAAATAATTTTAAAGCAATATATGTATTTGTATATTGTAATCAGTAAAAAATAGTGTGGTAGATAAAAACATTAGAAAGGAAAAACTTGCACCAAAACTTCAACATTTTCACGCTCATGCCGGGGTTATCGCTATAGCTCTCTGTTCTTCGAACAGGCGAGCTAGAAATATCAAATTCACAAATACCAAATAAAACACACAGAGAAAATATTTGTGCCAAAAATGCTGAAGTACCTTCTATGAATTTACCAAAAAACTTTCAGTAAATGACTTTTTTGATAATTTATTGTAATTGAATTAAGACTAGAAGGATGCAAAAATATTATTAATACAATGCTGAAAATGGAAAGTGACATCCAGAGAGCAGATCATGTTACAGTGGCAGCATTATTAATGAATAAGTCGAACTACCATGCAGTATCATTTTTATTTGTAATTATGATGCATCACAATTATAACAGTGCATGTGCAATGGTATTTATCAACATTATGCAATAATACATTATTATTTGTAATTATGATGGCATCACAATTATAACAGTGCATGTGCAATGGTATTTATCAAATTATGCAATAATACATTATTATTTGTAATTATGATGGCATCACAATTATAAAAGTGCATGTGCAATGGTATTTATCAACATTATGCAATAATACATTATTATTTGTAATTATGATGGCATCACAATTATAACAGTGCATGTGCAATGGTATTTATCAACATTATGCAATAATACATTATTATTTGTAATTATGATGGCATCCCAATTATAACAGTGCATGTGCAATGGTATTTATCAAACATTATACAATAATACATTATTATGATGGCATCACAATTTTAACATGCATGTGCAATGGTATTTATCAACATTATTGCAATAATACATTATTATTTGTAATTATGATGGCATCACAATTATAACAGTGCATGTGCAATGGTATTTATCAACATTATACAATAATACATTATTATTTGTAATTATGATGGCATCACAATTTAACAGTGCATGTGCAATGGTATTTATCAACATTATGCAATAATACATTATTATTTGTAATTATGATGGCATCCCAATTATAACAGTGCATATGCAATGGTATTTTATGAACATTATACAATAATACATTACCTACCGTAAAATTCGGACTATTAGCGCAACTTTTTCCCTCAACTTCGATCTCTGCGGCTAAAATAACGATGCGGCTTGTTTATGGATTTTCCGATGTTGCGGGTTTCCCGATGACGCGTTCAGGCCAAATCAAGTTGTTGTCCTCAGTCTCCAGTCTATTTTTAGATTCACATTAGGTTTCAAAACTGGTTTTGACTCTTCGTGAATTAAAAACTCACTGTAAAAGTCCTCTTCCTGCAGAAAGTCAATTAATTTCCTGACTCATCGCAGAGAGGTTATTCTTCTTACTTGGATCGACGTTTTTATTTATCTATATGGTATTATATTTACGTTATTACCTTGCATTGTTAACCGAAACTTGAAAAACGTAGAATGAGCGAGGTAAACCACAGCTGAGCTAGAAAAAGTTCAATCCACACCCCAAGTGTCTTCCCTGATCGCCGCGGCTGTTTGTGTGTTTCCCTGCTTTTCTTCAGTGATGAGTTTGCGACCTCAGAATATATTTCGAGAGATATTGATTTGGTAAGAGTACGGTATGAAGAACAAGAGGTCCACACGAGGAATTCAAAATCTCACAGAGGGGCGAACTTTCTCGCTGCAAAAAGTCAAGAAAGGCTTTCAGAGGTAGGAAATGCCGATGGCCCGAACTGGAAGATGAACTTGAAGACTTGGTTAACACACAGAGAGTGGATGGTTGGGTGTTTCCACAGTATCAGATTAGACTCAAAGCAAGATCGATCACTTTTGTGGCTAATTTTCGGACGTTTTTGCGCTTGGTTTTTTTGTGCAACATTTGCGGCTTATAAACCAGTGCGGCTTGTGTGTGTTTAAATTCCAGATTTTTTAAAAATTTAGGGGATGCGGCTTATATAACGATGCGCTCAATGGTCCGAATTTTATGGTACTTGCCTTGCCATGAGAAATGCACCTAAAAGAAAAAGTAATATGTAGTGTTGGTAGTTAGAGTGCGGACAGGAACGGATGGAAAACAGCATCCCGGTTGCCATGGCAACCACTTTAGATGACGAACGTATGTCGTGACACACCGTCTCCACAGTCTGTACCTATGTACCAAATATGAAACGTGAAAGTTGAAAACTTTGGGAGTTAGAGTGCGGACAGGAACCGACGGACGGACAGACAGACAGACGGACGGACGGACGACCGGTATCACATAATACGCCCCGATATATATATATATATATATATATATATCAGGTGTATATAAAAATAGTGTGGTAGATAAAAACATTAGAAAGGAAAAAATAACTTGCACCAAAAACTTTAACATTTTCACGCTCACACTGACGCTCACGCCGGGGTATCGCTATAGCTCTCTGTTCTTCGAACAGGCGAGCTAAAAACCGATCTCCACTATGCCAACATGATCGCAACTTTTTTGACTGATCAACTAGCTACTAGGTTTCCTCAGTTTAATAGCCAGCTGGTTTCAAGAAGAGAGTGCAATGTCTCATACCGCCAGTGTCAATGGCTGCCATTCGACTACTTTTTCATAACTACATCATCTACAGGAATAGTGACATTACTTGGCCTCCAACGTCCCCAGACCTGTCAGCATCTGACTTTTTTATGGCGGCACTTAAAAAACAAAGTGTATGCTCATCGCCCACACAATATTGAAGAGCTGAAAGAAAGACTTTGTCAGAAAATTGACGGAATTTCTTTGGAAATGCTCTGCCAAGTCATGGGAAAGATGTGTGGAAGACGAGAGGAATGCCTGTGTAGAGATGGAGGTCACCTCGAGGATGTGATCTTCAAGAAATAAATGGCATGATATGTACGTTAAGAAGGCATATTTGTAATTTAACAAATACAAAATGTTTATTTAATTACCGAGTTTTTTAAATCACCCATTTCTCTGCCCCACCCTGTAGTATTGTAGTAGTATTTTTTTTTGTTTGGCCAGTTTTGACAAAATTATATATGTAGTAATAAGTTAAGCTTTTTGAAATTTAATTCAATTTTACTCATGCAATGATTTGAAGATGGAGTTCACCACCTGAATGAAATGCTGTCTTCATTAATCAGTCCAATCTGCTCTTCTTTCCAGTTCTTCCATGTGACATCTAACAAATGAATGTAATCCCCCACCCTGAGAGACAAAATTATTTACTCTGTTTTCCCTCTCCCATTCCCTCTACTTCTTTCTTTCCCCTTCCAACATGTTTCCTTTTCGTCTTTTAACATTGTTCTGTGTATTTTAATGTCCTCTGTTTTTTTGTTTTAAAAAAAAAATTCAAACACAGCTTTTAACTGTATCAGTGTTTCTTTTAACCCTTTTAACCCTGAGCCCCTTGGACTTTTAGATCCCCCAACCTGGGCTCCCTGGAGAAAAATCCGGCCGCTTGGGTATATGGAAGAGGTTTGAATAGCGGCTGGTAAAATGGCCACTAGGGTTCAAAGGGTTAAATGAATATATTTTGAAATGCATGCTTTTAATTAACTTCTACCCATGTTGGTGTTGATTTCTACTCTTTTGTTGTTATCTACTTTCAAATTTAGTATGACCGTTGATCTGATAGGAAAGTGTAGATTTTAAATTTAAAGTTCCTGCACATTCAGTTAAACTTTAGGACTGGCCAGCAAGTTTGTAAAAGAAGTGTTCAATAAGTAATAATAGTAGTTGTCATTTGCATGTTTATTCTTGATTATAACAAGCTAACAGTTTCATTCAAGCCTTGCTTTAAATGTTGCAACTACATCGACACTCGGTAGAGCGCCTACCTCCACCAGGCTGAACAGTTTATAATTTGCATCCCACTGATGGGTCGGAACTGCATTCCAGACCTTAACCAAAATCTAATCATTTTGTTCTTGTCATCTACACAACTCATCCACTAGGTTTTGTCATAATCCGTCCACAACTTTTTGAAATATCATCCTACATATCGTTTTTGGCCCCATCTCTCAATGGTGGAGAATCACTTAAAAATTATAGTATCCGGATCAGGATCTGGTATTTAAACCAAAATATAACCGATTCGTCCTTGTCACACCCACCCTGTCCAGCAAATTTCGTCTGAAACCATCCACAACGTTTTAAAATATCCTGCCTATAGACAAACTAACAAACAGACAAACAGACAGACATGGGTGAAAACATAACCTCCATCCACCTTCAGTGGAGGAGGTAACTAAATTAACTACAGTGCTTCCATAAAAGGTTTGTTTTTTAGAATTACCATCCTTCCTCATAATCTACTGTTGTTACTTGGGAAAAAAAAAATTGACAAGTATGTTGATCGCCTCTGTTTGTTTGTGTTTGTTTGTTTGTTTGTTTGTCTGTCCGATCGCCTCCAGCCCAAACTGCTCAACCGATCGTTCTGAAATTTTCAGTGATTAATGTCACCAACCCTGCAACGGTCGTATATTGAAGTTTCGTAAAATTTCGTCGACTGAAAAGGTCTACATAGGCCAAACAGCCAATTTGAGCCAAATTTTCAAAAATCCTCAAATTTCATCCGATTGACTTGAAATTTGAACAGGATTTACATATCAGGTCAGATAATTCAACCACCTATTACTTTTGAGGTTATCTTAGGTCAAAAGGTAAACATAGGCCATAAGGTCAACACAAAATAGGCCAAATTTATAAATTGTTTCTAAAATTGTCAATTTTCATCTGATTGACTTGAAATTTGAAGACTATTTGCATATGA
This sequence comes from Eptatretus atami, assembly GCA_035128595.1. NCBI lineage: Eukaryota > Metazoa > Chordata > Myxini > Myxiniformes > Myxinidae > Eptatretus > Eptatretus atami. The sequence continues at coordinate 63,299,202 of CM068964.1, forward strand.
GCTCGCTGAACTCAACCACCTGTTAATTTTGAGGTCAACCAATACCAAAAGGTCTACATCGGTCAGATTTCTAAAATCCTCAATTTTAATCCAATTTACTTGAAATTTGAAGAGCATTTGCATATCAGTTCACTGAATTCAACCACCTACTAATTTTGGTAAACATAGGCCAAAAGGTCGACGTAGGCCAATAGGCCAATTTGGGCCAAATTTTCTAAAATTCTCAATTTTCATCCAATTGACTTGAAATTTGAAGAGCATTTTCATGTCAGGTCGCTGAATTCAACTACAAATTAATTTTAAGGTCAACATAGGCCTAATTTCTAAAATTGATTGGGCCAAAAACTAAATATATCACTCTATCTCAAAAAGTTGTGGACGAGTTATGACAAAACAAGGTGGATAAGTTGGATAGGTGACAAGAACAAGCGGATTGTATTTTGGTTGGGATCCAGCACATCTGTGGGATACAAAACGTGAACTGTTCCACCTGTCAGAAGTATGCGCTCTACGAAGTACCATTCTATTTTGTGCTGTTTTTGCCAAATTGTTACTCTATGAGTGATTTTCCATTGTTTGATGGTTTGCCTGTGGTCACATTATATGCTGCTAAACATGCTCATGGCAAGAATTACACTGGGTGGTGTCCCATTGACTTCCAAGCGGTAGTCAGGGCATGAATAAGGAATTTGTTCAGGGTTCCGGTGATACCTTAGCTACTCTTTGCAAAATATACCACAGGAATGTTATTGCCCACCTGCCTACCAGGAGCTCATGCTGGCATATGGATCCCCAGCTTAACGTCCTATCTGATGGATGGGGTGCTCATTGATGCAACACCCTGGCTACAAAGCATCGGGGTGACTGTTTATAATCAAGAAAGGAGTCAAACTCTGTCTGTCTCAAAAGCTCAAAGGTGAGTGGGCTACATTTGAGCCATCCTACCTGTTTCCATCCATCATGGTTTACATCCCCTCTCTTTTATGGGAGAAAGGGACAGTATTTTCTGTTTGGCCAAAACAAAGCGGCTAGTGAGGGGGGTGGGGGGGGGGTAGAGTTTGACCAGTGTATGTAGATGATGCATAGAAGGGAATTAACAATAATTATTATTATAATATTTTTATTATTTAATTACTTTTGTTGTATTATATAATACAGTAAAACCGGGACAAAATAGTACATCACACAGTATGTAATGCAACCTATTATATTTATGATATAATGCAGTGCTTATATTCTGTGTATTCACATTGTTGGTCATTAAGGCCTGTTAGTTTAAGTGCTAAAAAGAGGGAGGGAGCATGCTGCATGATCTGGCAGTAAAAATACATCATTAGAGTATTAAACAAGGGATTGCACTTCAGAATGTTCTTTGTCAAAATTATGTGCTGAAATGAGGAGCGAAACTGAGAAAAACAAACCCGTGGAGTAAAATGGGCTACAGTCCTTGTCAGGTTTCTTTTACCGAGCCCGAGGCAATGAGAAATCCACGGGCTGAGATTTCGTAAACCCAGAGAAGCGAGTTAAGAAAGTGCAAGACGAGCAAAAAGTTACAACATTAATACATTGTGGGATTTATAGTTATACCTGGCTTCAGCTTTTCCTGCCAAGATCCTTTCCCACAAATACTATTTGTGTTTCACCATGCAAAGTCTCATTAAAACCACACAAGAGAATTGGAATCTGGAAAAAGTGACACTGCAGAAATTCTTGATCTCTCTTTACACTCGGGCCTTATGGCAGGAAGCAACTAATATGACCAATATACTACTACTACTTCTTTAACGATAACAATACTTAACTCCCACCTTGTAGGATTGGCCACGGATTGATTTTGGTGCAGGTTTTTTTAATGAACTGCCTGGCCAGGCATGATGCATGACTGAAAGTAGCACAAATAATGTGTTCAGGGTACCGACAATACTCTGCCTCCTCTTCTGGAAAAACACTGTGAAATTGTGGGAGTTATAAAGTCCAACAACAACCAGTGCTGGTTTTCGGGTCCCACACCTTAACATCCTTCCAGTGGATGGCACACACGTTGATGCAATGCCCTGCTGAAAATTATCAGGATGGCAATTTTTAGCTGGTTCAAGATTCAAACCGAGCTTATAAAGCTCAAAGGCAAGTGTACATATGTTTAATCTTTTCTGCTACCTCTGTAATCAAAAACTCAGGTCTTTCAGGTAAACAAGATTGACAAGGAACTTCAATGCAGGAGGAAGCCATTAGGCCCATCAAGCCTGCACAATCATGCTACCACCATACCTGCACAAGAGGACATCATCTTAGTAATCCCAAATCTCCACACCTTCCAGATACCCATGAGCATTGAAACTTGCCTCCCTTCTCTAAAACCTGGTGGTACCTTCTTAAGTCTGTCTCAGGAGTATGCTCCTGCACCATCTATTCCCTCTCTTTAAATGGCACCACAGCCGATTCCACTTGTGAGAAGGCCAAATGCCTCAATTCTATGTTTGCTTCCAAATATTGTGTCCCCAACCCCTCCCCCCTCTGTATCCACCCTATCCAGTCACACTCAAATGTTCCTGGAATCTGTGTGTTTGTAACTGAGAAGGTGGAATGGTTTCTGGCAACCCTCGACTCTGATTCTGCAATTGGACAGGACAGAACGGTTCATGTGTTCTATAAACATGCTCTGCTGCTCTTGCACTTCCTCTTTCTGCCTTTTTAACCAAATCATTTGTCCTAGGTCATCTTCCCTATGCTTGGATGTCAGGCAACATCATCACATTACATAAATTATGTGCAAGAAATGATCCTCTTAACTAAAGACCAATCATCTTACTTCAAATCATCAGCAAGGTCATGGAAACCATCATCGCAGTCGAAAAAATCCTTCCTTTTCTCCAATGACCTCCTCTCAGGTCATCAATTGGGATTCAGACCAGGTCATTCTCCCTCGGACATGCTGCTTCTACTTTCCAAACAATGGTTGGAGGCCCTCAATATGAGACATGAGATCAAGGCCATCTCTCCCGACATATCTTGAGCTTTTGAAACAGTATAACATCCCGCAATGTTCTCCAAACTCTGTGCATATGGCAACCAAGGCAAACTCCATTCTTGGGTTAATGACATCCTCTACTCCCGTAGCCAACATGCAGCTCTAATCGGAATTCTTTCATCTCCTCTCCCTGTCAAAGCTGAGTGACCCAAGACAGTGTTCTAGGCCCAATCATATTCTGAATCTTCATCAACGATGTCTCTGACTCACTGGCAAATCCTCTTATCTATTTGCTGATCATTCCTCCCAGTGTCGTGACATCCCTCACCCTTCTGTAAGGCAGGCTGCAGCCTCTTCTCTCTCTTCAGACCTTGCCAAAATCACAAGATGGTCAAACACTTGGAATATCTCTTTTAATGCTGACAAATCTCACTTACTATCTCTCTCCAAAAGGGCCATCTTGCAAAACCTCCAATCTACTTTTTAAACAATCCTCTTGAAGTTCAGTCACTCAAACTCCTGGCTGTCACAATCAGCCATGATATTTCTTAGGCAAATCACATTTCAAAGTTGGCCTCCAAAGCCAGTCACCGACTGGGAATCCTCCGTCATGCAAAGTCCTTCATCGGCCCACCTGAGCTACTGACCACATACAAAGCTTTCGTCCGCAGCCTGATGGAGTACTGCTCTCCCCTTTGGGCTGGTGCTCCTGCCTCTCACCTTTCTCAGCTCCACGATGGGGAAACCAAGGCATTTAGGATCATTGGTATCTCCCACGATGAGGTTGAGACTTTGGGCCTCTCACTCTCTCACCGCAGACAGGTCGGTGGTTTATCTGTCTTCTACCATCTCCTCTCCAGTCTCGACCCCCTGCTCTGTTGTGAGATTTCCCCCCCCCCCCCCCCCCCCCATATTTCTGCAGGGCGTTCAATGTCCGCCAACAACCCCCTTCTGGTAAAATACCAAAATCATGAATCACTGCTCACCTTCACTCTTTCATTCCTCTTTTTTCCCACCTTTGGAATAAACTCCCACACTCTCTTCAATCCCATTCTTCCTCCAGGCCTTCAAAACAGCTGTTCACCACCACCTCTTATCGTCCCCATCCAAAGTCTTGATCTTTTCTACCCCGTTAATCCACGCATCTCCTTCAAATTCCTGCTTTCTTTCCTGAACGTCCCTGTAATGTCCATCTTGTATACCCCTCGTTCCCCACCCCATCCCTCCCTTCCACAGATCTCCTAATCCATTGCGAGCCCTTTCAATCTGAAGTCACACTAAAATATGAAATTTGACTTCTGTCTGCCTGATGTCGATGTATTCGGTTGTTACTTATGCAATCTCAACCAACTAAACTTGCCAAGGGGATTTTGGTTCATAAGGCAAAGGTTGTCACGACTTCCTTCCCCCCACCCCTTCCCTCAACAGGAGCTCTGAAGCGATGCAAACTATCTTCTTCAACGTGTACCGTGTAGTGTTGCTCCCGATGGTGGTGGAAAGGGTATTACGAGTGACGCTTCAGAACCCTCCATTGTATTACAAGAGGACTCTGTGTTATTTTCACACTTGCTTAACCTGTGCTGCTTTAGACTCAACTGCAAAAAATTCCCAAAAATTATTATCTAGGCCCCTCCCCCCCCCCCCTTGCATTGAAAATGTTTGTATAGATAGCAGCTTGAGCGTCGTTCCATCTTATCGTGGCATCTTTCCAAGGTCACTTCAAATGTCAAAAGTAATAACATTATAGTGTTGCAAAATAATAATATTAAGAATAATATTAACATCGTACAATAATTGGCAGTAATAATAAAAAAATAACATGATCCCTCCTGGCTGCTCCCGCAGATAAATTTCCAAATTTTTTTATGTGATTATAATAATGGTAACTTCCTTATCTCACCGGCAGCCATAAACACAAACTCGCACAAAAAGCGAATCCAGGGGTGTGTCCCATTACCAATTCGGTTTCTATCGCTTCCCTAGCTAGCCATTCCTTATCAACTATTTCGTTGGAGTGCTTACTTGAGTGCTTAACCCACTTGGTGAGAAGGTTGGCCTGCAAGTATCTGGTGCTTCAACAGGGAATTCGCTTTGATCCCGACAGCAGGTCCCAGCACAACTCTCTGAGTTGCTTTGGCAGTGATTTGGCTCTTGTCCAAACCAGTGGGTTAGACGGCCAGATCTGGGACTTTTTGATCCCAGCTATCAGCTAATCACAAAGGAGTCAGCAAGGGTTGCAGTGGTTATTGAAAAGGGAATTCAGTTTTTTTTTAGGCTAGAGGAGACTTAAGATGCTGTAAATTGGGGAACTGCAGCTGATGGCGAGGTTTGTGGGCAGGCAGCAAAGGGTGGTACAGGAGGGAAAAGTTAGGATATTATAATTATACAAACACCAAGAGTTTAGGGCCGACAGGATGGCTTAGAGGTACACACACTCGCCTCTAAGCTGTCTAGTCTGGGTTTGAATCTTGACTGAGCTATAAACTGTCATTTCGGTGTTTCACAGGTGGGATGATTCATCAACGTGTGTGTCGTCCCTCGGATGGACGTCAAACAGGCATCCTGTCTGCCAGCATTCATTGGTGGACGTTAAAGATCCCCTGGTGTCCTCTTCGAAGAGTGGACGAGCTATTGCCAGCACCATGGCCAAATTCCTAACAGGCCAATTGCATCAGCCACGCCCTCAGCCAATGATGCTACCCCACAGCCTTGTGATGCATACGAACAAAGAAGAAGAACGAAGAGTTTAAATATTAACATGGAAGAGCCTGAATCTAATGTATATTGCGAGAAATATGATGTAGTTATAGGAAGTGAGGCTTGGTTTAATGAGGATAGTAGTTGGAGGACAGGACAATAAGGCTATAGGAGTTATCTGTGCGATAGGAAAGGGAAGAGAGCAGGGGGTGTAGAAATTTGAGTAAAAAGACAATATTGTTTCATGAGTAAGGAATGACAGAGGGAATTAATGCAGAGGATTATGTGTTGATTGAGATAAGAGATTGTATGAATAATAAGATACCTGTAGGATGAATTTATATGGCTCCTGATATGAGGGAGGAGCAGAAGAGAGGGGTTCATGAATAATTCAGAAAAGCCTGGGGAAAGGGTAGAGTATTGATTGTGGGGGATTTTAATTTGTTCAGGATAGATTGGTCCAGGAACAGGGAAGGAGCATAACTCAAGAGGATTTTCTCATTCTAATCCAGGATTGCTTTTTAAGACATTGTAGAAAAGCCCACGAGGGCAGTGTTAGATCATTTTTAAAGCAATTATCCCAATATGGTGGAGGTGCAGGTTGGAGACCATCTGGGGACAAATAAACACAGCATAGGGTGTGCAACTACATTGTTGGGCGGTCTGCCTAAGATAAATGGGAAACCTTCAAGGAGCAATTGTGTAAGGTGCAGAGTAGGTATGTTCCAGTGACGTGTCAAGGTAGTGGCAGAATGGTGGATAAGTGAGGAGGCAAACAGTGTTAGTAAGGATAAGGAGAAGGTGTTCATTAAGTACAAAATGACAGGACTAGAGTGTGACTCACATCAGTATAGGAGTAAACAGAGACGAGTGAAGAAAACAACTCAGAAAGCCAAATGAGAATATGAAAAGAATATGGCCAAAAAGATATAACGTTAATGGCAAGACGTACTTTAATTAAGTAATGGGAAAAGAAAAGGTTAATACAAGTGTGGGCTCCATGATGAACAGTACAGGAGAGTTGGTCGATGATGATGGTGAGATCGAAAGTCTATTGAAGTGTTTTTTTTACTTGCGCATGTACACAAGAACAGTCAGGGGAATCTTTTCTTACCTAACTTGGGAATATTTCACATAATAAAATACAATAGAAGATGATCTGCAAATAAATACAGTATTTAAATGCTATTTGAAGGCTAAAATAAAAAATATACCAGTTCATCCTCCAGATTAAAAAAAAAAAACAAGAGAAGTTGGAGGCCCTTTTTATTTGTTATTTGTTATTATTTATTTTTTTTCAAAATGGCTGCCAGCTTTTGGTACCCGACACACCAGGGTTGTTTTTTAACCTCACCACCTCTCCCACAAGCATGGTGTTGGCTTAATAGTTAGGGTGACTGGCTTCCGATCTTAGGGTGCTGAGCTTGAGCCCTGTTGGCTGCTGAATTTACACCAGGAAGGGTTGACTCAGCCTGTCATCCTTCTGAGGTCGGCAAAATGAGTACCAGTTTACTGGTAATTGGGCACAGCATCAGTGGCACAGCTGCGCTTCCAAGAAATGATAGCTGCCATATGCAACAACAGAACAGAACCTCTCCCCCGCTCCCACCCCCCCAAAAAATATTTGAGTCACGTGACCAGACATGTCAGTTTTCTACCCCTAAACAAATATGATGTGGGTCATATACCTGACACGCGATGTGCACACTCACTCAGCCTATTAAAAATACAATCCACAGTTCTACACAAATATATAATAAAAGCATGGTGAAATATAAAACAACGACACACTTCATGCATATATGAAAATGATTCGCTGTGCCATTTTTCTATATCGATCGACAGATCTATATTTCATGCACAGATTTATATTTATGGGATGTGGACTCACCAGCGCTCCCTGATCCAAGTTCCCACAAGCGAAAAGGAGAAAACATCACGTTGCGAACATCGCTCATCCAAGAACTGTTCGCGTTCGAATTTGCAAACAGATGAAAACCGTCTTCAAAAATGAATCTTAAATCATGAAAATGATTAATCTTCGTGCAATTTGCTCGTTTTAAAACCAGTCCTATTTTGCGTTATTTTAATCCGAAGCGTGAACTGGATTTTACTGTAATGGCAGCGATGGAATTTAACGTACGCAGACATGTACACAGATCATTACCACTCACATATCGTGCACGGAAACGGAAAGTGCCAGTGAATGAAATGTGGCGGTTCAGCTCTCGGACCTGTGGATGAGTACAAGCTATAAAAACTCAGTACCCACATTGGGAACATGATCGAGTCAAAGAATTGTGCAAGAGTCGTTCACGAAGATATGGACTTTTAAGAGTTGCAAACCGCTTCAATATTTGGTATGTCCTTCCTTCCTTCTGTCCTCCAAAAATGAAGAAGAACCTTTCTAACCCATTGTGTTTCCTTTGTTTCTAGTTTGTTGCTGTTTCATTTTTTTGTGTTATTGTTTAGTTTGCATTGGGATAGTAAGGTCACCCTGCCTATTGGGGAAGTAACCGTCAGTCCCCCACAGGACGACGTTTCAAGCGGTGCAGCCGCTTCACTGCACACCTTCCTTCAGACGCAGGTAAAAAAAATTGTTTGTTTTGGGGGGATTGGGGGAGGGGGATGTTTGACAAAATAACAAATAACAAAACTAGAACGGGCACTCAGTAGAGCGCATACCTTCGCCAACGCTACATTTTGCCCCCTCCCCCCCCCAGAAACCGTTGATTGTGAGGGTATTTAATCCCATACCACATCTGCCATCTCATATGTGTTATGATGGCTTAAAAACATTAAATTTCCTGCTGTTTGACACTGATTCACGTACATTGTACAATTTCTGTATGAACTCCCTGACCTTTTTGGGTGTCGGTGTCAAGTCAATCTGATGACAACTGGTCACATTATAAGAAATCAAATATTACACATCACAGAATAGGGAATTGAATTCTAAACATTTTGAATCTACTTCCATGCAAATTGTATAAGAATTGACCGCGTTATGATAATAAAGGTCGTTGACCCCCCTGACCTTTGACCCAAACCGCTAACAAAGGTAATGACATCATTGTGTCATATCGTATATCACAAGATTGGGCATTGAATTCACAACATTTTGGCATTGGTTGCATGCAAATTGGATAAAAATCGACCGCACTATGGCAAAATGACGATTTTGACCTTTTCATGACCTCGAACTTGACCTTTGTACTCTTAATTTTGTAATTGGTATTAGAGTGTGGGGAACAGAACAGTCAACACTTTGGTGTTGGTTTCATGCAAATCGGATAAGAATTGACCGTGTTATGACTAAAACTGCACATTTTGCAATGTCGTGACCCCCCCTGACCTTTGACTCCCAACCGCTAATAAGGGTTATTACGTCATTGTGTCATGTCACATATCACAAGATGGGGCATTGAATTCTGAACATTTTGGCATTAGTTGCATGCAAATTGGATACAAATTGACCGCGCTATGGTAAAAAGACGATTTTGACCTTTTCATGACCTTGACCTTGACCTTTGACCCGATCGCTCCCAAAATCTAATCAAATGGTCCTCGGATAATAACCAATCATCCCACCAAATTTGCTGCGATTCAGTTCAATACTTTTGGAGTTATGCGAATAACAAACAAACAAACAAACACACATATTCACAAATAAAGAAATAAATACACAGCGATCAAAACATAACCTTTGCAACAAAGTTTGCGAAGGTAATAAAGGAGGCGGCTTCAAAAAAGGAAGCGAGTGGGGACGATCAACTGGTATTTTAAAAATAATATTTGGCCTAATATAAAGTATAATCAAATGAAAGACCAAATACTGCATTGGAGTCATCAGAAGCAACCTGATAAGCAAAAAGAAAAGATGGTGTGGTGGTTGAACAGGGAAAAACCGCACAGCAAAACTGTGTCCACCTTGACTTGAAGTCGTTTGCTTGGCGCACGACCCAAAATCGAACGTCGCAACGTCACGATGTAAAACAAATCTTTGTTCCCTACTTGATCAAGGGCGTTGAAGCGAAACAACGTTATATGGGGCTGACCTGTATTTGAAGGCATTCAGAATGGATTTACCAAAGGGAAGTCCATGTTTAACAAATTTATTTCAGTTCAATAAAGCAGTTTCTGACTCGGTGGTTGGAGAAGTGCAGTGGATGTAGTTTATCTAGACTTTCAAAAGGATTTCGATAAAGTACCAAATAGATGGCTGTTATCTAAGGTGAGGACTTCTGGAGTGGCTAATGGAGGAGACAACTGGATTGGAAACTGGCTTTGTGATGGAAGGAAAGAGTGTCTGTGAATTGGAGGATATCCGGCTGGGACGATGTAAATGGTCGGGTACCCCAGCGATCAGTTCGAGAACGGTTATGATTCATCATTTACATCAATGACAGTGGGATGAAGAGTATGTTTTCCAGAGTTTCAGATGACACTAAGCACAGAGGAAAGGTAAACGACAGAGAGGGGGGGAGATCAGATTCAGGAAAGTCTGGATCCTTTCATGGATTTTGGCAAATGTTTGGCAGATGCAGTTCAGCACAAGGGAATGTAAGGTGCTGTGGTTGAGGAGGAATAATGAAAATAGGGTGGGATAATTTCACCACAAGGATTTCCAACAGATCATGTAACCTTACACATATTGATTCCTAGGTTGCATCATCAAGTAAAACCATTGAACGGCATTGAGGAAGATGGTGGTGAAGTCAAAATCAACCTTTTACTTGTGATTGCACAATATGTGAGGTCCGATCCAATGTCGTCAATGAGGAAAGTTCTGCTCCCTCCACGCCGAGTGCGGGGCAAATATTCCAGGCAAATATCGAAAGATGTTTGAATCGCAACCGATAATCACACTGCCTGGAGCTGTCCGAAGGAACTGGATGTAACCAGCTGAAATGCTTCTCCATCAATTTATCTCAGGCAAGTCACATTTCATTATTTAATAACTTCCAACAACAAAGCTGTTTGCCACCTGTCAAAAGAAGCCTTCATATTGTCGACAGCTGCTCAGACAGCCTGCCCTGTGTTCTGGGATTGGCGGATCTCATTAAAGTCGCTTGTTCTCTACACAGTGAGGTTGCCTGTGGCTTTGTGCCACGCAGTGATGGCCAAACACGGATGCCAAAAAAAAAGATAAGCTGGGTTGTGGTCTGCTTGCCCTGATTTTAGCATCACTCATAAGAATGTGATACAGGAAATAATATATCCCTCCTGGGTTGGCAGAATAACTGAAGAGTATGTTCACTTGCCTTTTAGATGTCGAGCCTGCTACAAACTGTCACCATGGTGTTTCTTAACTGGGTTATGCTTTCATTGTGTACAGCATGCATCAGAAGGCCATGAAGCCAGATGACCCATCTGGCAGCAACGGTCATTGGTGGACGTTAACTATCTGACAGTGGCTTTCATGAAAGTAGGTGAGGCATCATCAGCACCCCAGACAAATTATAAATTCCTGCTCTCAGTCAAACGTCGGGTCTGGCCATCTGCCTCGTGAAAGACTTCAGCCAATAACGTTTCCCAGCCGACCCGGCAATGTAGGAATAACCAGGGCCATTAAAGAAGTAGAGAGGGTAATACCACTCCTGCTGTAAAAAAAATATCCTGAAAATTATCTCATGATTACATTCGTGCAGGACCTATTCACTGACTACCTGGATTGCACACTTTAGAATATACTGGTTTGAAAGCAGCGGAGGGTTGCATTTTTTTTTCAATGATAACGACTGTTTCCTTGTTTTAGGCCTGAGTTTTGAGAAGGGGTAGTCTGATAGCAGTTAGCAATCAAGTCAGAGTCAGATTCCCAGTGGTTCCAGTGGCCTAGAAAAGTATTCAACACCCCCCCCCCCCACCCCACCCCCTCCAAAGTTTTCACTTTTTCATGCCACCTGAGCTTATCTAATGATGCTCTCATATCAAACTTAACATACAGGCTCTTCACAAACTACTAAAAAGTGATAAAGCTAAATACTTCAGATAAAATATGAATAAGTCAGATTAACAGAGAAAATCAGATGATTCTCAGTTGCATAAGTATTCAAACCCTTTGCCTAACTAACCCGAAATCATTTGAGAAGCAAATTATTATTATTATTATTATTGTTATTATTATTATTACTTTCTTTTTACGTATAAGCAATACAAAAAACAAAAACAGTGCCCACTTGTACCATGAAAGCACAGAGTATCAAAAATACAAGTGATAGAACAATAATAGTAAAAGAAAAACAAGGTGATAGAATCGTACATACAAAACAACATTATCATAAGTATGCTGTATTAGACTTTAAGATATTTGTGTGCTCTGGAGCAGAAAGCCTTGATCCTGGATGTTGTTGGGTGACCTACAGTGGCATCTGGTAAACTGTTCCACACTGGTATTATTGTGGGCACATAAGAGTGGTCATACTGAACAAGTGACCAGTGGACCACTCTCCGTCTTGCCAGTAAAACACTGCACAGCATAGCTTCCAAATCCAAACATTATTTGTTTGAAAGGTTAAAAAATAAGTGTAATAGATTTCACCTGTATGTAATCAGTGGTTTCGTTTAAACATGAAGCTCCTACACTTATCTAAAGAGTTTTAAGATGTAACTCGCTTGGTCAACCGACAAGGCAAACATGAAGATCAAGGAGCTTTCCAAACAAGTCAGACATGAAGTGGTGGAGAAGTACCGTTCAGTCGAGGGTTATAAGAATATTTCAAAGTCACTCATTATCCCTATGAGTATGGTGAAATCCATCATTATGAAGTGGAAGACTTATCATATCACCCAGACTCGACCCAGATCTGGTCGCCCATCCAAACTCCACAGCCAGGCAAGCCTGAAATTGGTTTGGGATGTCACTGCAAATCAAACAATGACTTTGAAAGATCTGCAAGGCTCTGTATCTGAGATGGGGGTCAGTGTTAATCAATCAACAACATCCCTTTCCCTTCACAAAGCTGGCCTTCATGGACAGATGGCAATAAAGAAACCATTACTGAAAAAGGTGCATCTAAAAGCTCATATGACGTTTGTGAAAAAGCATCTTAATGATTCTGCAGGCTTGGAGAGAATCGTTTTGTGGTCAGGTCAGGTATGGGAGCATGTGCCAGAACAGCGCGTCGCTGCGTCCACTTTCCGCCGGCTAACTCCAGGGGCCTCCGTCTGGCCATCCCCCAGGCAGATGCCAGGCCCATCCCCATCTCCTGAGATGATGGTCAACCTGCTGCAACCACGAGGCACGTGGTCGGCCCACTGGCCTCCTCCACTCACGAGACTCCCCCGCTGAGAGAATCTGGTGAGCAGGATCAGCGTCAGGCGAGCGAGACAGGCGAGACAGGCGAGACGAGCTTTGTAAGTGGTTTATAATAAGCTTTGTAAGTGGTTATATATAGCTCAAGTGTGCCAAGAAAGGACTTTGCATGACATAGGATGCCCAGTCAGCGACTTTATTTGGAGGCTAGTAGTTGGGGGGGGGTGCGTCCAGACGGTTCTTTCGGAGAGATGTCATGAGAGTGAGATGTTTCAGGATTGAAAGAATTGTTCCAAGTGTTGGAACAGCTTGTGATTTTATCCAGGTCTGCAGAGAGTGATGAGGCTGCTGCCTGCCGATTTGAGGGATGAGAGATGGTACGGCAGAGAGTGAAGTCATCAGCAAAGAGATAAAGAGAATTTTCTCGGGAATCTGAGAGATCATTGATGAAAACCAGA
>CM068964.1:63335125-63358974 GCA_035128595.1 Eptatretus atami
ACCAATGCTCTGCACAGAGTATGGTCCCAATGGATGGATGGTCGAGGATGAAATTATAGGAATGAAGGTCACCTGAAAAAAAAAATCAAAATGTGAGTTCCAGACTGGCGAAAGTGGCAGAAGTTTAGAAGATGCTCCATATGCCAAGTGGCATGATTGGATAATAAGGAAAGTTGTGCTTCAAACGCTGTCGGTTGATTTGAGTTACCACCCAAAACAAAAACTAACAAATAAGAGCTATTTAAAAATCCACACATTCTATTCTAAGTATCCATGAGGAAAGGTTAATGACATGTGTGAATATGTCAAATCATAGAATTGCACAATAGAAAGAGAGTTCCCTGTAGTTCCTCTAATGGTCATGGAACAGCAATATGTAGGGAGTGCAATAATTGCCAGACACAATGATGGGAGTCCAATTGAATTAAGACCACAAAGGGCATATGAAAATGCCTTTCAAAATATAAGATTACTGGTAGTCCCAAAGCACTTAAAGGCAGTGTCAAAGGGGAAAAAAATTAAATACAGTCGTAATAATGTCAAGGACAGTCAATGTCTAGAAAGTTATGAAAATCCTGTTTCCCTATTACATTGCCACCTTGGTGAACAATGTTTTGGAATTAGGGAGATAGGTTGTCAACATGTCCATGAGCACACATGCCCACACCCGCTTCCATTCATATATTCATGTGCAAGGACCGTGTCTCTGCACAATGGAAGGCATCGTGCTGTCTCTGGATCACGTGCGCTGCAGCCCAATGTGCAAAATGGAAACCCGACAAATGCATCATCGAGCAGGGAAGCCAGGAAAGATCAAGCCTAGGGTAAAATAATTATCACGTGGAGGAGGTAGGAAACTGTAAGAGCATGTTGGTAGAGAATGAAGTAACGTGGTCGACCAATAACACTTGCACAGGCCCCAATCGATCCAATTTGTCCGTCATTTACTGATATTTTTTTTTGTTGTGCAAGCAAGGCATCAAAAAGTTCAAATTACGCCGTGACTTCATTTCATATCACAGGGCAGTTTGTGATGTGGATTCTGCCTTCAACGCTGTAGCAAATTGGCTGATGCCTCTTGCCACAGCATGCTTTCCTCCCAATGTGTATTACCAACTGTCGGCCTTGTGCTAACAAGCACGATGCAGTAAGGTAGTGGACGATGCTCTCGGAGGTACCAAAACACTTGCCAATCAGAGTCACCAGTGCAGGTTTTGTTAGGTCAGTTGCAAAATCTATTCCATCATCAAAAACTTGCTCTGCAAGCAGTCATCAAGATATAGAAAAGTTGCTGTAAAGTACAATCTGTAAAGTAAAGTTTGTGTAAAGTAAAGTTAGGTTTTTGGGGCTCATGTTTTCTTCACAGATGTTACTGTTTAATGAGAGAAATCTGCAGTAAGACATTTAAGTAACAATGTGATACATTGATTGTTCTGTTTTGAGGAGCGCATTTTGATTTATCAGCAGACCATATCTTGGAGGAAAAACAACATTAACAAGAAAAAGAGTAATGAGAGGTTGCAGACCCTGGCCAGGACTTGTTTTTTTTGTGGTGTTTGTGTCGTTTTGTGTGGTGTATTTTGTGTGGTGTTTGTATACTGGTGTGTTACATAATTAACGAGACATAACTAGAACTGCCACTTTATAACTGCTGGCAGTGATGACCGGGTACCAAGACATTCCGCTTTGATCCAACCCCGCTTTGAGCAAACACCTGACCCTGACCCATGACGTTTATTATTATTCAATTGAATTCAGAATGAGATTAAAATAGATTCAATTTAAATCAAATGGACGACCAAATAGGTACAGTCCTGCATTGGAGTAATCAGAAGTAACCCAAACAAGCAAAACCAGATGGCGTGATCAGAAGGAACCTGGATAGGATTTCCATTTCAGTTGCTCCTCATCTACCCTAAAACCCATCCAGGCACAGCCAAGTCAGCCGTATTCAAAAAACTAACAACAATAATAATTATTATTGTAAAAAAGAACTCAGATTAAAAACATTAAATAATTCTGACTGCCAGACCATGTGTCCAATGAGGTTGAAATTTAAAAGATATATTCCCCATCACTACTAGATCATAAGTGGAAAGTTTCATGTCGATTGATTAAGTGGTTCAAGAGAAAAATTTACTTTTAAGATTTTCGTTCAATCCAAAATGGCTGCCAGACCATGTGACCGATGAATTATTTGTGAATACCCTGGTATCCCCAAGGCTTGGGGAACATGTGTGTGGAGTTTACCCTCATATCAATTTTTCCAGCCATTATGAAGAAGTTTTTTTTTAGGTTTTTGGGGTAAATCCAAAACCATGCGACCTATGATGTCATATGTGTGAATGTTTTGTTGCTCATGGATAAGTGGTCAAAGATGTAAAGTTTTGCCTCGATCTGTTGAGCCATTTCAGAGAAAATTATTGAAGGTTTTTTTTAATTTTTAACATTATGACTGCCGAACCACGTGGCCGATGACGTCTAATTAAAAAAATTTTGGGTGGACCAATTTATCCCAAGATGACCCTCAAATTTTCATACTGCTCGAATGTAACGTTCCATGTATGCAATTATGACATAATAACGAAGGCACCGATGATATCCTTGAAAAAAAATTACACATTCCTCATGAGGAGTACTTGCTGTGTGCCAATTTTCAATCATTTCCTTTGAGCGGTTTCAGGGATACAGAGATCCATTTTTTTTTTCCTTTTTTCCAACATGTATGCCACACCACATGACCTATGACATCATAATTATCATTAAAACATTCTACATAAGTAGTCGCTCCAATGGTGAAAAATTCCTGTTAATCCAACGAGCGGTTGCAGAAAAAAAACACTCATGTTCTGTGCAAACAAACAAACAGACAGAAAAACCCAAAAACAATACCCTCTCCTCTGGCCAGGGTAACTACAAGAAAAAGCAAAAGTAACAAGAGTGAAAATTGCTTTTTGTGATATCACCAATGTGATATTTTCTAAGTCCAAAGAGGGCATAACTGTGAAAAATTATTGAAACACCCTGAAACTTGAACTTGTTCTGTAACTTATCATCATAAAGCCATGCACCAAATTTCAGTTGAATATGTTAAAGGGTATGGGGAAAAAAGTCTGAAAAACCACAGGTGGGACGGATGGATTGACGGACGTAGAGCAAACCTACAGTCCCCTCTGGTGAAACCGGTAGAGGACTAATAATAATGTACTGCACAGATAATTGACAAGCTGTTACAATTGGATAAAGATATCAAAAAACAACCGAACCAAAAACAAAAATAACCACCGCCTGTACAGAAATCGTCCTGAAAATAAATTGAAAATAGAATGGCACTCAGTAAAGCGCATACCTCCACCAAGCGGAGCAGTTTCGTTTTGTATTCCACTGATAGGTGGGACCTGCCTCAGGACCTTAACCAAAATCGAATTGGTTTGTTCTAGCCACATACCTAACTCATCCACCAAGTTTCGGCCGAATCCGTCTGCAACATTGTGAGATACCGTGCTACATATCATTTTTGACCCTATCTCTCAATTGTGATGAATCACTTAAAAAATTCTCAGATCCGGATCTGGTGTTTCACCAAAATCGAATCAATTCGTCCTTCTCGCACACCCAACCTGTCCACTAAGTTTCGTCCATCAATAAATTTTTGAAATATCCTGCTCACAGACAAACAGAGAGACAAACAGACAGAGAGGGGTGAAAACATAACCTCCGTCCACCTCTGGTGGTAGAGGTAATTTAATTGTTCAGATGGAAGATTATAATCAGATGAACAATGAGCACAAAATGGAGAAGTGTTGTTTTCACATTGATGGCTTTCTTCATTGTCTTTCAGCTTTCATCTAGGTTGGTAATCCCTGCGCTCTCACCCATGGACTTCCCATCCAACAGTATCGGGCAGAGGTGGTGAGTGCACTTTTGTTTGAGCTGTCTAGTCTGTGTTTGATTCTCAATGCAACTGCAGTGAGATTTGTGCTTTGCAGGTAGGGCTTTGCATCACAAAGTCAGCTATCCCTTGGATAGATGTTAAGCCGAATATCCTATCTACAAACATTATTTTGTGGACGTGAAAGATCTCATGATGTCTTTCAAGCAGAATAGGCAAGTTATTGCTGGCACCCTCAACAAATTACAAATCCCTGCCCGAATCTGTAGCTCCAATCATACATCGGGTCTTCCCAGTCGGTTCGTAAAAGACATGGGCCAAGAACTCTCCCCGGCTAAACACACAACAAGGTGGGAATACTCGGGGCTGTTAAAAAAAGTCGCAATAGTGGTAAACCAGTTTGTCACCACACACCTCGATACTCAGAGATCAATGAATGTTGATTATCACAGTGAATTCACCAGACAAGATGTGTTGCTCTTACACTGCAGAGAGGTGACCTCTGATTTTTAGCTTATCTGGAATTTACATTCCAAATAAGGTATTGTCACCGTGCACTGTCCAACCATTCATCTCTAATTTCGACTTCTCTGGCCAAACCGCTGGGCCGATCCGGCTAAAATTTGACAGCAACATTCCTCTCCTGACTGGTAACAGGAAACAAAATGGCTGTTTTCGTAAATTTCTTCAAAAATCTTTTCCAGACCCGTCAGTCAGAATGCTGCCAAATTTGGGTTATAACCTGATGCCAGGGTAGGGATGTTTAATTGCAGAGGTCATGCTGATCACGTGACCGGAAGTGTGTCAAAATGGTGGACTTAGTCATTTTTGTGGAAAATCACGTAAATGTCTTCAACAATCTTCTTCTCCAGACCCATCAGTCAGAATGCTACCAAATTTGGATTACAACATCAGGACAGGGTCCTGATGTTAAATTGTGGAGGCTATGCCGATCACATGACTGGATGTGTGTCAAAATGGCGGTCCTGCAAATTCCTTCCAAAATCATCTCCTGATCCACCAGTCAGAATGCTACAAAATTTGTGTTACATTAGGCCCGGGTAGGGATGTTAAATTGCGGAGGTCATGCCAATCACGTGACCGGAAGTGTGGCAAAATGGTCGACTTCGTCATTTGTTGGGAATATTGCATAAATTCCTTCAAAGATCTTCTTCTCAAGACCCACCACTCAGAATGCTACCAAATTTGCGTTACAACATTAGGCCACGGCCCAGATAAGCTTCAGGTCCAGTGGTCCTATTTTTATGACTTCTCCCCGAGTCCAGCTTCCTCTGCTATCTCAGCCCTCCATCCCTTTCCAACTCCTCCAGGACTCGCATAATATTCTTCCAGTAAACCCCTCCTGGTTAAACTTCAAAATTCCAGGCTTTCCCCCATCTCTGCTCATTTGTTCCTCCTTTCTCCCATTTGTGGAACCACCTTCCTGAGGCTGTTCAATACTACACTTCTCTTCAGGACTTCTGTTCAGCAGTGCAATACCACCTCCAGGTAGTGAAATCGGCCATCTCCTCCCATGCTCTTTATTTTCCACCCATTAGTCTATTAATTGTGAGTTACTGTATTACCTTCCCTTCTCTCTGTATCTCTCTCTGCCTCTTTGCCCCTTCATTTCACTCCTTTGCTGATTATCCAACCGTTGCTCCACTATTACTTTGTTGCTTTTCACCTTCTGTCATCAAGCTCTTCTGTGAGCCTGAATCGTATATACAAACAGGCTACCTCATTATACCATGGCAGTGCAATGTACACATAATTAATACCCAAGGATTAGGAATTAAAATGGAATCGGTAACGTTCTATAATGTGATAGCCCTGCCCGAGACGCAAATGATGAATGATTTTCATATGCAAGCAATCTATGGAATTGACACCAGCATGACATGGCTGTTAATTATATATTATGTTGGCCATTGCAGTCAATATTCCACCTTGATGTGAATACTGAAACCTTTTACAATTGGGAAATGGTTTGAATAATAATGCTGATAAATATTCCTTCTACGATGACGATTGTTGTGTGTTAGAAGCATCTCTTTACCAAATGGACAAACTCTTTGTCAAAGGATCAAAAACCCAAGATCAGATCATGAACCATGATGCTCCATACAAAGCTTCGATGCTGCCGAAGCAGTTTCCTGGCTATGGTTATAATCCTGGACAGGTCGCCACTCCGACACAGGAAGTCAGGACAGGAACTTGCAATTTGCCCAAGGCACCACCAGGTTTTAGAGGAAGGAGACAAGTTTGAAAACTCATTCTTGAGATTGGAGAGATGTTGTTTTCTGGTTCTCCTGAGAGTGGACACACACTTGCTGCGGGATTTGTGGAATGATCTGAGGGTGAATTCGATCGGATTTGCCTTCCAGGATGAGAATGCACGTTGTTATAAAAGAATGCACGTTGTTATAAAAAAATATATTATAAATAAATAAATTAATTAACCTATTCCCCCCCCCCTATTCCCATTAAAACAATGCCCTGACATTCGCGGATTCAACATTTGCAGTATTTTCCAGGAACATATTCTTCGCGAATGTCGGGGTCTTACAGGACCTATAAAAAACTCCTAATGTTCGGAACTCCACCAAGGAGGAAATTGGGAGAAGTATGGGGAAGAACGCATGCAGGGAATGCATTACTCCACAGGAAAGCACGTGTGACCCGACAGGAGAGCACATCCGTGCAGCGGGAGCCGGCGGTGTGTCCCGATCGGGAGGTGCAACCGGCAGTTGCTGCAAGCATGAAGAGGTACGTAGACAGCACACAGACGTGGTACAAATGAGGAGACTTGGATTTGTAAAGGGACTCTTCGCAGGGGTGTGTGAGTGCCTGCATGTTTGGTTATGTGTGCGCATGTTTCACAGGTGCACACACCGAACTCACACCCAGGCCCATGGTGCGTGGCATCATGGTGGAGGTTATGCGGCTGTCTCATGAACCATGTACTTTGGCATGCAGGGAGTGAATGTGCTGCGGTGCTGAAGTCATGCAGGACATGCCGCGCAGTACAGGTGTGGAGAATATTGAACATGCTGGTGACAATCCGTGCACGTGTGCGAGTGAAAGGACGAGTATATTGCCGGTGCGTGTGCATGGTTAGAATGGACTGCGAGGAGGTTGGAGGATCGCGTATGGGGGGCTGTTAAGGATTAACGGTGTAGTTTTGAATTTAGAATGATTTATCCAGAGTGTGGCATGTACGGATTTGATTCAGAGTGAGCCGACCGGAAGGAAGCAAAGATCACTGCATGTGTGAGTATGCATGTTAGGGTTAGGGTTAGATAGATAGCATGGGTTTTTAACTGGGCTTGCGTCCAGCCCAGTGTGATATCGAACCACGGGTTCATGGGCTCCAGCCTGAGTTTTGTATCGAACCACGGTTCGTGGGCTCCAGCCCAGTTTTATATCGAACCACGGGTTCGTGGGCTCCAGCCTAGTTTTGTATCGAACCATGGGTTCATGAGCTCCAGCCTAGTTTTTATCGAACCACGGGTTCGTGGGCTCCAGCCCAGTTTTATATCGAACCACGGGTTCGTGGGCTCCAGCCTAGTTTTGTATCGAACCATGGGTTCATGGGCTCCAGCCCAGTTTTATATCGAACCACAGTTTCGTGGGCTCCAGCCAGTTTTATATCGAACCACGGGTTCATGGGCTCCAGCCTAGTTTTGTATCGAACCAGGGTTCGTGGGCTCCAGCCCAGTTTTATATCGAACCACGGGTTCGTGGGCTCCAGCCTAGTTTTGTATCGAACCATGGGTTCATGGGCTCCAGCCTAGTTTTGTATCGAACCACGGGTTCGTGGGCTCCAGCCCAGTTTTATATCGAACCACGGGTTCGTGGGCTCCAGCCTAGTTTTGTATCGAACCATGGGTTCATGGGCTCCAGCCCAGTTTTATATCGAACCACAGTTTCGTGGGCTCCAGCCCAGTTTATATCGAACCATGGGTTCATGGGCCCAGCCCAGTTTTATATCGAACCACGGGTTCGTGGGCTCCAGCCCAGTTTTATATCGAACCACGGGTTCGTGGGCTCCAGCCCAGTTTATATCGAACCATGGGTTCGTGGGCTCCAGCCCAGTGTTTATATCGAACCACGGGTTCATGGCTCCAGCCCAGTTTTATATCGAACCACGGGTTCGTGGGCTCCAGCCCAGTTTTATATCGAACCACGGGTTCGTGGCTCCAGCCCAGTGTTATATCGAACCACGGGTTCATGGGCTTCAGCCCAGTTTTATATCCAACCACGGGTTCGTGGGCTCCAGCCCAGTTTTATATCCAACCACGGGTTCATGGGCTCCAGCCCAGTTTTATATCCAACCACCGCGTTTGTGGGCTCCAGCCCAGTTTTATATCGAACCACGGGTTCATGGGCTCCAGCCCAGTTTTATATCAAACCCAGTGATAAAAAAGGAAACCATTGCTGTTTGAGCACATTATATCCCACCAGTATGCTGCCTTCCCTTCCATTCCCTTCCCCTCATGCTGCATTCCTTTCTCCTCCCCTCATGTTGCCTTCCCGTCTCCTCCCTTCATGCTGCCTTCCCTTACCCTCCCCTCATGCTGCCTTCCCAGTGTATTGTCTTCAATGTCTGTCAGCATGCAGAATTTCAGCTTTCTACCTCACCCAGCAGGTAATATCACATTAATATAAGTCAGTGAGTCAATCAGTCAGTGAGTGGTTAGAATAAGCTTAACATATTGTGTATACATGTACATATTGTTGCGAATTCGCGCCCGCCGGCTGCTGCCTAAGCAGTCTCCTTTGCTATTGGGCACAATCCTGGACAGGTCACCACTCTGACACAGGATACCAGCAAGCTGGCACTCATTTTGCCAACCTCACAAGGATGACAGGCAGAGTTAACCCTGACAGGTGACCCAAAACTGACAGGCAGAAATTTCACATGCTGACGACATTGAAGCCGACACACCAGAAAAAATCACATAACTGTCAGAAGCGTCCATAAATGAAAATATAAAAAATGAAAAAAAAATGAAGAAAATAAATAAATCAACAAATAAACATGCAGGTGACCGAAACATTGGGGAAGCACAATTCGTAATCGCTTACAATGTGTTAGCTACCCCGCTTGGAATTATATATATATATATATTATATATATATTAATATATTATATATATATATTGTTACGGCTGTGGAATTTGCAAACCACCATTCAGGTCCCGTAGGTGAGATATCTCTAAGTACATGTGTAGTTATCCCAAACCCGTTGTCTAAAGGGAATTTATGTGATTATCGGGCTGCGACGCTTTGAGATAGCCGTTTTTCTGTTCTATCTTTATTTTGAACCAGCCACGTCCCAACCGCCATCACACGCAACCACCTTAACCACCACGCCAGCCATCGTCACCAACTGCAACCACGCTCCAACCTCCAGACAACAACGCCAACAGCCACGACTTTACCGTCACAACTCGCTCCACATCATCGCATCATGCCATTCCCACACGGCACCATGACCATTCCCGCACACCTGTGAACACTGAGCGTCGGGCTGTCCTGGGCTCGTTCAGCGATACGCACCGAGCGCCGAGTGCAAATAGCGGCCTTTCCGAGGGAAAATTCGGATCAGGAATGCTACACGCCACTTCTGATCCGTCCAATTAGCAAGCGCGGGCGGCTTGGCTCCGCCTCCAGGCGCGTCTGTGTGAAATCGAGATATGCAAATTCTAGGATCAGGGGAGGTTCACGCCCCCTTTCCTCCGACCAATGGGCGAGCGCGGCTCCGCCCCCGAGGTGATCCTGATCCGAAATTTGCATACTGGGTTCTCCTGCCGGCCTATAAAACGCCGATCGCAGAGGGTTTTGAGCAGTCAAGTCGGGTTGGAGAACGGAGTCAAGTCGGGTTGGAAAACGCAGTCAAGTCGGGTTGGAGAACGGAGTCGAGTCGGGTGGGGAAGGCATCGAGTGGTTTCTGCAGTCGGCTGAGGAGAATTGGGGGAAGAGGCCAAGGAGCTCAGGCCGAGGCAGGGAAGACGGCGGTCGGGACGAGGTCACAGTGGGATCGCTCGTCGTGGGACCCAAGCAGCCGCCATTCTCCTCCCCCAGGGCATCAACAATCCCCCCTTTTCCCCCGCTGAAGAGTGCAAAAAGTGGGGCCCCGTTCCCACCCCACTCCAAGCGGTGCCAACGAAACCCGCGAAGGGCACGAAGTTGGGGCACCGCCGTGCAGCGACATTTGCGGCTCGTCACGAGGAGGTGGTGGGACCCCCCCAGTCTGCGGGCCTGGCCGCTCCTTCAGGTCACGCGCACATATTGGCCACAGGCCCCGTCTGCCCCTTGTCTTTGAGGGTGCCTTTTCTTTCTTTTGAGTAAATGTTGTCGGCGCCGTCTGTAAAGTAGAACTGTATAAGTGTTGCCGAGTGTTCGCGTATTCGGTAGTATCTCTGCGTCATTGTTTCTTTTGTTGTACTTGATATATGTGCATTCTGATTCTGTTTGGCTGTATATGTGTGCTTGTGTCTGTGTCTGTGTGTGAAATAAAGTGGCATTATGTTGAATTGTTCCCCGTTTCGCTGCGTCCTTTCCTTCGTTTGAATCTCCATCTTGCTTCACGTAAAAGGGTTCGTAGTGGGCTTGATACGCCCGATAATTAATTAGGAACCTCGAGGCCGACGATAACACCGCTCGTTATCCCGATAGCACGGAACGGACCGCTTAACAGCCCGTGTCCGGAGTCGACCTGCGGCGAGGTGCGATCGCCCGGTTTACCATCCGCGTGGGTACTTAGGTAGGTCGAGTTTGGCGAACAACCCTATCCCACGCGGGTGGCCGATTGGCACGATCGTGGTGAGGTCGAAGGCCCACCGTGACTGGCTCCGGCGATAGTTCCCGGAGGGTCACGACAAATTGTCCGTCCGGTGGGCGAGGCGGCCGCCATTCGAGTCACGTGCCGTTCGCACGCCGGCGGCGCCGAATTCGCAACAATATGTACATGTATACACAATATGTTAAGCTTATTCTAACCACTCACTGACTGATTGACTCACTGACTTATATTAATGTGATATTACCTGCTGGGTGAGGGAGAAAGCTGAAATTCTGCATGCTGACAGACATTGAAGACAATACACTGGGAAGGCAGCATGAGGGGAGGGTAAGGGAAGGCAGCATGAAGGGAGGAGACGGAAGGCAACATGAGAGGAGAAAAAGGAATGCAGCATGAGGGAAGGGAATGGAAGGGAAGGCAGCATACTGGTGGGATATAATGTGCTCAAACAGCAATGGTTTCCTTTATCACTGGTTTGATATAAAACTGGCTGGAGCCATGAACCCGTGGTTCGATATAAACTGGCTGGAGCCACGAACCGTGGTTCGATATAAAACTGGGCTGGAGCCCACGAACCCGTGGTTGGATATAAAACTGGGCTGGAGCCCACAAACCGTGGTTGGATATAAAACTGGGCTGGAGCCCATGAACCCGTGGTTGGATATAAAACTGGGCTGGAGCCCACGAACCCGTGGTTGGATATAAAACTGGGCTGGAGCCCATGAACCCCCTGTTCGATATACACTGGCTGGAGCCCACGAACCGTGGTTCGATATAAAACTGGGCTGGAGCCACGAACCCGTGGTTCGATATAAAACTGGGCTGGAGCCCATGAACCCGTGGTTCGATATAAACTGGGCTCGAGCCCACGAAACATGGTTCGATATAAAACTGGCTGAGCCACGAACCGTGGTTCGATATAAAACGGGTGGAGCCACGAACCCGTGGTTCGATATAAAACTGGGCTGGAGCCCATGACCATGGTTCGATATAAAACTGGCTGGAGCCACGGACCTGTGTTCGATATAAAACTGGGCTGGAGCCCATGAACCATGGTTCGATACAAAACTAGGCTGGAGCCCACGAACCGTGGTTCGATATAAAACTGGGCTGGAGCCCACGAACCCGTGGTTCGATACAAAACTAGGCTGGAGCCCATGAACCCTGTGTTCGATATCACACTGGCTGGACGCAAGCCAGTTAAAAACCCATGCTATCTATCTAACCCTAACCCTAACATGCATACTCACACATGCAGTGATCTTTGCTTCCTTCCGGTCGGCTCACTCTGAATCAATCCGTACATGCACACTCTGGATAATCATTCTAAATTCAAAACTACACCGTTAATCCTTAACAGCCCCCATACGCGATCCTCCAACCTCCTCGCAGTCCATTCTAACCATGCACACGCACCGGCAATATACTCGTCCTTTCACTCGACCACGTGCACGGATTGTCACCAGCATGTTCAATATTCTCACACCTGTACTGCGCGGCATGTCCGCATGACTTCAGCACCGCAGCACATTCACTCCCTGCATGCCAAAGTACATAGGTTCATGAGACAGCCGCATAACCTCACCATGATGCCACGCACCATGGGCCTGGGTGTGAGTTCGGTGTGTGCAACTGTGAAACATGCGCACACATAACCAACATGCAGGCACTCACCACACCCCTGCGAAGAGTCCCTTTACAAATCCAAGTCTCCTCATTTGTACCACGTCTGTGTGCTGTCTACGTACCTCTTCATGCTTGCAGCAACTGCGGCTACCTCCCGATCGGGACACACCGCCGGCTCCCGCTGCAGGATGTGCTTCCTGTCGGGTCACACGTGCTTTCCTGTGGAGTAATGCATTCCCTGCATGCGTTCTTCCCCATACTTCTCCCAATTTCCTCCTTGGTGGAGTTCCGAACATTAGGAGTTTTTATAGGTCCTGTAAGACCCGACATTCGCGAAGAATATTTGACTAATACTGCAAATGTTGAATCCGAATGTCAGGGCATTGTTTTAATGGGAAGAGGGGGGGGGAATAGGTTAATTATTTATTTATTTATAATATATTTTTTATAACAACGTGCATTCTTTTATAACAACGTGCATCTCATCCTGGAAGGCAAATCCGATCGAATTCACCCTCAGATCATTCCACAAATCCCGCAGCAAGTGTGTGTCCACTCTCAGGAGAACCAGAAACAACATCTCTCCAATCTCAAGAATGAGTTTTCAACTTGTCTCCTTCCTCTAAAACCTGGTGGTGCCTTGGGCAAATTGCAAGTTCCTGTCCTGACTTCCTGTGTCGGAGTGGCGACCTGTCCAGGATTATAACCATAGCCAGGAACTGCTTCGGCAGCATCGAAGCTTTGTATGGAGCATCATGGTTCATGATCTGATCTTGGGTTTTTGATCCTTGACAAAGAGTTTGTCCATTTGGTAAAGAGATGCTTCTAACACACAACAATCGTCATCGTAGAAGGAATATTTATCAGCATTATTATTCAAACATTTCCCAATTTGTAAAAGGTTTCAGTATATACATAGGTGGAATATTGACTGCAATGGCCAACATATATATAATTAACAGCCATGTCATGCTGGTGTCAATCCATAGATTGCTTGCATATGAAATCATTCATCATTTGCGTCTCGGGCAGGGCTATCACATTATAGAACGTTACCGATTTAATTCCTACCTTGGTATTTAATTATGTGTACATTGCACTGCCATGGTATAATGAGGTAGCCTGTTTGTATATACGATTCAGGCTCACAAGAGCTTGATGACAGAAGGTGAAAAGCAACAAAGTAATAGTGGAGCAACGGTTGGATAATCAGCAAAGGAGAATGAATGTAAATAGAGAGGGGGGGGGAGAAGGGCAAAGCAGAGAGAGATACAGAGAGAAGGGAAGGTAATATACTAATCAATTAATAGACTAATGGGTGGAAAATAAAGAGCATGGGAGAGATGGCCAATTCACTATATGGTGGTATTGCACTGCTGAACAGTCCTGAAGAGAAGTGTAGTATTGAACAGCCTAGGAAGGGTGGTTCACAAATGGGAGAAAGGAGAACAAATGAGCAGAGATGGGGAAAGCCTGGAATTTGAGAGTTACCAGGAGGGGTTTACTGGAAGAATATTATGCGAGTCCTGGAGGAGTTGGAAAGGGATGGAGGGCTGAGATAGCAGAGGAAGCTGGACTCGGGGAGAAGTCATAAAAATAGGACCACTGGACCTGAAGCTTATCGTGGCCGTGGATTTGTAACGCAAATTTGGTAGCATCTTGAGTGTGTGGGTCTTGAGAAGAAGATCTTTGAAGGAATTTATGCAATATTCCCAACAAATGACGAAGTCGACCATTTTCCACACTTTCCGGTCACGTGATTGGCATGACTCCGCTCAATATTCTTACCGGGCCTAATGTAACACAAATTTGTTATTCTGACTGGGTGGATCAGGAGATGATTTTGGAAGGAATTGCAGGACCCATTTTGACACAATCCAGTCATGTGATCGGCATAGCCTCCACAATTTAACATCAGGACCCTGTCCTGATGTTGTAATCCAAATTTGGTAGCATTCTGACTGATGGTCTGGAGAAGAAGATTGTTGAAGAACATTTACGTGATTTTCCACAAAATGACTAAGTCCACCATTTTGACACACTTCCGTCACGTGATCAGCATGACCTCTGCAATTAAACATCCCTACCCTGGCCTTCAGGTTATAACCCAAATTTGGCAGCATTTCTGACTGACGGGTCTGGAAAAGATTTTTGAAGAAATTTACGAAAACAGCCATTTTGTTTCCTGTTACCAGTCAGGAGAGGAATGTTGCTGTCAAATTTTTAGCCGGATCGGCCCAGCGGTTTGCCAGAGAAGTCGAAATTAGAGATGAATGGTTGGACAGTGCCGGTGACAATACCTTATTTGGAATGTAAATTCCAGATAAGCTAAAATCAGAGGTCACCTCCTGCAGTGTAAGAGCAACACATCTTGTCTGGTGAATTCACTGTGATATCAACATCATTGATCTCTGAGTATCGAGGTGTGTGGTGACAAACTGGTTTACCACATTTGCGACTTTTTTTAACAGCCCGAGTATTCCCACCTGTTGTTGTGTGTTTACGGGAGAGTTCTTGGCCATGTCTTTTACGAACCGACTGGGAAGACCCAGAGTATGATTGGAGCTACAGATCGGGCAGGGATTTGTAATTTGTTGAGGGTGCCAGCAATAACTTGCCTATTCTGCTTGAAAGACATCATGAGATCTTTCACGTCCACAAAATAATGTTTGTAGATAGGATATTCGGCTTACATCTATCCAAGGGATAGCTGACTTTGTGATGCAAAGCCCTACCTGCAAAGCACAAATCTCACTGCAGTTGCATTGAGAATCAAACACAGACTAGACAGCTCAAAAACAAAGTGCACTCACCACCTCTGCCCGATACTGTTGGATGGGAAGTCCATGGGTGAGAGCGCAGGATTACAACCTAGATGAAGCTGAAGACAATGAAGAAAGCCATCAATGTGAAAACAACACTTCTTCCATTTTGTGCTCATTGTTCATCTGATTTATAATCTTCCATCTGAACAATTAATTACCTCTACACCAGAAGGTGGACGGAGGTTATGTTTTCACCCTCTCTGTGTTTGTCTCTCTGTTTGTCTGTGAGCAGGATATCTTCAAAAATTTATTTGATGGACGAAACTTAGTGGACAGGTGGTGTGCGGAGAAGGACGAATTGATTCGATTTTGGTGAAACACCAGATCCGGATCTGAGAATTTTTTAAGTGATTCATCACAATTGAGAAGTAGGGTCAAAATGATATGTAGGCACGGTATCTCACAATGTTGCAGACGGATTCGGCCGAAACTTGGTGGATGAGTTAGGTATGTGGCTAGAACAAACCAATTCGATTTTGGTTAAGGTCCTGAGGCAGGTCCCACCTATCAGTGGAATACAAACGAAACTGCTCCGCTTGTTGGAGGTATGCGCTTTACTGAGTGCCATTCTATTTTTCAATTTATTTTCAGGACGATTTCTGTACAGGCGGTGGTTATTTTTGTTTTTGTTCGTTGTTTTTGATATCTTTATCAATTGTAACAGCTTGTCAATTATCTGTGCAGTACATTATTATTAGTCCTCTACCGGTTCACCAGAAGGGACTGTAGGTTTGCTCTACGTCCGTCAATCCATCCGTCCCACCTGTGGTTTTCAGACTTTTTTCCCATACCTTTAACATATTCAACTGAATTTGGTGCATGGCTTTATGATGATAAGTTACAGAACAAGTTCAAGTTTCAGGGTGTTTCAATAATTTTTCACAGTTATGCCCTCTTTTGACTTAGAAAAATATCACATTGGTGATATCACAAAAAGCAATTTTCACTCTTGTTTACTTTTGCTTTTTCTTGTAGTTACCTGGCCAGAGAGAGGTATTGTTTTGGGTTTTTCTGTCTGTTTTGTTGTTTGCCAGAACATTGAGTGTTTTTTTTTCTGCAACCGCTCGTTGGATTAACAGGAATTTTCACCATTGGAGCGACTACTTATGTAGAATGTTTAGATGATAATTATGATGTCACAGTTATGTGGTGTGGCATACATGTTGGAAAAAAAGAGAAAAAATTGGATCTCTGTATCCCTGAAACCGCTAAGGAATGATTGAAAATTGGCACACAGCAAGTACTCCTCATGAGGAATGTTAATTTTTTTCAAGGATATTCATCGGTGCCTTCGTTATTATGTCATAATTGCATACATGGAACGTTACATTCGAGCAGTATGAAAATTTGAGAGGTCATCTTGAGTGAAAATTGGTCCACCAAAATTTTTTTAATTAGACGTCATCGGCCACGTGTTCGGCAGTCATATGTTAAAAATTAAAAAAAAACCTTCAATAATTTTCTCTGAATGGCTCAACAGACGAGGCAAAACTTTATCTTTGACCACTTATCCATGAGCAACAAAACATTCAACCACATATGACATCATAGGCGCATGGTTTTGGATTTACCCCAAAACCTAAAAAAAACTTCTTCATAATGCTGGAAAAATTGATATGAGGTAACTCCACACACATGTTCCCCAAGCCTTGGGGATTACCAGGTATTCACAAATAATTATCGGTCACATGGTTCTGGCAGCCATTTTGGATTGAACGAAAATCTTAAGTAAATTTTTCTTGAACCACTTAATCAATCGACATGAAACTTTCCACTATGATCTAGTAGTGATGGGGAATATATCTTTAAATTTCACCTCATTTGGACACATGGTCTGGCAGTCAGAATATTTAATGTTTTAATCTGAGTTCTGTTTTACAATAATAATTATTATTGTTGTTAGTTTTTTGAATACGGTGACTTGGCTGTGCCTGGATGGTTTTAGGGTAGATGAGGAGCAACTGAAATGGAATCCTATCCAGTTTCCTTCTGATCACGCATCTGGTTTTGCTTGTTTGGGTTACTTCTACCCAATGCGAGGACTGTACTAATTGGTCGTCCATTTGATTTAAATTGAATCTATTTTAATCTCATTCTGAATTCAATTAATAATAATAAACGTCATGGGTCAGGGTAGGTGTTTGCTCAAGCCGGTTGATCAAAGCGGAAGTCTTGGTACCCCGGTCATCACTGCAGCAGTTATAAAGTGGCAGTTCTAGTTATGTCTCGTTAATTTAGTAACACACAGTATACACACCACACAAAATACACCACACAAACGACACAAACCACAAAAAAACAAAGTCCTGGCCAGGTCTGCAACCTCTCATTACTCTTTTTCTGTTAATGTTTTTTCCTCCAAGATATGGTCTGCTGATAAATCAAAATGCGGCTCCTCAAAACAGAACAATCAATGTACACATTGTTACTTAAATGTCTTCTGCAGATTTTCTCTAATTACAGTAATCTGTGAAGAAAACATGAGCCCAAAAACCTTAACTTTACTTTACACAAACTTTACTTTACAGATTGTACTTACAGCAACTTTTCTATATCTTGATGACTGCTTGCGAGCAGAGTTTTTGATGATGAATAGATTTTGCAACTGACCTAACAAAACCGCCACTGGTGACTCTGATTGGAAGTGTTTTGGTACTCCGAGAGCATCGTCCCACTACCTTACTGCATCGTGCTTGGTTAGCACAAGGCGACAGTTGGTAGATACACATTGGGAGGAAGCATGCTGTGGCAAGAGGCATCAGCCAATTTGCTACAGCGTTGAAGCAGAATCCACAATCACAAACTGCCTGTGATATGAATGAACCGGCGTAATTTGACTTTTTGATGCCTTTGCTTGCACAACAAAAAAATATCAGTAATGACGGACATTGGATCGATTGGGGCTGTGCAAGTGTTATTTGTCGACACGTTACTTCATCTCTACAACACATGCTCTTACAGTTTCCTACCTCCTCCACGTAGTAATTATTTACCCTAGGCTTGATCTTTCGGCTTCCCTTGCTCGATGATGATTTGTCGGGTCTTCAGTTTGCACATTGGGCTGCAGCGCACGTGATCCAGAGACACAGCACGATGCTCCATGTGCAGAGACACCGGTTTCCGCACATGAATATATGAATGGAAGGGGTGTGGGCATGTGTGCTCATGGACATGTTGACAACTATTCCTAATTCCAAAACATTGTTCACAAGGTGCAATGTTAATAGGAAACGATTTTCATAATTTCTAGACATTGACTGTCCTGACATTATTACGACTGTATTTAATTTTTTTCCCCTTTGACATGCTTTAAGTGCTTTGGGACTACCAGTAATTCTTATATTTGAAAGCATTTTCATATGCCCTTTGTGGTCTTAATTCATTGGACTCCATCATTGTGTCTGGCAATTTATTGCACTCCCTACATATTGCTGTTCATGACCATTAGAGGAACTACAGGAACTCTCTTTCTATTGTGCAATTCTATGATTTGACATATTCACACATGTCATTAACCTTTCCTCATGGATACTTAGAATAGAATGTGTGGAATTTTAAATAGCTCTTATTTGTTAGTTTTTGTTTTGGGTGGTAACTCAAATCAACGACAGCGTTTGAGCACAACTTTCCTTATTATCCAATCATGCCACTTGGCATATGGAGCATCTTCTAAACTTCTGCCCACTTTCGCCAGTCTGGAACTCACATTTTGATTTTTTTTTCAGGTGACCTATTCCTATAATTTCATCCTCGACCATCATCCATTGGGACCATACTCTGTGCAGAGCATTGGTGCTGCCTAAGCAGTCTCCTGGGCTATTGGGCACATCCTGGACAGGTCACCAGCATGCTGTACTCATTTTGCCGACCTCGGAAGGATGACAGGCTCAGTCAACCCCACCTGGTATTAATTCAACAGCAGAGCAGGGATTTGAACTCGGGATCGAGGATCCAAGCCCACAACTCCAGCCATCAAGCAAACCAGGCATACTTCCCATCAGGTGCCCAGACATTGCTCTTTTTGGTATATCTTGATTTCTCCATGTGTAACAAGTGGCCAATCCACCTCCACGTCCTAATTTTAATTTTGATCTTATTTTTATTTTAATCCGATATATTTCATCTCAGCTTACTTAGATTTGCAGAATTTGTTCCGTAAGATGATATTGTGGACGTTGTTGAGAAGGGTTTTTCCATCATGTTAAACAGGATATTTGTTGATTGTTTGATCATGTTCTTTGTGAGAATGTTTTTAGACGCTTATCATCACCTATATTTAGTTTGGTGGGTTTTCATGTCAACAAGTTCCTATTGCATTGCATTTGATATATAATAATAATGATTAATTATTTTAGTGAGGTAAATTATTGAATGGATATTATTGATTATAATATATATATATATATATATTGGAATCAGTCAATTGCTTATAAGTTAAGGTTATTAACTTCAAAATTATAGAGTTTTTGAAGCACTTACCAGAACATAACATATCTGTGTTTGTCTAGGATATATGTGTCAGGTCAGCTCAGGTATGGGAGATGCGCCGGAGCAGCGCAACGCTGCATTCACTTTCCGCCGGTACTCCAGGGGCCTCCGTCTGTCCATCCCCCGGCAGATGCCTGGCCATCCCCATCCTTTTAGATGCTGATCAGCCTGCTGCAACCATGAGGCACGTGGTTGGCCATTGGCCTCCTCCTCTCACGGAGCTCCCTCGCTGAAGAAAATCTAGCGCAGGAAAGCCGTCAGGAAATGACACATGTCCACACAGCCGCAGCTGATTGCTCACGGACTATGCACGTAACAAATGTCATTGAGTCTCTCTCAGAACGCCTCGTTGGACACAAAGTCCAACCGCGATAGCCAAGGATTCTCGAAGAGACCTGGCTACAAAGGAATTAAGTCTCCGTTTCAGATCCTGGTCAGAGTCCAAGTCTCACATGCATAGAGCAAGACTGGAAGCACCAAGGACCTGAGACTCGGACTCTTTCGTCCTCCGTACAGGTTACCGGCAATGCCACACCCATAATACAGTGAATCCATGACACCCAGGCCGACCCAGACATCTGTTGACTCTGGTCACAAGCCAGCAGAGACATGAATATCACTTCAAAGGAAAGTGAATCTCTCCGTGACCTAAACATCCTTGCACAGACAGAACAGACAGGACAGCAGCATCCATGATGTCATTGAAAGCGCTGATCTTAGTTTTGACCCAGAAAACCGGATCCCACAGCTCCGATTCCTCATTGAGCAGCTCAAGGGCCCGCAAAAAGGATATCGAGACCAAATATGACTGCATCATCTGCGAAATCAAGGTCAGAAACCTTGCGATTCCCAACGATGCACCACAGCTGATCTCTCCGACATCCATCCAGAATCCAGTCCATACAAGTGCTGGAAAGTGTGGGTCGCTTCGTATCTTGATGAACTCAGCAACCACTGGAAATAAGTTCATGAGATGGAACCACCACATCTCACAGCACTCACAGTACCAGAGTAGAGTTCAGCATCAGATAGATCTAGTTTTGGTTGGCACCCACGAAGAACCATAATCCTCCAGAAGGCATCGCAATTCACTGAATCGAATGCTTCAAAGAGATCAACAACGCTGCAAAGCAGCCCTGCTGTGAAACTCTCTATATTGTTCGTGAGGACCTGAAGAGCAAGTAGACGGTCAATTGTTGACCGCTTGGTGTAAAGCCTGACTGTCTGGATGGTGGTGCCCAAGCAGATGGTGACGAACCCTATCAAGAATTATCCGAGCAAAGACCTTGCCCGGCACTGAGAGCAGCGTACCCCTCGGTAGTGTTGCAGTCTTGGCGATCTTAGATATCCGAATTATTTCATTCAGCTAACTTAGATTGCAAGAATTTGTTCCTAGAAGGATGATATTGTGGAACGTGTGAGAAGGGTTTTCCATCATGTTCCACAATACTGATGTCCAAGGAGTGACGAATCCTTAGTCTCATAATACGCTCGTTGCCCGGTGTGACTTCAATAATATTCATGGAGTCGTCTCCCTTTACAGAGAGGGACAACAAGGCCCCTCTTGCAGTCAGTTGGATGATGCCTGTGTTCCAAAGCAGAGACAGAACTGCATGCATCACACGAGTAAGCATTTCACCAGCCTTGAGAAGTTCAGCATGGGTGCCATAGATCCCATGAGCTTGACCCATTTCAACCGGTTCATGCAGCCTGTGTTTCACAAACAAAAGTGGACACAGTTGATTGGAGGTCAGCAATCGGATTGAACTCCCCTAATGTTCAATCGACAATGGTGTATCAGCCTGGTACAGCCGTCAAAGTAACCGCCGGCGGGCCATCACTTTCGACTCCTCTGTCAAGAGCCTACCACCCTTCTGCTCTAAACGCAGTACACCGAGGGACGGGCTTAGAGGAACACAATGCGTGTATTCTCCTGTAAGCAGGATGACAATCACTTGACTACACGTATTGCTCTACCCCCTCACAGATTCCTCAACATGGGCTCTTTTGTCCACCCTTAGTGCACATAAGTTTATGCCTCAGCTGCCTGACAGCTCAGCTCTACCATTCAGCCTGGCCTGCAACTCTGGGCAATGGCATCCAGTGTCCTTGAGAGACAAAATTCTTCTTCACCCTCTGGTGAATTCCAAAACATCTACCGGAAATATCAAGGAATGTGATCTTGAAGGCACTCCACAACTCTCCAGGTCCCCAAAGCACCAGCAACCCCCCAAATCTCCATCAGCCTGTCACAAACTCTCAGCTACCCTCTTCATCTTGAGCTTGCCACATCAGCCTTGGCTAGGATGGTACCATTCTCCTGATTATTTAGCTGCAACTTCAGAGTTGCTACAACAAGCGGTGGTCAGTATTGAGGAAATGAGCACTCGGCTAGACCTGCAATCTGGTTCATCATCCATGTGACCATCAATGAGCACATGTCAATCCCTTTGCCACAACCACAGTGTTGGAATGCCAAGGCCAGCGTTGAGCTTTGGACTGAAACCATGAACCACCACCCTAAGTCCATCACTTCTTGCACAATCAACAAGCTTCGTGCTAATCAGGTTCACAGTTTCTGGCCCATGAGGACAACAAATGTCTCATAACCATTCCTTATCAGTCCAGTCGATGCATTGAATCCCCCAAGATGAGAAGAGTATCTTGCCTGGGGCACGTCAACCACAGATCGAGCGTGGCATAGAATACGTCTTCACGGTGAGAATCAATCGCTCAGTTGGAGCATATACAGAGAGCAGAGAAATAACACCCAAGGAGTGACGAAGCCTTAGTCTCATAATACGCTCGTTGCCCGGTGTGACTTCAATAATTATCATTGAGTCAGCTCATTGGACACAGCGACAGAACTCTTGGGCTTAAACCATCAGAGCGACAGACCAATAGTAGGTGTAACCACCCATCATGATCTCGCCGCAATCCGGTTCTGAACTCAGAGTGCTGCAATACTATGTCCAAACGCTTATGCTCAGATATAAGAGACAGGGATCATTCTCTTTTAGGATTGGATATTCCAGGCACCCACCAAAGGGATTGCCTTAGGTTAACCAAAGAGACACCATCTGATGGATGACCTTCAGCCCACCCG
Organism: Eptatretus atami; assembly: GCA_035128595.1. Lineage (NCBI taxonomy): Eukaryota > Metazoa > Chordata > Myxini > Myxiniformes > Myxinidae > Eptatretus > Eptatretus atami. The sequence goes on from CM068964.1 coordinate 63,357,874, forward strand.
ACAACGACCGCAATCTGACCAGGAAGGTTACCAGTGGTTTCCCTCCTAGCCTCAAATTGGGGTCCGAAGGCTTTGCCCCAATCTGTCATTGGTGAGTGCCCTGCGAAGGGAAGCTGCACAGGAAATACTCCCACAGAGTGGTTTTCAGATCTTTTTTTATGCTTTTCTGATGTTTTGCGGGATGAAGGGTTTTATGGTGGCCGAGTGCAAATCCTGCTGCCAACCTCCTAATCAAAAGTAACCAACTGCAGGAGGACGTCCGCAGAACAGTTGGGCACTAGATAGTGGAGGCATGGCTCACAAGGAGTCTCACCTCATTTGACAGGTTTTGTTCTTATCCTGCTGGTATATCATGTCATATGCCCCCTCACAAGAAACTTTGTGGGAGACTGTTTTCATCGCCGACAACCCGACCATGTAACAGGTAGTATATATGTGTGTTTGTATGTATATGTATATGTGTATTGTTACATCTGGCTTCCTTCTTGGGATTAGTGCAGCAATTGTTTTTTATTTGAATTTGATCTCTCCATGATGGTTTTCCTCCTTGTTAACCTTTCAACCTCCTTTTTACTCGCCATGTAAGTCCAAAAGGTTCTCAAAATTTTCATATGGTTCTGAAGACGAAAGGACTCCAATTTGTATGCTATTTTCCTTTTGTGATTTACATAATAAAAAGTACCCACCCCATGGGCATCTGTTCCAAGCAGCAACACGTTCTTCTGATGGATACCTTTTTTGGGAGTGTATAGGCAAGTGACAGCTCTGATCGGCAAAAAAAACCCGAGGTTACGCTGCATGAAGCAAAAACACACCAACTGCCTATAATTTCAACACCCCACTTGCACTGGAAAACATGGGACAGAATACTTTCCGTTGAAATGGTGGAGACTTGTATACCCTCCCCACCTGGATGGTGGCGCTACTGTACACATTTACATGGAGAATTTGTGTCCCTCCCTTTACTGCCCTAAGACCACTGGCGACATAAAAAACACCCCGATACATAATTGGGTCATGCTGATCCTATTAGCAGAGTCTCGATGTAATTGAGCCCAGAATTGTAGAGATGCACAACAACAAACACCCGGTATCTCTCTC
>CM068964.1:63358999-63371269 GCA_035128595.1 Eptatretus atami
AGGAGACTGCTTAGGCAGCACCAATGCTCTGAACAGAGTGTGGTCCTATTGGTTGAATGGATGGATGGAGTCAGTCAGTGATTCAGTGAGTGAGTGGTTAGAAGGAGTTTTATATATTAGATACACACGTTCTTTGACGGCATTTTGCCCCATATGGGCATGCCATTTCATTGCTGAGGATAATAACTTTGACACACTAAAAGTCACAATCAAGAGAAGAAGACAATCTCAGGAAATGAGTAATATACTTTTTTTCTTCTTCTTTCCATTCCCTGTTCTGCAGTCACCCATAAAATTAATTGCACCTGAAGTGAAAATGAAAAGATCACAGGCAGAAATTACAGCTATTTTGGAGGAATTATTCATGAAATATTTACTCCATTTACAGAGCTGATAATGCTTCCTTTGAATTTCACAAAATGCTTCTTTGTTGTTTGGCTTCCATTGTCTCAGGTGAAATATTGCAGGGCCGGCAGTGCCATGAGGCTTTCTTTTTTAAAAAAAAAAAATTTCTTTTTTACAGAACAGCACCGAGTGGTCTCGAGCAGATAAGCACCACAACAAAACGTGTTCGTTAATTTAGTATTGCGTCTTGTTATTTTGTTGCTGTTTATGATGTGCCTTAAAAAGTATTCTGTGCTTCTTACTTGCGGCATCTATGCTTCATTGGCTGTGATGCACAGTGGACATGGTTGGTAATTGAATGGCAATAACAACAATACTGTAACAAGAATTCTCCGAAGATGAAAAATAGAGAGCAGTTCTGGTATACACAATGAGCTTTGGATTACCGGATGGAATGTTTGTTTGAAAAATTTGATTGGCTGTGTATCGAGTTTTGAACTATTAAAGACTCATATATCAGAGAAGCATAAAATGGCATGTTCGATTTGAGAAGCAAAGTCTGAGGAATACTGGTTGATCTAACAGGCCGTTAGTTGAATGTTGAAAAGGGGGCTAAAGATGAGTTTCGTTTCGGACCTCGTGGATCTACGTGCTCTTGTCAATTTTTTTCGGAGCCAACGACATGCCTGGCCTAATATTAAAAGTTCTCCATGAGATGCTGTGCCAAATAGTGTCAATATGACCTCAAAATGGCAACTGTGGGGTCAAAAAGTGCGTTTATTGTCCCTGAGGCCATGTTTGTCCCTCAATACAATTGTTCTAAGGATCCCAGATATGTCAAATTTCTGTCCCACAGCACTACTTTGTATTCGTCCTAAAAATATGGCAACATTAATTTTTTAGCTCACCTGCCCTTTAGTCAGGTGAGCTTATGCGATCGAACAGTGTCCGTCGATGAGTGAGTGAGTGAGTCAGTGATTCTGTAAACACTTCAGTCAATCCATTATGGCTTGAACCAAACACATGATTTTGATGAAACTTGGTTTCATCAAAATTAACTTCATATCTGATGCCTAACAAAGGTTTATTGACCGCATCAAAATCTGTGCTCATTCTGGGTCTACAGAGGTTGGGGGGGCGGGGCCCCCCCCCCCCACTAAAAAAAATAGGTATTTGCTCTTTTCTCCGAAACCACACATTATTTCAATTAAACTTGACCAAAACCATCAACACCTGTAATGTACCAAATTGTATCGACCACATCCAAATCTGTGCTCATACGGGGTCTACGGGGCCGGGGGCGTGTGTCGACACTCCAAAATATGTATTTGCTTTCTTCTCACAAACTACACACACAATTTCGATGAAACTTGACCACAGCATTCATCACCCGTGATGTACCAAAGTGTATTGACCACATAATGTGTGCTAGTGAAAGTATGAGTATATTGCCAGTGCATGTGCACGGTTAGCATGGACCATGAGATTGGAGGAATGCATATGGGGGGCTGTTCGAGACTGGTGACTTAATTTTGAATTTAGAATGGTTTCCCTATCGTGTAACATGTACGAATCCAATTCGGAGTGAGCCGACTGGAAGGGTGCAAAGGTCGTTGCATGTGTGAGCATGCAAGCATGCAGGCAGGGCTTTTCCAGGTTGATAGCATGGGTTTTAAACGCTCCCGCCTGGTTATATATAGAACACGATGGTTAAAAAAGAAATCTTGCTGTTTGGGCACGTTTTATCACCCTTCCCTTCCCCGCCCCTCATGCTGACTTCCATTCCAATCACGCTGCCTTCCCTCCACCTCCCCTTATACTTACCTCCTCCCAAACCCACCACCCCCTCCCCACTTCCCTCCCCTTCTCTCTCCTCATCCTCCTCACTCCGACCCCACCTGTGTATAGCATACGTGTTTCAAAACGTTTGGTGAGGCGTCACTCTTCCCTACCGAACTAGCATTCTACGTCCTCACCCCCTCCTAACTCCCCACCCTGCTTGTCCTTCCTCCTCCTCTCCCTCATCTCCTCTCCTCTCCTTCTCCATCCCTATCTCACTCTCTCTTCCCCCTTTCTGGGACGTGTACGTCCCCCTTCCCACCCCTGTCCCTCTCTCCCCCACTCCTCCTCCTCTGTAAGGTAACTGTGAAGGACGATGGTTTCGTTTTGAATTTGCCAGATAGATAGCATGGGTTTTAAATGCTAACTGCCTGGCTTATATAGAACCGGCATTAAAGGAAAATGTGCTGTTTGGGTTCATTTTATCGCCCTTCCCTTCCCCTCTCCTCACACCACCTTCCCTTCCTTCACGCTGCCTTCCCTTCCCTCACGTTGCCTTCGCTTCATCTTACGCTTCTTCCTTCCCTTGCCTTTCCCTCATGCTGCATTCTTTTCCCATCATGCTGCCTTTCCTCCCCTCCCTCAGGCTTGCCTCCTCCCCACCCCCCTCAGGCTTGCCTCCTCCCCAACCCCCAATCCTCTCTAGTCTATCCTCTCTCTCCCCGTCCTCCTCGCTCCCACAACCCCCCCCCCTTCCCAGAGTGTATAGTGATGTTTGGTGAGGCATCACTCTCCCCACCCACCCTTTCCTCGCTCTCCCCCACCCCTTCCTAGCTCCCCTACCCTCACCCCTCCTGCACCTTCCTCCTCTTCTCTCTCTCTCCCCTCTGCTCTCCCTCCTCTCCCTCCCCCCCCTTTTAATGTTCCCGTCAGTGAAGCGGTGGGTTGTGTCTTGTATAAACATCGAATATATAAAGCTCATTCCAACCACTGACTCACTGACTGATATTAATGTTCGGTACCTTCTGGGGACGAAGAAGGCTGAAATTTTGTGTGCCGACGACATCAAAGCTGATACCACTGGGGGAAAAAAAATCACAAACCGTCAAAAGCATCCATAAATGAAAATATAATGAATTTTTATTTAAAAATGAAAAAAACCCAATGCAGGTGACTGAATGATTCAGGTGCAGGTGACCAGAGACAATGGGGAAGCACGGTTTGTTATTGCTTGCAATGTGAAAGCATAACCCGCGAGTGCATTATATTATAATCAAAGGCAAAATGATGCCGCTACAATTATAGTGTGATATAATAAAATGCATTCTCATTTTAGGCAATCTTCGTCTTCGTTTGTATTCAGCACAAGGCTGTGGGGGTAGCATCATTGGCTGAGGCTTCAGCTGCACAGCTGATGCAATGTCCTCTGTAGGTTGGAGCAGGAATTTGGAATTTGTCCAGGATGCCGGTGATAGTTCACCTACACTTCTTGAAGGATACCATGGGATCTTTAACATCCACCAACGAATGCTGACAGATGTGACGCCCATTTAACGTCCATCCAAGGGATGGCACACACATTGATGAATCACCCTGCCTGCGAAATACCAAGTTGACAGTTTATTACTGTGCCAGGATTCAAACCCAGGCTAGATAGCTTAGAGGCAAGTGTGATGTTAGGCAATGAACAGCATGCATAGATCGATGTTGAGGTGTTGAGGTGTTGAGGTGTTGAGATGTTGAGATGTTGATGATGATACTGTTGCTGTAAGCAAATGCATATTGGACTGGGATTCAATTCTGAATTGAGCCCACCAGTTGCATCCTTTCTGTGGCACAACTGCCGCTGATGCAGTGAACCCTATCAATTAGTGCAGGAATTTGCCCTTTGTTCAGGGTGCTGAGGTGCAATAATATCACCTCAGCTCGATCTTCTTTGCACACTGCACAATCTGAAACGTCCATCAACTTACCTCCTCTTCGTTAAAGACTGTACAATCTTTAACGTCCACCAACTCGTCATAGCATGATGAGACACCCTGTTCCATCTCCTCCTTATGAAAGTCTAGCAGGGGAAGCCAGCATTGCCCAGTGATGTTCTAATCCTGTTGGCATTTTGAAGAAATCAAATTTTGTTCTTTTTCCAATTTTTTGGTAGAGGCCTAAAACACTTCCCTACACTCACTAGGGAATGGTGTCGAGGATCATTGAATATTACCTTTCACATAGCTACAAAGGCCTCGGCACTATAGCGCAATTAAAAATGTACCACCAGAGATGGGGAATCCCCCACCATTGAAAAATAATTGAAATCAGATAAGCGTTTTTCCATTTATTACAAAAAAACATTTTTTTAAAGATGGCCGCCCCAGTCGGCCATCTTGGATCCGGCCATGCCCAAAATCAATAGGGTTCTTCCTTTTCAGGTGGTACATGTGTGATCCAAATTTCAAATCGATATGGCGAACAGTTTATGAGTTATCGCACTCACAGCTATAAATGTTGACGCCCAGCCAGCCGGACGGACGGACGGACGACGGACGGACGACCCGGGTGACAACAATATCCCCCTTCCGCCACGCGGCAGGGGATAAAAACAAAAATCCAACTTCGTTGTTTCAAAAATTTCAAACTTTTTTCTTAAAACACTTCACGGCACTCACTGGTGAACCTCTGTAAGTTTGACGAAGGTCTGTTTGGCTGTTTGGCCATCTCTGAGAAAATTGGTGACACAGACAGACAGACATCTCTCTTATAGTATAGAAGTCGTGGGATATTTAACCTGCAACAATTATTAGCTCACCTGGACTTTAGTCAGGTGAGCTGATGCGATCGAGCAGTGTCCGTAGTTGAGTGAGTGTCAGTCAGTCTGTCAACACTTCAGTCATTATCGCTTGAACCAAACATACGATTTTGATAAAACTTAGCCACAAGCTTCATACGAGCATTAATGAAGTTTATTGAGCGCATCAAAATCTGCGCTCATTTATGGGGGTGTACGGGGTTGGGGGGGGGTGGGGTTGGTGGGTTGGTTGAGTGTTGCTCCTGATCCAGGTCAGCTTCAGGACGCACGGTCCTATTTTTATTATTATTCTCTTGGATGCAGCACATGCGAATCACATAATCAGCTGAGGGGACCCGCTTGTGCCTCTGATGCAGTGCCCCCTGTAGTTTATGGCAGGAATTTTGAATTTGGATAGGGTGCCGGTGATAGCTCACCAAATCTTCATGAAGTAGATTGTGGGATCTTTAACATCTACCAACTAATGTTTGCAGACCACACGCCCATTTTAAATTTCCATCCGGGACAGAACACACATTGCTGTCTCGCCCTACCTGCAAGACTCTAGGATGACAGATTGTACCTCGGCCGAGATTCAAACCCAGGCTAGATAGCTCAGGGGCAAGTGGGAATACCTTTAGGCCATCTTGCCAGCCCGTGCACCAATTACTGCAGTCAGGTCAAGACACTCCATTTAAACAACCACCCGAGGGACCGCAAGACAGTTCAGATATGAGTGGTGTGCACCTCTTGGCTATCCGGCAAACCAATAGAACCATGAGCATATGAAAGACAATACAACTATTTTTTAAAGGAAACATCTTAAGGTATTTTTTTTCTGTGAGGAAGAAATCGAACCTCCATACCCTCATTATATTCCAGCTTTCTTTGTTCCTTGAATCCAATCGGGCAACTGAAGGAATTTGAGTGAGCTTGGTTCGATTAATTATGCGACACTGTGCTAAAATTGTTTCCATGTGCATGGAGAGCTTCGTTCCGTCGCAGATAATACAAACGAATAAACCAAAAAATAAATTACAACTCTAAGCTGCAATACCTCTGCATTAACAAAATGTGCTGGACAAAACCAGGCCTCATCTACAATTGTGCTGAACATGAGTGGGTACAGTTAGCCTGCTTACTTCATAACACCCTTAAATAACTTCTTCTTTTTCCAAAACAATTATTCTCAGCCTCTTATGGGGTTGTGGGGTTGGCCGTTTCACGTTTTTGGCCCAAGTCTTTCATGAACCACTTTTCCAGGCCTGACGTATGAATGAAGGTGGCAGGAATTTGTAATTTCTTCAAGGTGCCAGCAATAACTCACCTACTCTTTATGAAATATATCGTGAGATATTTCAAGTCCACCTACTACCAGCGCAGGAAGATGGGCCCTCTGGCTTAACATCTGAGAGAGTGCACTCATTGATGCCTCACCCTTACATGCAAAACACCATGAAGACAGTTCACAGATGGGTCCAGATTCAAACCCAGGTGAGTCAGCTCAGTGGCAAGTGCACATCCTTCAAAGTTATGCTGCCACCCCTTATAACATCCTTAAGCCTGGTGTTGGCTTAGTGGTTTGGGTGGCAGCTTGGGATCTTAGGGTCCTGAGTTCCAAGCCCCGTTGGGCCGCTGAATTAATACACCAGGAGGTTGACTCAGCCTGTCATCCTTCTGAGGTCGGCAAAATGAGTACCAGTGTACTGGTAAGGGGGACACTGCATCAGCGGCATAGCCGCGTCCCAACCAATGATGCAACCAGCAGCCACAGGCTGCACTCGATAGAGAGAGATAACATCATTCAACTTTTGAATTTTTTGGATCGATATATAATTTGAATTTTTCTTTTTAATTTTGTGTATATATAATCTCTCTTTCTGTCAATATATAAATGCAAGTTGCACAATTGTGTCTGAACAGGGTAAATGGCATAACCACAGCATGTATAATGCTGAATGATACCTCATTTAAGAGCTCTTCGGTTCAGACAGTGTATGCATAGGTTTACAAATATTGTTATTCATGCAATTTCGAGTCATATTAATTTTGGTTGTGCAGGTGGTGTATATGCTCAGAGTCGTTGGTTTGTCCATCTACCGGAAGTTAAAAAAAAAATTATTTAACCACAAACTATACAGTCAATTATGTCAACGATTAATTATCTTTCCATCAATTTACTTTGCTGAGAAAAATAATCAGTTTTAACATTTTGTAACTGTGATGCTGCCAAAGGAAATCTTTGCAAAAAGATTAATATGAATTGCCTTCCCAATGAATTAATTTACCAATTACAAACAGAAACTGGGACTACTTACTAATGCTTCCACTTTCTTTTCATGTACATGTGGGGTGTACAAAAGAACGTGACGGCAATTCCTTGTTTGAGTGGAAACACAAAGTTTCACGGATGGTGTATAATCTCAGTGCTGCCAGTTTGTACACCTACCAGAAGTAAAAAACATAGGGGCAATACCCCTGGGCGCTCACCTGGTAGCGGCTGGATAAGATAACCAGGGAAGCGCTGGTAGGCATGGATGACCCACAAATATGTAACAAAAAAAAAAAAAGTAAATACCTATGGTATTTTTTTTTAATGCTGTTAACAAACTTTGGTACATCACTGGTGATAAATGTTGTTGTCAATTTCATGGAAATTGTGTGCGTGGTTTTGGAGAAGAAAGCAAATACATATTTTTGGGGGGGGGGGAACCCCCACATAGAATCCTTAAATCCCAATTTTTTAATGGTGGAACAATCTTTAGTACATCACGAGTGATGAAGGTTGTGGTCAAGTGTCATCAAAATCGTTGTGTGTAGTTTCGTGAAGAAAAAAAAGCAATTACATATTTTGGGAAGCACCCCCCTTACACCCCATTAGACCACGATTTTTCTAATATCATGAACAAACTTTGGTACATCACGGGTGATGACGGTTGTGATGAAGTTTCATCGGAATAGTGTGTGTAGTTTCTGAGAAGAAAGCAAATACCTCCTTTGGGGGGCAACCCCTCTCCTGTAGACCCACATAGACTCCGATTTTTAGCTCGCCCGTTCGAAGAACAGAGAGCTATAGCGATACCCCCGGCGTGAGCGTGAGCGTCAGCGTCAGCGTGAAAATGTTAAAGTTTTTGGTGCAAGTTATTTCCTTTCTAATGTTTTTATCTACCACACTATTTTTTACTGATTACATTATGCAAATACATATATTGGTTTAAAATTATTTGGATCAGACTTTACTGCAATGCTTTATAAAAGAATATTATTAGACTAGTCTTTTAAAAACGATAAATGTATAAACAGGCGAGCATGGGGTGGCTTTGACACCACTCTGGTTTTTAATGCCATGAACAAACTTTGGTACATACACGATGATGAACGTTGTGGTAAAGTTTCATCGAAATCCTATGTGTAGTTTCAGAGAAGTTGAAAGAAATTGTGGACGGACGGACGACGCACCATACCATAAGCTCCCTGAACTACGTTCCAGGTGAGCTAAAAACTATATCAACACAAATTATTCCGTCCAACAAATAATTTCCTTTTCTTCCATTTACTTCACCAAGGAAACTTAAATATTTTCCAAACAAACAAATTATCCTACAAAGAGAAGGCGTTTCCCCGTTATTCTGCTGTTCCCTTTGTTATGTTGCATCCTGATCTGTTACTGTGTCCTCGATGTTCCACGAGCTTTGACCATGAATAAAAAAAAAACAAATAAAAAAAACAATAAAACCACGGGAGTGTTAAGTTACCAAGCAGCTAGCTATCGCTTGCCAAGCCAGCCATTCCTTATCAATGGTTTTGAATGGAGTGCTTGTTTGAATGCTTTGCACATCACAGAAGTAAAAAAAATATATATCTATATATACATATATATTTACATACACATACATCACCACAAATTATTAAATCAATTCCATCCAACGAATAATTTCATTTTTGTACATTTACTTCACCGAGAAAACGTCATTCTTTCGGAAACCAACTGATTATCCTTCAAACAGAATTTCAGACTCCTTACTAATGCATACGTGGAAAGTTGGAGGTGACAAAACATGGGTTGGTAGGAATCGAAAGTGGGTTTTTATTTAATTTATTTATTTACTAGATGTGATCGGAAGTGAAATGACTGCTCGTGGAATCCTGGATGGTGTGATGTGGCCTTCAGTGAGGGTAAAGCTCATGACATCACACAGCCTTGCATGTTGTTCGAAATTCCCCCCCAAATAATTGGGGGTATGAGGAGAACAAATGAATGAAAATAATGAAAAACTGGAATTTGTGACACCTTGCATATTGGCTTGAGGTCGCTACATCTATCAGTCTGTGTCAATCCTTGTGAGTGCAAAGGAAGTGGAATAAAGTTTTGCGTTTTTAAAAACTCATCGTATTTTCCATCTAGTACAGGTTTTGACGATACTAAACCGGATTTGTGGGTTTTCAGAAACAAAACAGGTCAAACCTGTGAAATGTCGGTCATTTGCCATCTATGCTGATGATTCCACTTTCTTTTCATGCACTTGAAGTCACATTTTACATTTCGTGGAATTTCAATGGATCCCTGCCATTATGTTGTCAAAGGGAATTATGTTTATTATCATTAATTATTATTATCATTATGTTGTCATCATGTTGTCCTGTCAAATTCCTTCAATATTCCACAATCTATTGGAAACGAATTCCCCTGCAACAGCGTGTGTGTGTGTGTGTGTGTGTGTGTGTGTGTGTGTGTGTGTTTTAATTTCGTACCTCAACATCATTGGCATCTCTCACAAGGTAAGAGAAGCACAAGGCCTATGGTAGGCTGTCTACTGCTCTAATCAAAGACAAGTTGGTGGCCTCTCCTTTGGTGTTGCTCCCTTTGCTTTTTCATCCCTCCATCCCATACTCAGTCTTTGCAGATCATACACATTTTTTTCAGCTAACCTCTGACTTGTGAAACTCCTAAAACCGAAGCTCACTGTTCACCTCCACTCCTCTGTTCCTACCATTTCCCACTTGTAGAATCTCCTTCCTCAGTCTATTCAATTCCACTCTTCCCTCCAAATCTTCAAGTTGGCAGTGCACCACCCCCTTCTTCCTTCTGTCACATCACTCTTCCATAAACCTGAGACTGCATGAACACAAAAAAGCAAAATCATTCATGTTTAGTTAAATGCTGATATTGAGGTGGTTCGTCCAAGCACCACACAATGAGATCGTGGTAATACCATTGATAAAAATAACTTCTTTATTTGCCTTTTCTTCATGTCCTCCAACTGTAATACCAGCCTATTACAGGATAATTTTGGAACAATATAATTGACTGATCAACAAATCTTGTGCATTCAATTGTTTACAAAAAAGGGCAGCATGACTTTATGAATTATGCAACTTGCAAATCGAATTGGGATGGCAGGATAGCTTAGGCCTTAGAAGTATGGATACTGGTATCTGAGCTGTCTAGCCTGGTTTTGAATCCTGGCTGTGGACCATCATCCTGGGGTTTTGCAGGCAGTGCCTCGGATAGACGTTAAACCATTTGTCCCATCTGCCGGCATTGGTTGGTGGATGTTAAAGATCCCATGGTATTATTCGTGATGTGTGGGCGAGGTGGTGCCGGCACTGTGAACGGATTTCTCCAGCCTGCGGGAGGACCTGCATCAACAGATAGCTGTGCTGCCATCAAATGATACAGCCAGCAGCTATTCATCTCATAAGAAAGGAAAGGATGCGAGTCTATGGGCCTATTACTTTGCCATCACAGACATGTCAGTGGTCTCTGTCTATTACCACCTCCTTTCTGGTCTTGCACTCTCTTCCCTCTCTATGCTTTGTCCCTCCTCAAGTTTCTATAGGTTGCATGTGGTCCACCATCAGCCCCCTTCTGGTGAAACTCCCAAAATCCAGAATAATTTCTCACCACCACTCTTTTTTTCCCACCAGTGTAACCAACTTTCACATTCTCTTCAATATCATTCTTTCCCACAGGTTTTCAAGATAGCTGTTTACCACCATTTCAGATCATCCCCCATCCAACACCATGATCTTTTCTACCCCCGTTTACACCCCAAGCCGCCAACTTCTCGTTTTTCTTTCCTGAGAATTTGCTTCTGTCTATGACTCTATGCAGTATCTTGTCCACCCGCTGCATCCTCCCCTACCAGAATCCCCTCTTTATCCGTATACATCTATTTTGACCCTCAGCCATGCTGTTGGGATCCAACCTCTCTCTGTCTACTGTTTATTTTGTTCTATTGTGTCCAGATCTATTAGAACTGTGTTCTAGCTCTTCCATGAGCCTTGACTTTGTATACAAAAAAACGTGTCCCTGAGTATTCAGACTTAGCCTTTGTAAGGAAAACCACACAATAAATAAATGACAATTTAAACGTTGTGAAAATATAAAAGTATCTAAAACTCAACGTATATTAAATTAATTTAAAAGATAGAGAATTTACGAATTGAGAAAAATATGGGCTTTTCCAGTACAACTATATTGTAATTAAACAAACCCTCTTTCGGACAATCAAAAAAGTTAATCTACAGAAATTAATCAGAGGGTAATCCACAATGTTTATTACCTTAAAGTGAAGTGGATTGATTTTTGGTAAAGTGTGAAAGTCAAGAGTGAATCCATCCATCCATCGGGACCATACTCTGTGCAGAGCATTGGTGCTGCCTAAGCAGTCTCTTTGGCTATTGGGCACAATCCTGGACAGGTCGCCACTCCGACACAGGATACCAGCAAGCTGGCACTCATTTTGCCGACCTCGGAAGGATGACAGGCCGAGTTAACCCCACCTGGTATTAATTCAACAGCTGAGCGGGATTTGAACTCAGGACCCTCGGATCCCAAGCCCCCACCCGAACCATTAAGCCAACACCAGGCATAAGAGTGAATGCAAAAGTCAAAAGCTGTTGAAAAGTTCCAACAATCAGCTTCTCAGAACTAAGTTGCAATAATGCGATACATTCTTGTGTTCTGGTGTACTCCTCAATATTTCGTGATTTATGTGCAATGAGCATATTCTTTCCTTAAACTGAGATAGGTATTATTTTTGTGGAGGTGTGAGGCTGTTTATAGTCGGAGAAGCCATTTAACCTCGATTACCATGGATGATGAAACCATACTGTGTATTGGTGGCGATTCCTGATTTGAGAGAAACTTAACCATATTGTTAGGTCAAGTCAGGTATGCGAGCATGCGCCGGAGCAGCGTGTCGCTGCGTCCACTTTCCACCGGTACTCCAGAGGCCCCTCTCTGGCCATCCCCCAAGCAGATGCCTGGCCCATCCCCATCTCCATGAAATGCTGATCAACTGCTGAAACCATGAGGCACGTGGTCGGCCCATTGGCCTTCTCCACTCATGAGGCTCCCT
>CM068964.1:63389841-63409675 GCA_035128595.1 Eptatretus atami
AATAAAGCTCCTTTGAAATACAATTCGAACAAAAACTAAGCTAAGGTTGATTGATGTCCATACAACAGGTAATTAATAACATGAGGGCTGATCATTGCTAAGTCCACTTCTCCTTGAATAAACTTTGCATACAAGTGTGTTCTGATATAACAGATATCAATCTCATTATTTTGTATAGCTCAGATCGATGAGAACACAATTTTTCAATTATCCATTTCCCATAATCATAACAATCAATACACATCTTCCTTGGAAAGACTACCCCAGTGAAGGTTATAATATTAATGTATCGTGAAAGCCACAGATGAATTAAGTCACAATATTCAGTTTTTTTGGGGGGGGGGGTGGAGGACAATGGAAACTTCATATCATGATTACTTTGGGGAGACAGGATATTGATTTTTATTTTATGTGATGTTACCACTTGTTTAAGAAAACACAATTTATTTTGTGTTTGATGAGACTTAAACCAAAAGGTCAAATATCAAACCATCAGGAGTTTGTTTTAACCCCAAGGCAGGTATCAAAACAAGATGCAAATGCAGCTCTTTGGCTAAGAAACATACTGGGTAGTTTGCCACAATCTTTGAAACGGTTTGTCCATGGGAACAGTATGCAATAGCTTAGCTCTTGTGAAAGCACAATAGGATCTTCAAAATCCACAGATAACTGCAAGCATATAGGAAAGCTGGCTTAACATTTCTCTAACAACAATGACATACTGTTTTGATTCAACATTATGCCTACAGATCATGAGAACAAATTTTTCTTGTTGAATTATATCCCTTCAGGAGTCAAACCCAAACAAATCTGACCAAAGATATTCTCAAGTCATTCCTCAAGGCCCACAACAAGTATGTGTCCACTCTCATGAGAGCAAGAAAACAATATTTGGCCAATCTCAAGGGCGACCTCTCGAACCTGTCTCCTTCTTCAAAGTCTTAGTGGCACCCTGTCAATTCTGTCTCTGATGTATACTCCCCCTACATCCCTTCCCTCAATTCCAATGGCAGTACAGCAGACTCTGATCGCAAGCAGGCCGAACGTCTCAACTCTGTTTGATTCCAATTCTCATGTACCAACCCCCTTGCTCCCTGTATCTACCCTGCACACTGACATCGACATGTTCCTTTTCACTGTCTTTCTCACCTGAGAAGATAGAGAAGTTCCTGAAAAAGCTCTGATTCTGCAGTGGGTCCAGACATCATCAGCACACCTGTCCTAAAAAACCTGCTCTGCTGCTTTAGCACATCCTCTTTCTGCTACATCCATGAAAAAATTGCCCAAGGTCACCTTCCATCTACTTGGTTGTCAACCAACATCACTGCATTAAATATAAACTAGTGCATGCCCGTAGCGTGCATGCCCGTACGTGCGTGGCCATGCGTGCAAACAAAAAAAACAAAAAAAACATTCAAACCGCATTCCAGAAACAACAACCACAACAGCCAGGCCGTTCCTTCGCTCTCGTAAACGACAACACACACACACACACACACACACACACACACACACACACACTGCTGGAATTATAGATAGATGACACACACATACACACACATTGCTGGAATTATAGATAGACGACACACACACACACACACACACACACAATTGCTGGAATTATAGATAGATGAAATGAGGTCAATGAGATGACAAATGAAGGATTGAATGCAGACTGCAGAGCAATGAGTAAGGAAAACCGTCGTTGTGAATCGTTTTTACCACCAAATTGAGATGTATTTCGTTGGCAAGTTTAGTAGAGTGAATTCCTTAACACTTCCAAAGGCCACACCTTTGACAATTGGAAACAAAAAAAAGTTGTGCACTTTTTTTGATAAATTATTTTCGGAACAATTTTTCTTCAATAAATAAATAATAAAAAAATTGTCTCCATGTACACACCTTTATCTCGTTAGCACCTCTTCATAAACAACATTGCTGAGGAAACGGCGGCTTCTTTTGTTTCCTCGTCCAGGGCAAGAATGCCGAGGCTGCTGGATCTGCCAACTTTTGATAAATTATTAGTTTAATGGCCATATTTCAATTAGCGCCAACGTATTTTGTCTTTCGCAATGTCGGCGCAAGGAAAAACACAAAGAGAAGAGAAGAGAAAAAAAAAAAAAGTTCGTGCAAAAAAAAGAAAAAAAATTACTTCCTGGTCGGAGCATACCAGCACTCTGATGTTACCGAAATTTATGCACCGCTAATATGAAAGCGATCATAACTTGGGGCATTGTGTTTATCTATAAATGCGCATAAGAAATCGAGAAATTATTAGAATACACGAAGTCATCACTATCCGGAAGTCCGTACGTTGTAACCCGTATGGGAACGAGGCTGAGGTTCCCTTCCCACTCGCCACGCCCATGCAACAACGTGTCTTGTCATTGGTTTGGTAAATAAATGGCCATAACTTGGGAAGCACTTGGCCGATTAATATCAAACGTTGAAAAGGCACATCCTCAGGTCCCAGCAATATATCTGGCAAGTTTCAATTAGATCGGACCAGTGGTTGTCGAGAAACAGCGGTCACAGAAACACACACACACACACACAGATTGCTGGAATTATAGATAGATTGTGCAACAACAGATACCCTTAACTGTAGGCCTCTAAGTTTAATTCTAATTTTCAGCAAAGTCATGGAATCTATGATCACAGTTGACATAAAATCGTTCCTTTTCTCCAACAGCCTGATCTCAGGCCATCAGTTCGGTTTCTGACACGGTCATTCCACCATTGACATGCTTCCCCTGATCTCCCAACAATGAGATCAGACAAGAGATCAGGCCATTGAATAATCTCCTGACAGTATATTTTGCCTAAATTTTATTTGCTGTTAAGGCTGATTGCCAAACAGGCCAACCCAAGCATTGCAAATTCCATAAATTACACTCAATAACACCATGAATAAGGGAATGATCGGATATGAGAAGGCTCCATTTATTTAACCTAAACCCCCACAAACTAATTTCACAGGTTTGTCTTGAATAGCACTCAGTACGAAAGGGCGTGACATAATAAAGGACGTAAGGTAATAAATAGCATGACGGATGGACGGATGGACAGACAGAGCCGAATACAGTATCAGCTTGTTCTCAAAAGGTGTGGGGGTAATTAAAAAAATATATATATATCATAATACACACACATGCATGTGGCTCATATTCCTGACACTGATCCAGCTCACCAGATTCTCTCAGCAAGGGAGCCTCATGAGTGGAGGAGGCCAACGAGCTGACCATGTGCCTCATGGTTGCAGCAGGTTGATCGGTATCTCAAGTAGATGGGGATGGGCCGGGCATCTGGGATGACCAGATGGAAGCCCCTGGAGTACCGCAGGAAAGTGATTGTGGTGACGCACTGCTCTGGCACATGCTCCCATACCTGACCTGAATAAAGGGCATAAACTGTATCATGGGTTTCATTGCAATCAATGCTAGTTATAGTTTGATTGTAATCAACATAATCAATGCTGACTTTGCCTCTCCCTTTGCCTCTCCTCAATCAAGAGTTTTGGGAAGCTACAAATCTATGGAGACCACTTTGTGCGCATGGATATCTCGAAGTTCTTGAAGAAACGTTCATGCTCATATCACTTTTGGAGAGTTTGAGCTTCGTCATTGACAGCTTCAATTGTCAACAGCAACATTTTCACACACGTCTTCCTCAGAGTCTTCCGTACAGCTCCTGCTGAAACATGAAGTGAGGCTGCAAACTGCTGCATGGAGTAGCCATCAGCTAAGACTCTGATTTCGATATCATTGTCATGTAATGTAGGGTGCTCAAAATTTTTCTATCTATTTTAAATGTAAATTTTATTTTAAAAAAAATAGACATACAAGCATGCAGTTTACACCATATTGTAGCCCAACTCAAATAATTCATATTATCACTTCTTTTTTTTTCAGGTATCTCTCCAGTGTGTAGACTAACCTCGAAAAATGTTGTGACTTGCAAAAAAAGTGAAAAAAAAATGCAAAAAATGTCCAAAAAATGCGTCATTGTGGACATGTTGCTGCGATTGTGGACTGAAATTGAATATCGGCTGTTCTGAGAGCCAGTAATGGCACACCTGTGTCAGTCTACTGACATGTTAAGAAAAACTTTTTAAATTGGGCGACAAGATGGTGGAAACTGCATATTTATTCGTAATTTTTATCCCCACATCTTTTGAAAAATAACAGGGCAATATTGTATTCGGCTCCATCTGTCTGTCTGTCCATCGATCTGTCACGCTATCTCCTTTTAAACAGTTGTGTACAAATTCACCAAACTTGGCAGTTATGAGTTATGATCACCACATGGCAAAAAAGGTGCGAGAGCAGTATCATAGTTGGCCCTGCCACTTGAGGTCAGGGTCAAAGGTCAAATACACAAAAAAGCAATTATGGGCATATTTAAAGCATTTTAAATGAATTTTTGTAGATGCAATCAACATTGGGAGACATATGACATGTGCAACAAGTTTTTCGATTTGACCCCCCCCCCCCCCCCCCCCCCGTTCATATCCTAGGGATGTGGACTTAAGGTCACAGGGGTCAAACAGTAAAATAAAAAAATAAAATAAAAATATTGACATTAGGTCATTCTGGTGGAACTTTTTGCCATTTTCAACTTTACTTTAGGTGTGAGGTGTGGGGATTTGTGATGGCACACCATCAACTTCACTGTAGTTTTATTTCCATCAAAAATAGGAAAGATAATAACACCCTGTATTTCCTTTTGTAGAGCCGTAGTGCAGACAACACATTTGCCACATTATAGGGGTATCACCGCAGATACTTTTATAGACGTTCTGCAAGTGCAGCACTTTCTGATTGCCAGTAGGACAATAAATCACAATCGACAGTCAACTCATGACTGTCTTCCGATGGAGCAATTCCTGATGTTTTATGCCTCCTGTGACGATGTCGCTGGTGGCATTATGTTTTCGGGTTATCCATCCCTCCATCCCTACGTAAAGTACGTACTCCCGGGTGAATTTTCTCTTTTCTCTGCAACCGCTTATCCAATTGACATGAAATTTTAACCATAGTAGATGCGACTAATCATGCAGAATTTTTTTTTAATGATAATTATGACGTCATATGCCTGGTGTTGGCTTAATAGTTAGGGTGGTGGGCTTGGGATCCTAGGATCCTGAGTTCAAATCCGACTTTGCTGTTAAATTAATACCAGATGGGGCTGACTGCCTGTCATCCTTCCGAGGTCGGCAAAATGAGTGCCAGCATGCTGGTATACTGTGTCGGAGTGGCAACCCATCCAGGATTATGTCCAATAGCCAAGGAACGCTCTGCACAGAGTATGGACCCAATTGATGGATGGATGACGTCAGAGGCCATTTGTGCAAGATATCCATGTTGGAAAGCCAGTGCAAAAGCCATGTTGGAAAAACGGAAAAACTTTTGACCTCTGTATCTTCTAAACCGCACCATGGAAAAAAAATGAAATGGCATCTAGCAACTACTCTGCATGGGGAATAAGTGTGATTTGGCAATGCTGTCATCGGTGAAGTGGTATCTGATCAAAATTCGACAGATAGAATGCTGCATTCGATGAGTATGAAAATTTGTGAGGTTCATCTTGGGATAGATTGGTTGAAAGAAAAAAAAATGACATCATCAGTCACGTGCTTTGGCAGCCATATTGTTTTAAAATTAAAAAAAAAGGAAAAAAATCTTCTTCTCCAGAACCGCTCTAAAGATCGAAGTGAAACTGCACATAAATGATTGACTAGCCATTGTGAATAAAGTTTGAAAACTATGAGGTCATAGGTCTGGCAGCCATATTGGATTTACCCTAAAACTTGCAAAAAATCTTTTTCTCCAGAATGGCTTGACAGATTGAGGGAAAAATTAACAAACCTATTCACCATGTCTTGGGGATACTAAGGTGACAAAGAATAATTGATGTCACATGGTTTGGTGGCCATATTGGATTGAAGAAAAATATAAAATAATGTTTTCTTTGGAACCGCTTATACGAACGAAGTGAAATTTACCAAGCATCATCTACCACTACAGCTGCATAAATTTTATAAATGATGACATCATAGATCATGTGGTGTGGCAACCATATTAGATAGAAAGACGAACCTCATCCGATCAAAACAAAACTTCACACACGTGATCCCCTATCAAGTCAAGGGTAGAGTCCAAATTTTCAATGCCATAGATTACGTGGTTTTGCAGCCATGTTAGTTTGAAAACCAAAAATTTTTAAACCTTTTTCTCCAAAACCGCTTAACAGGTCAATGTGAAACAGGTTGCATTCCATGGAGCAAGGGCAGTGAATCAAAACCGCAAAGTTTCACATCGACCTCTACAGTGATTTCCAAAATATAATTTTTTGATATTTTCCTTGAAACCAATCTGGCTGTCACAACACGTGACTGATGATGCCATTTTTAAGTCAAGTGTATGCAGCAAGGGCAGTGGATCATAACTGCAAAGTCTAGTATTGGTATATTAAATGGTTTCAGAGAAATAATTGTTTAATGACTTCTTTAAAACCAACGTGGCTGCCACATCATGTGACTGATGAGATTATTGTTAAATAAAATATTTGTAGCAACAGTAGTGGATCATCACTGCAAAGTCTCGCATCGAAAGGCTAAGCAGTTTCAGAGAATTTTTTTTTTTTAATATGATCGACTCAGCATGGGGAATATTGGTTGAAAATTTCAACATCATCGAAATCAACAGTAAGTGTCGAAATCTGGAGTGAAATCTGAAAATTTTAACAATTTCACGATTTTTATAACTTAGTGTATTTATTTAAGCAAAACATTGAACTTAACTTTCTCTTCTGTTCGAACGATTATATTAAGGGAAGAAAAGATTATGGAATGTACAGAAAGTGTAACTTCATTGAGTGAAATGCCGTGCTTCATACCTGCTTTTGCAGTCCATGACGGCCCAGTCCACAGGATATTCACTGGCACATCTGCAAAAAATTTAAACATCCCAGTTCCAGAAAACTCATGGAAACACAAACCAAGGGCAATCAGTGAAAATAAGGACATCATGTTCACGTACGATGATGATGATCCTGTCGAGCGTGAACATATAAATCAAAGCCTTGTGACCGGACATCGTTCTCAGGAACCAAAAGGAAAAGACAGCATTGCTGATTGAGATATCAGTACCCACCGATTTTGGCTTAAATAATGCAGAAATCAAAAAAATAACCAAATACCAGGACCTCAAAAATGACATCAACAGATCTTGGAAGATGAAGAGCATCAAGATTGCACCACCAGTGATGATTGCAGCAACAGGAATAATAAAGAAGAACCTCACTGAAATTTCAAAAAAACACCCCCGGGAATATTACCATTACCACAAACAAAGTATAATTGGAGGCAGTCCGGGGTTCGGTGACGATCCTAAAAAGAGCCCTCGGACCAAAACACTTGGAAAAACAAAAGTAGAACAGCTTGGTCCATGAACTGCGATCCCGTACTGAAGCGAAGATAGATACTTAGAGACCTGGGAGGACTTCGTTCCACCTTTTGAAACCCGCATATAAAGATAACCTACGACACCCACACAAACTTCGGAACAGTTTTGGAAGTAAAACATCAGTGGAGATGGAAGAAGTGCAGAAGGATGGCAAGAATTTTGTTCTCAATGCACGAGACTTTGACTTCAGCTGGAGTGAGTGAAAGAGATGGAGAACACAGGATAATATATGCAACACAGCAGAGGCAGAATGGTATTTGGGTGCAGGTTTTGGGACTGGCAGCTGTTTTGGAGAACATTGCAATGGACAGATATTTGGAATACGACGAGGGGGAAAGGAATGGAAAAGGTGGATGATGATGTTGATGATGATGGGCAGGAAGACGAGGGAGAAGTGGAGGGTGAAGATAATGAAGAGTAGCGTGGGCTGAAAGAAGAGTTAGCCAACAAAATAGAAGAGATAAAATTGATAAAACTCAGAGAGAGACCAAAACTGCTTCACATAGAAAACAATAAACGGACAAAAATCTTAGTGAGGTAAACCAACCATTTCTGGTAAACCAACCAGTAAACCAATCATTCAGAAAAAATGATTTCAAAATCATCCACCTTGAAGGAAATCAATACCGTGTGTTTCGCAGCAGCGGTACTCATTCAAAAAAATGTAACAGGCAACCAACACCAGAAGAATAAAAAAATAACCAGGCCCGACAAATATAAGCCTGCAAAGATGATATCTCAATTGAATTGCACATTTGATGTTCATTCGACACGTAAAAGCCTTTGTGTGGAAACTGAAGGAGGTAGTGAAGTGTACTTTGTGCCATGAAAAGACACTTGAAATCGTGTTATATGCCTGCTCAGTGACATTAGCAAGAGCACGTGACACTTTGCACTACATTATGGTTGTGGAAATCTTCTAGAGGGCTATTGAATGCGCTATAGCAAATCGAGAAAGTCTGGAGGTCATGCAAGGAAGCCCATTTTTGTGAGAGAAGGTGAAAACCTTGGGAGAGGTCACTTAACTTCAAGAGAGTGGAAATGCAGAACTGGGACCAAGAAGATGGAGGGTACAAGCTGATTTAGGGAGCAGGATGGTTTTTCCACCAGACTTAGTTACAACAACTTGCGACCTCATCTGCTGACAACATGAAACTCCTGAAAGACCATTACAGTTGATCTAGGGAAGATGGGATTGATGTAGCCCATGGAAGGAGGTTAATACATTACGAGGCTCTCCGTACTGCATGTGAACAGCAGGGTTAGTCTGAAAAGCTTTATGCAGTGGATTTTGGATGTTGAGGTTTATGTTGTTGTTGGATTCCCAAAATATATTGGCCTATTGGATGGTGAGTTGAGTGAGGCAGTGAAAGAACTAACATATATGTGATAATTGTAATGTGTTGTCTGTCATGACAGTATATGATGTAAATTTAATTTCACCGATTATTTTGTTCAAATCATCACACTTTGCAGCAACGGTTGCTGTGGTTTTATTTTTTATCATCTGCCCTGTGCTTTCTGGAGAAGTCCGTTGTTGAAGTATTATGGTTGTTTTTATTCAACATTCGTAATCTGGTCAATATATAATTTATACTATGTTTATGTCTTCATTCGCTTAATTTTATTTTCTTCATAAAGTTTTTCCTTTGACAATGCTACCACTTTTGCTGAACCAATTTATGTGACTTCCAACTGTCACTCTGGGAAGGAGCCTGATGAGAAGGAAAGTTTGACTTCCTGTTTCGGTCCTCATGGCTGGCTGGTTGGACTTTGTCTCCAATAATACTTGTGCATTGCTTGGGTTCATTGATGCATTCCAATCTTAATGAAGCACATGTAAACACATTTTATCAATGTATAAACGTGATGCATGTCAGATGTGTTGCCCAGCATGTGATCATACAAATAATCAGATACTCCTTTGTATGCATCGTCTTAAAGTATTATCAACTGTGTGGTACATGTTGGACTCAAATCCCATGGGAGATTGCCATGTTTTAATTTCAGCATCCTCTGAAAATAGTGCTCTGGTGCTTCATGACCACCTCCGTTATTGAGCTGTACAAGCAGTCCTTCACAAGTAGCAAGAGTATCTTATGTTACAAGTACAGGTAAGCAGGTAGGGCAGTGAATCAGCTTTTGTAACATTATCACGACAAATCCAGCAATGTACTAAACTGCAGCTTCTTTGTAAGCACAGAGGGCCTGTGCAGCTTGATACATCTCCAAAGTCATGATAATTCCATACAATTTCATGGAACTGCAAGTTATATGTTGCCAAACAACTGAAAGATCAGGGGCATGTGTCCATATGGTTCGCAACTGCACATTCTTTCACGACACTAAGTATGCTTGTGTTTTTCTTGTGATGTGCAATGACGAGATGGTTTTTGGGCTGGCAGGATGGCTTTGGAGTATGCACAATCACCTCTGAGCCATTTAGCCTGGTTTTGAATCTCGGCCCAAATACAAGCTGTCATCGTTGTGTCTCACAGGCAGGGTGCGGCATCAATGTGTGCGCCATACCTGAAATTGGGCATCCTGTTTGTTGGTGGAGATTAAAGATCCCACGGTGTCCTTCACCAAGAGTAGGCGAGCTATCGGCAGCACTCTGGCCAAATTCACAATTCCAGCTCTAACCTGCAGGGGGTGTTGCATCTGCGGTGCAGTACCACCGGCCACCCTCCTCAGCCACTAATGCTACTTGCAACCATGTGTTGCATTCAAAAGAAGAATAAGAAGCAGAAACTATCAATGCATAGCACATGAGCAGCCGCTTGAAAGTGAAAACAAACTGGCACACTGTTAAGTTGTTATTGCCACCACGAGATGACCAAGCTGATAAGTTGCAAAAAAAATGTTCTGTGTGTTCCTGAGCTTGTAAGTCTGAAGGAATTTGAATGGATTGTTTTGACTTGCTACAAGAATATCCTACAAGCAATAGGTACTTCAAAATGGCAGACAAAAAAAAACCAAGAAATCGAGTTTTCCTGCATGTGTGTCTCAGATTTCAACTCTTGTCCTTCAAATTGAGAACGTCCTTGTACGCCTCCCTCAAAAATGGTAACCATACCTACTCATTTGACTGCCTTAAAGGACTCTTGTAACTCTTTCCATCCACCCATCCATTGGGACCATACTCTGTGCAGAGAGCGCTGGTGCTGCTTAAGCAGTCTCCTTGGCTCATGGGCACAATCTTGGACGGGTCGCCACTCCAACACAGGTTACCAGCATGCTGGCACACTCATTTTGCCGACCTCGGAAGGATGACAGGCAGTGTAACTCTTTGCAAGTGGGTTTCTCGAATTTACATCAAAAATACGGTTAAACACCGTCTCAGATGCTGAAAAAAGAACCCCAATCTCACAGCGGCTGGTGAATCATGACATTCAGGGTGATGCAAAAAAAACCCTCAAATTTTCAATGGCATCGGGTCTGTTGAACTGATAGTCTAAGCTGCCAGTTTTACTTTGAATAATGTTTCTGTCACTGTACATTAGTTGTATGTCACATTTTTCAAATATACAACCCTTCGCTCTCTTGCAGAGCATGATGTTTCTCAAAGAAAGAAAATCTGATTATTCCACCATTGCAATCCTTCATTATACCTCCTTGTATAAGTCTATTTCCTGTTTCGGAAATATTCTTCAACACATCCTGAGTGACGAAACCATGTTTGCATTTTCTACTTCATTTGTTGACAACCAAGTTCCCCGATCAATAATAAATGGATGTGACATCTCCACTCCCCCCTCCCTTTCCATCCTTGTCTCCCCCCCATCCTCCTCCTCTCTCCCCCTCCCACACACTATCTCCCTTCTCCTCTCTTCCCCTCTCTCCTCCTCATGCCCACTGCATAGGGGAGAGGGGGGAGGGGGAGAGGATCTCACACAGGCAAGAGAGAGGAAGGTATGGGGGTGGGAGAGGGTGTAGAGAGACTTACTTCTGCCTTGAATTGATTGACTTTGGAGTATTGACTTGATTGGAGAGGGTGGAGAACCTGCCATTACTGACTTACTGCTGTCGTTCATTGTTCACTGGAATGTAGTTCCGGGGAGCTTATGTGGGATGGCGCGTCTCCGTCTTTCAGTCCATCCGTCCGTAAATTTATAGTATGACCGGTATAAAATGGATTTCAGACATTATTTTGTTTCCATCTTCAAGTGTTATTCGATGCAGAATCATTTTGATGAGACAGTATGAATCGTAATTTACACTCCACCGCACATCTGCCTTCCCTTCCTCTCACCTCACGCTGCCTTCCCTTCCCCCACCCCTCCTCACTCTCCCCCTTTCTCTCTCCCAATCTTAGTATTCCCATCAGCAAAGAGACGGGTGGTATTTTCTCGTCAACCATAAAACACAAGCCGGTAGGCGACATGGGTGGTCGCTAGACTAAGGCGAATTTAAAATATGTAGATGAGAACACATCAGATGGCATTTTTGCCTTCTCCATAGTACATGACGAGCAACTGTCCTCATGATTTGTGTTCGATTCCCTAACCCTACGTTAGGGAATCCCACGCAGACTTGGGGTGAAAGCATATAGTACTATAATTGCATACTAGTCATGCAGTTTTTGACGGATCGGGCTGAAAATTTCTGACAAAGAGGTTGATTATAGTGCGCATAAAAGTGCGGAAGCCGATTTTTGATTTTCGAAAAAAATATATTTTTCGGATTTTTTCAAAAATTTCAGGTGGCGTCCATAGCAACGGTCTCAAAAGCATACACCTAGATCCTGGTATGAACCTACCAGTCAAGTTTCATCAAAATCGGTTGACTCCTCTGGCCTCCAGAGCTGTCCATTACATACAAACAAACAGACAGACATACAGACATACGGAAAACCTGAGAATAAGGGTACTCTAGCGACCACCCAATAAATCGAAAAAATGTGGAAGGCTGATAATTAAAAGTGCAAACAACATAAACACACAATATACAAGCAACATACTCGATTAAAAATGGACAATTAGTGAAATGATATAAACAAAGAAACATCTATCGATAATTCCAGCAATCTCTGTGTGTGTGTCTGTCTGTTTGTCTGTCTGTTTGTCTGTCTGTTTGTCTGTCTGCGCGCCGTTTCTCGACGACCGCCGGTCCGATCTCATTGAAACTTTCCAGGAATATTGCCGGGGACCCCGGATGTGCCTTTTCGAGGTTTGATATCGATCGGACGAGCGGTTCCCAAGTTACGGCCATTTTACTGCTTTTTCAGTGTTGAAAAGGTGTATATATGGCAGCTGAAGGTGTTGTTCCACCTTCTCACCTTATCATGCCAATCTTTTCCAAATTATTAATAACCGGACAATCACCGGTCCGATCGGATTGAAACTTGCCAGGATATTGCGGGGACCCGCGGATGTGCGTTTTCAAGGTTTGATATCAATCGGACAACGGTTCCAAGTTACGGCCATTTATCTGTCGACCAATGACAGGACACGGTGCTATGACATCACGAATGACGTCACAATTAATGTTTATTTATTTATTTATTTTTTAATTTTTTTTTTAATTTTTGCACGATTGACGGTCCGATCTGATTGAAACTTGCAGGAATATTGCCGGGGCCCGCGGATGTGCCTTTTCAAGGTTTGATATTAATCGGATAAGCGGTTCCCAAGTTACGGCCATTTATCTGTCTACCAATGACAAGACACGGTGCTATGACATCACGAATGACGTCACAATTAATGTTTATTTATTACTTATTATTATTATTATTTTTATTATTTTTATTTATTATTATTATTTTTTTTTTTTGCACGATTGACGGTCCGATCTGATTGAAACTTGCCAGGAATATTGCTGGGGACCCGCGGATGTGCCTTTTCAAGGTTTGATATTAATCGGATAAGCGGTTCCCAAGTTACAGCCATTTATCTGAACCAATGACAAGACACGGTGCTATGACATCACGAATGACGTCACAATTAATGTTTATTTATTATTATTATTTTTTTTTTTTTTTGCACGATTGACGTCACAATTCTTCTTCTTCTTCATTTGTATGACGTCACAATCGACGCTGGGGACCTGAGTATGTGCCTTTTCAAGATTTGATATCGTTCTTCATCCATTTCAGCTGTTTCCCAAGTGTTCCCAAGGTTTGAAAGCTGTTTTTTCCAAGGTTTAAATTAATTGTTCAAATTATTAATTAATCCCAAGGTTTGAATTTTCCAAGGGAAACAGCTGTTTCCAAGGGTTTGAAAGCTGTTTTTTTCCCAAGGTTGGAATTAATTGTTGTGCTTGGTAGACATTTGTGAATACATTTACAGAGAGAGGGGCGAGAGAGGAGGGGGAGAGAGGAGAATGGAGAGAGGGGGGAGAGAGAAGGGCGAGAGAGGGGGGGAGGAGAGGGGGGCGAGAGAGGGGAGGGGAGAGGGAGGGAGAGGGAGGGCGGAGAGAGAGGGGGGGACAAGGAGGGGGGGGAGAGGGAGGGGGCGCAGAGAGAGGGGGCGTCACAATTCTCTTCTGTCGTTTGATTATGACGTCCAATTGATGCTGGGGACCTGATACTGCAGGCACAAGCTACACATACTGGGCACGCACCTACGGCCCGCCCTACCGGGCCCGCACTAGATTTAATAATTCAGATATAAAATATTGGATTTACTGTATTTCAGACACAGATAGGGAACAAGGGAATATAATGGAGGGTTGTTTGTATCGTTGTGTTCAGGTTTGCAGTGCATCAATTTGTTTGGAGTTTCTTCAAATACGTCTATATACCAATTGTCGAGTTTGAATAAAAAGGTGGCGATGACCACTGGAAACGAGTACAGACTTAGCAAAGCGTGTGACACGTTTAATGCGAAGATCAGAAAGGGAATATATACTAAAAGCACGTAAAAGGTCAGCGTTGGGAAGATTATTTGGAAAGGTGATCATTCACAAAAGCTCTCTTTTGGACTTGCTCGATGTCCACTACTTGGGATATCGTGAGACCTGAACTCCATACAATGCTCCGAATTCTAAGATGGGGTGAATGACCATCTTTTAGATCATTACTAAATCTCCAACTTTCACATCATTCTTCTTGAGTTTACACAAAATGTGCAAACGTCTAGAATGCATTGCTAATCATGTGCTCAACCTGTTGATTCCACTTCAGATTGTATTAAATTAAGACACAGAAAAGCTTCATAAACGAAACGATTTCCAAGGAAACACTATTGATCGCTAGTTGAAGAAGAGGTAGTGGGTTATGAAGAAATGATATCCGCATTACCCGAGATTTCTCCGATGTAGACATCATGCCATTGTCACTACACCAATCACTAAGTAAGTCCAAATGCGACCGCATGCAAGACTTCTCAGTTTCTTTTTTGCAATTTTTCAACGACACTGAGGTCATCAATGTATTTCCATCGGTGTATGCATGCAGTAGCAGTGTCATTGACAATCACGAGGAAAGGTGATCAGCCAAAGTTTTGTGCTCTGCAGTACTCCACATGAGAGTTGAAGTAAATCAGAAGTGGCTCAATTGGACCAATCAGTCTAAAATCGCTGTGACAGGAAATTACAAATCGTGCGCAGAATTGCAAGGTTCACTCCAAGTTGAATCATCTATTCAACCACAGTATGCGGTTAATATGGTCAAATGCCTTCCCAAAATCGACAGCACAGAAATTTGCATTGTAGCTTGGTGTGTCGAGGCCCTTGTGTATACAATCCAACATACTTAATAAATAGTGATTAATGGAACATCCTTTCATATTACCAAATTGTTGATGATGAATCACCTCTGTAATATCCTCCATCACCCAGGTCAGCTAAAAAGCCCTCTAAGACACAAGTGATCACAGGTGTAATACATATTGGCATCAAGTTGTCCAACATTGGGATGTTTAAGTTTAACTAAAAAATATTGCAACATTGCATTAGGCCTGTTGAACCTTTGCCTAATCGTGCTAATGCAAGTACAGTACAGTAATATAGCTTCAGGAATAGTACACTAATATATTGCTACATTCGTAATGCTTCTAGCATTTATAAACATAATTCAGCTTAGCTTCAATGAACATTGGTCAAAAATGGAAAATCACATGATTGGTCAAAAATGGTAATTAGACTGTGGTCAAACTGAGAAGGATATTTTTTTGGTCTTGGGAGAGAGTATCTGGAAAATATCACAATTACACACAGTGATTTGTTGGTGGGTGCTGACTTATTTTGTCAACACAGAACATAACTGTTTGCATCTGCATTTATTTAGATTGATTGAGCTTTTCTACTACATGCTGATTATTTAGAATCTCTTGGCCAAGTTATTCAGGAGACTCAAATAGTAGCTCTTCTTCGAAGAGTGTTTTGCAAAGCATGATTGAGCACAGCCTGAATGTGCTCTTCGTAATCGAAGCCCTGTGGATATGTCTGATGAACAGAGTATCCACATCATAGGCAAAGAACAACATATATTATACATTGTGACGGTTTTCGGAAACCCCGGGGAATTGCATTTGAAGACACATAAAGCAACCCTCGGATTGTTATCTTCGTAGTATATCGTGTAGCTAAATCCCCCTCCCCTCCCACAAACTCCCCATGTTCGTGGGAAGGGAACATGCATTATGTTTGCAGTAGAATCGAACCCCATTGTGACAATTTTCTTGTCCATTTATCTCTTTCGCTATCTATCTTTCTTCCTCCATCTCTCTCCCCCTCTATATATATCTCTCTCAACGTCTCTCCACACCTCTACAGCACATCCACACACACTTTACAACACGCTTTGCTCCACAAACGTCAAGCCACTTTCATGCAAAGATTAAATCGGACATGGTGCTTCAGACAGCGCAGAAAAGGCTGAACTGAAGTAAGCAAGAGGCAACAAAAGAATGATCCGCGGGGCTGAGGAAGCCTAGCAACCCCAACAGCAACGTCAATGGCGACCTCTATGCTGGATACCACATTTAGTTACTGGCCGCACCGCCAAGTTCAGTGGTTGGAAGTGCATACTCCAGGTTTGTGATTTCCGTGCATTAATTTGAAGTGCAAGGCAAAGCAGGTGAACAACTGCAGATCAATTGATTGTAAATTTCAACCTGAGTTGCGAGTCGGCAATTTCATGAAAAATGGTCCGCTGAGAACTCCACAGATCGGAAAAACCATTGTCAGTTTCAGTGCACAAAGTACTTATCACACCTGGCAATGCACGTTTGCAAGTCCAGTCGTGCAAAGAGCACAGGCAATGGACTACTGAGCAGTGGAGAAATGTGATATGGTCAGATGAACCATCCTTCACCATGTTCTTGACAAATGGACGAGTGCACGTGTGGCACCAACCTAAATAACTCTACAACCCTGAGTGCTTGGTTTCAACAGTGAAGGGTGCTGGTGGTTCTGTAATGTTATGGGGCACATTTTTCTGGCATGGTTTGGGTGCAGTCATTCCCTGAGAAGGCAAGGTCAATGCCAATCACTTCTTAATGGTACTGAGTGATCATCTTCATTCCATGTTGGGAAGGAGGGTTGAGGACCTGGGGTTGGGTGGGGAGTTGAGGACATGGGATTTTGGGATTGGGTGGGTGAGTTTAAGGATTTAAGTCAATTGTTACATTCGAGCGGAATTCCAGGGTCTGCCTAGAAATTAAAAATTCCCATGGGGGACTGACGGTTGTTTCCCCAACAGGCGAGGTGAAAATGAGGGATTAAGGGGAAGGAGCCATGGCCCCCCTTCCTGAAGTGGTACGGTCATGGAGATAACAACTTAAGTTAACGGCATGGTCCTTATGTCTCATGAAGAGATCGGTCTGCTTCTGGTCGTCGGTTTCTGAGAAGATTTTTAGCTCACCTGGAAAGTACAGTAGTCAAGGGAGCTTATGGGATGGTACATCATCCGTCCATCAGTCTGTCAGTCCGTTCACCTGTAAACACTTGCAACGTTTTCTCTGCAACTGCTTGGAGTTTTGAGGATCAAAGTTTTGAATCAAAGTTTTGTTTTGTTCATCAAATCAAATTTGAGCATTTGGAGGCTGAGTTTTTTTTGACACCGGTTTAGAGGTTTTGAAGACCCCCGAACCCCTCCCAACATGTGATCAAAGTTGGCTAAAATGATATTTATGCTGGCGCTTCCTGCTGACAGATCTGGTTGCTTTATACAGTTGGCGTTTGAGCCTGGGGAGAAACTGCTGAAATCTACCACCCGAGTTCTTCCCGAATCTTTATTTTTGTTCCTTTCACACGTTTCTAATTTTTTATGTAATATTGATCGGGTCTCAGGGGTCACGGGGGTCAAAGTAGTTCAGGTTTGACACCGCGCTACCCCCACCCACCCCCAAAATAGTTGTCTCTTCCGAAACTACATCAACAGTTTCAATTAAAACTATCACGACACTTATCCCCGTGATGCACCAAAGTTTTTTCACGGCATTAAAAACAGTAAGGCATTCGTACGGCACGGTGGCTGATAGGTAAGGAAAGGAGGTATGAGTGAGAAAATATTACCTAATTTTGGGGGAAGGGGGGGGGACGGCTGATTTTTTTATATGCCATGAACAAACTTTGGTACATCACAGGTGATTAAATGGTGTGGTCAAGTTCCATCAAAATTGTGTGTGTAATTTCGGAGAAAGAAAGCAAATACATATTTTGGGGCAACCCCCACCCCTGTAACACCCTTTTAACCAAGTTTTTTTTAATGTCGTGAAAAAACTTTGGTACATCATAGGTGATTAAGGTTGTGGTCGTTTCATCAGAATTGTGTGTATACTTTCTGAGAAGAAAGCAAATACCTATTTTGCCAGGCAACCCCCAATGATTTTGATAGTTGATCACAGCCTTCATCACTAGTGATGCACCAAAGTTTGTTCACTGCATTAATAAATAAATAAAAAAATGGTCTGTGGATGGTTTGAGAGACTGTTGCTCCTGATCCAGGTGAGCATCAAGAGCCACAGTGCTATTTTAAAATAAATTACCTGAATTTGAGGTGAAACTCCCCTTTTTCAGCCTCTTATAGGGGCAGATCCTGATGTGGAGCACAACCCCATGAGACCTTACTGTTGTGATGTATCATACCAAATTTGGTCCATATAGGTCATGTAGTTTGTGAGGAAAATGTTTTAGTGAATATGAAGGATTAGAGGAGAGAGAGGCCTTGGCCCCCTTTCCAGGGGAGATACGGCCATGGAGAGCATAATTTAAGGTTAGGGCAAGGTCACGATGCCGCATGGCCAGTTTGGTCTGCATCCGCCTCACGGCCGGTATATCCCCCAGAAAGGGAGCCAACAGGTCCCTTCCTCAAATCCCTCATTCAACTACAACATCTTTTCCACAAGCTTCCTGAGCAACTTGGACCAAATTTGTACAATGCATCAGGACAGTAAGGGCTCATGGGGTTGTGCTCCCCATGTTGTCGAGGCCAATTTAAGGGTGAAGGGGGGGGGGTTGCTACAAATATTTCGATTTCATTCATAAAAAAATCTCAGAACGACAAATCGGATGCAGACCAAACTGGCCATGGCATCGTTGACCGTGCCCTAACCTTAAATTATGCTCTCCA
Organism: Eptatretus atami; assembly: GCA_035128595.1. Taxonomy (NCBI): domain Eukaryota; kingdom Metazoa; phylum Chordata; class Myxini; order Myxiniformes; family Myxinidae; genus Eptatretus; species Eptatretus atami. Next base: position 63,408,823 of record CM068964.1, read on the forward strand.
TGGCCGTATCTCCCCTGGAAAGGGTGGCCAAGCCTCTCTTCTCCTCTTAATCCTCATAATCACCTAAAACATTTCCTCACAAACTACATGACCTATATGCGACCAAATTTGGATGATACATCACAACAGTAAAGGTCTCATGGGTTGTGCTCCACATTCAGGATTCTGCCCCTCTATAAGAGGCTGCAAAAAGGGGAGTTTCACCTTTCAAATTCAGGGTAATTTATTTTAAAAATAGCACTGTGCTCTTTGATTTGCTCACCTGGATCAGGAGCAAGTCTCCAAACCCTCCACAGACCATTTTTATATTAATGCAGTGAACAAACTGGTACAATCACTAGTGATGAAGGCTTGATCAAACTATCAAAATCATTGGGGGTTGCCTGGCAAATAGGTATTTGCTTTCTTCTCAGGAAAGATGACACACAATTCTGATGAAACACCACAACCTTAATCACCTATGATGTACCAAAGTTTTTCACGACATTAAAAAAAAACTTGGGGTGGAAGGTGTATACGGGGGTGGGGGTTGCCCCCCAAAATATGGTATTTGCTTTCTTCTGCGAAAATTTACACACACAATTTTGATGGAACTTACCACACCATTTTAACCACCTGATGATGTACCAAAGTTTGTTCATGCCCATTATAAAAAAAAATCAGCCGTCCCCCCCCCTTCCCCCAAAATAGGTATTACTTTCTTCTCCATTTCATTATTTTGTGGGTCATCCACACCTACCAGTGGTTTCCTGGTTATCTTATCAGCCACACCGTGTGAGCCGTGACGGGAGTATTGCCCTTATGTTTTTAATGCCGTGAAAAAACTTTGAGTGGCATCACGGATCTCTCTCTT
>CM068964.1:63416598-63452264 GCA_035128595.1 Eptatretus atami
AAAATATAATCAGATAATATTGGTGCTTTGCCAAGGGGACGCTCTCCGCTCAGGTAACCACGTGACCTCTAGTTAAACAGAATAATTAGACGGCGGACACTGGAACTCGTGGTTGGGCGTTCGTGGTTCTAAAACAACCCACCATACCGCAATGTTAATTGTGAGCGGTGGCCCAGGTCCGGCTCTACTGAGGACAACCGGGATTATATCCCCTGAGTGACAAGCTGGTGTCTCGGTACCTGTGGCCGCAACAACATATATACATATACATATACCTGTATATATACATATACATAGACACACACACACACACACACACACACACACACACACGGATCAGCTCACTATGCTCACTTCTCCGCACGTCATTGCAGAGCTTGACATCACAGATTTGCTGTGTTGTCATGATTTACACCAATCATAATTCTGTACAAACATTTATTTTCTACAAATATATTTGTAATATTGGTGATATTATATTTATTTCAATTTTTTTTTGATACAAAAAGGTCCACGTGTTGGTCAAGGCATTCGTCATGGAGAGAAGTCTTCATTGACCAGCACGTCCATGGTGACTCCTCTCCAAATGAAAGACTGGATATGACCGTGTTGGAGGAAAATAAAGTCACCATTGTGGATGTTTCTTTTCTCTCCAACTCTCTGGATTGTGGTTCTCTGGCAATGAGTCTGCCTTGAATCGCCTGGTCCTGTGCGTACCACAGACATCATCATCAGTGATCGATCTGACACTTTGGAAAATCCTTTTTCACAATTTTCTTGTGACTTCACCCTGTGCCGTGACATCCCTCATCCTTCAGACAGGCAGGCTGCAGCCTTATCCCTCTCTTCAAACCTTGAAAATAAATCACAAGCTGGTCAAACACTTGAAATATGTCTTTCAATCCTGACAAATCTCACACTCTCACCATCTCTCTCCGAAAGAGCCATCTAGCAAATTCTCCGACTGGGCATCCTACATCATACAAAGTACTTTATTGGCAAACCTGAACTCCGATCCACATACAAGGCCATAATTCGTAGCTTGATGGAGTACTGCTCTCCCCTCTGGACTGGCTACCTTGCTTGCATCTTGCTCAGCTCGATGCTGTGGAAACCAAGGTCTTTAAGATGATTGGAAACTCCAGCGATGAAGCTGAGAGTATGTGCTTATCACTTTCCCTTTTTCAGACAGGTTGGTGGCCTCTCTGTCTTCTACTGCCGCCTTTCTGGTCTTGCACTTTATGCTCTTTCCATGCTTTGTCCCAACCAGGTTTCTGCAGGGTTCACACGGTCCACCATCAACCTCCTTCTAGTGAAATTACCTAAATCCAGGATCACTGCCCACTTCCACTCATTTGTTCCTATGTTTTTTTATGTTGGCAGCTCCCCCTTCTCCTGCTGTTGATTTTGTTATGCTTTGTCTGATCCTGATCGTTATGCCTGATTTGTTCGTTATGCCTGATCCATTCTGTGTTATAGCTCATCCACAACTCTTGACTCTATGCAAAAAAAAAAAAAAGCTTTACTTTCTCTTTCTCAGACATGCTCTGAAATTATTCATGGACTGTATTGAAGCTCTAGGGGTCAAGTAATCAGTGTCATCTAAGCTTTGCTTTCTCGAGCTAATGACTGAAACTTGAGAGAAAGATTTGAGACAAGTTTTTGGGGGGTTCTCTGTGAATACCAGACTGAAAACATTACCACAAGTTGTGGCAGAGAAACGTGAGAGTGGCTTTCTAAATTTTTATGAAAGAGCCAAGAAATACTTGAGTAATAGATATGACTTCTCTGAAACAAAGCTTTTATAGAAAAGTGTTCAAATTAGCCCTTGCAAGTTCTGTGCCCTTTGAAGAATTTTATGATGCAGTCTTGCTTGCGTTTTAAAGAGATTGACATCGACACACTGTAGGAAGAATTTGGCATTGTGGAAGCTCTTATGTGCTCTTCTGCAATAAAAGACTGCCAGACGAGTGAGGAGAGGTATCTGAAACTTTTCAGCAAAGCCCAGATACACTTCGAGAACATGAAGATAATGAGCTCCTACATATTCTCAATACCATGCAACAATGCTCACACAGAATGGGTTTTTTCAATGATGACCACCGCTTGGAGAAACGAGAGGAACAGAATGGAAGTGGACAGTGTGAAAGCAGAGCACCAGATCTGCATTCATTTTTCAGAAGAATGCAAAGACATGTACATTCACTTCCTGGGAACAAAAAACTTCTGAATGATGGCAGGAGAGGAGAAAAATATAACACCAGTCAATCCTAGAATTGTGAGTACATACTTAACTTTTTGGTAGTCTTTATAACTGTGGTTATTATGAATTAGCACTAAATTTTGTATAAATAAATAAATAAATAAATAATTAAATCACTGTGTTCTAAATGCAACTGTCTTCTGTTGTTGAGGTCCCTCGATGGCCACCCAACTCATGAGTGAGATGGCAGCATCAGTGTCAACCTCCATTTCCACTTTGCATATGTTCAATACACCAAAGCTTGTATTGAGTCAGACTGTCTACCCGAGTTGACATGGAACACATCATACAAGAGGGCTGTAGCTGTGAGGGTGGTCTCAATCAGTCGTGTCTTCCCGGTTATAAGCTTACACAGGCTCAAGGAGGTGGGTTTTACATTTTCCTCTCCATTTTTAAGAAGCTCCAAGCTTTTTTTACTCCAAGCTCGGTGGCTGTGTTTGTCTCGTATAACAGTCTTGTGTTGTATTGTGTGTGTGTGTGTGTGTGTGTGTTGTTTTTTTTTCTCGTGTGGGGCAGCTCCACCACAAGACTTAGATGATGTAATAATAATAAATAAAAAAACAGTGAGTATTCTCCCACAACATGCTGCTTCAAGAATGTTGTTGACAATCCATACATCTATCCATTGGACCATACTCTGTGCAGAGCATTGGTGCTGCCGAAGCAGTCTCCTTGTCTATTGGGCACAATCCTGGACAGGTTACCACTCCAACACAAGATACCAGCAAGCTGGCACTCATTTTCCCAACCTCAGAAGGATGACAGGCAGAGTCAACCTCACCTGGTATTAATTCAACAGCCAAGTGGGATTTGAACTCTGGATCCTAGGATCCCAAACCTACCACCCTAACAATCAAGCCAACACAGGGCACAATGGAGATCACATGGTGTAGATAATAGAGTAATAATCATGTAGGCCACCAGGTCGGCTGCAAAAGCTCCAACAGACTTTCTGTGCTCCTTACACGATCCCATCGTCATCACCTTGTTAAATACACATCTGACAAAGAGGTTAGAGGTGCACACAATACCTTTTTTTGACCTTGCAAACAAGAGGACATCAGAACCCTTCATTGCAGGCCCGCATGCTCCAGGGTACCACCCCCTGCTTCCGGTCCAGTCGCTTTTTGAAAGACAACCAGAATTCGGATGCATCTCATACAGCACTCCTTTGTATCTGCCTCTTCGTGAGTGATGCCAATCATGGTCACAGCCTTGGTCTCCAGAGTAGGATGTGGAAGACCCTGCGGAAAAAGGAAGACAATACTACATTGTACTGGAGCAAATACTTGTCGGCATTTAGAAGGTCAGTAAGAGTGAGGAAGGACTTTGTAGCAGCAGAGAATTCTAAATTTGCAACTAGATATTCTGCAACTTTTAGAAATCACTGTTACAGAACTTTTTTCATCATTTCTGCTGAAATTTTCATCTCGTTTTGTAAAATTATCATGTCTCATGAGAAATCATGGGGAAGATCGTGTGTGTGTGTGTGTGTGTGTGTGTGTGTGTGTGTGTGTGTATGTATTGTATGTATGTATGTATATATATATATATATATATATATATATATATAATGTTCGACAATCCATTCTGGAAACCAGGGTAGGGTTTGGGAGGAGTGATAGAGGGTGTGGACAGGAGTCTGCCTAGATTTTGGAGACAAAAACAAACTATTGATTGAAATAAATATTTTGCCTTGGGGTATGCTGGTCTCAGAAGAGAAAATTTGAGGAGATACTAGGAAGAGCTACAAACTACCTTCATGCCTAGAGGAAGCCAGAAATCCAGGAATGGAGCTGTTCATATATTATATGGTTGATGCCCATGTATTATGTGGGACGTGGTAGGTGGTTGGGCCATCATTCCACAATGTCACATGTGTCTGTACAGAGTATGGTCCCAATGGATGGATGGATAATGAATGTTGCGTGGGAGAAGCTGTGGGGAGATGTAAAATGGTCGAGAATTGTGTTCCGTTATGTGTGGACAGCTCCTGTTGAGGAAAAACACAAGATGCCAAATAGTTGGAGACTTGGTATAAAAGCATTGACCATCAAGAGAAACATGCAGCAATCAAATTGGACCTTTTTACACTCCATCTTATGCAGCAACAAGTAATAATAATTTAAACAAAAGCCTTCAAGCTCAACACAACTGTTTAGTACAATATCCCAGAAATAATTACATCTCCCCACATGCGTCCACACACTCACTTCATTCTTGAACCTCTTACTCAGTCAATCAACTGCCCACACTTCACGTTTAATTCACAATTAGCACTTATCGCCATTAGCAGCAGCTGCTTTGAAGTCCCATTTAGTGAGACAGATGTTTATGTGACGGAATACGACAGCTTGCTCCACTTCACTAAGTGACCAGAAGAGTGGATGTAGTATGGTGTTGTGGTTGCCTTGCAGGAGACCCTTTCATCTCAGCCATTTTACAAGGACACAATTGTTGTGCAACGCTCTGCAGCTTTTCTCACTTGTGTTTTTTCTAGATTGAACATGGCAACAGTCCCGTACACAATAAAGCTGAAATGATATGGTGAACATTCGACAAAGCAACAATACATCTATAACACAGGTGGACAAATCATTCACGATCCATCATTTATCCATCTTTATTTACAACTTATATATCTATTCATCTACTGATGCAAGCCTGGTGTTGGCTTCATGATTCGGGTGGCTGGCTTGGGATCTTAGGGTGCTGAGTTTGAGCCCTGTTGGCTGCTCAATTAACATGAGATGGGGTTGACTTATCCCCATGTTAAATTGTCATGTTCTGAGGTCAGTGAAATGAGTTCCAGTGTACTGGTGTAGGGAGGGGCACAGCATCAGTGGCAAAGTTGTGCCACAACAAAATGATAGCTACCTGGCAGCCAAGCTGCCATATGCAAGAAGAAGATCTGCCAATCAGTTACAAAGTATTACAAACATATAAGATGGGTTATCTTTTATAATAAACCTTCCAATGTCCTTCCCCATCCTGACCCCCCTGGACTATGTTTTTTTCTAACTGCTGAAAACATTCCAACGCACAACCTGAGTACAAGCACCACCACCACCATCCATCCATCCATCGGGACCATACTCTATTGCAGAGCGTTGGTGCTGCTTAAGCAGTCTCCTTGGCTTTTGGGTACAATCCTGGACGGGTCGCTACTCCGACGCAGGATACCAGCAAGCTGGCACTCATTTTACCAACCTCAGAAGGATGACAGGCAGAGTCAACCCCACCTGGTATTAATTCAACAGCAGAGGGGGATTTAAACTCAGGATCCGAGCATCAAAGCCCACCACCCTAACCATTAAGCCAACACCAGGCATAACCACCACCAGTTTTTAACTTATTAAGTCTAACTGTTCAAGAGTGGAAAGAAGCCAAACAAACATACACAAAATCAAGATAAAGACCAATTGCTGCACTGGAGACCAATTACGCAACCGCAAAATAAAGACCAATTACTCATCCGCCATTTCACCTCAGACCTTCATTCCGTTCACCAAACAATACCACGCTCACCACAACCACTTCATATGACTACGATAAAACCCCTCAACAACTCACGCTGACAAACGCGACCTTTATTCACTATCTCATTTCAAGGAACGTCAACCTCTTCCCCACAACGCCATGTAGCAATCCTCTCTCACTACAAACGCCACAACATGTTAGTACTACTCTACAACCACGGCAGCTACCACATGGTCATCGAACTCTCACCATAGACTCGAAGGACCTGGAGGAGATGTACGTCGGGTTATTTCGGAGCATAACTCGAAGCGTGAATGTGTGCTGGAACTCGTTTAGGGACCTACAGGTGACACAGGGATTTCCCTACAATCCCATGTTTGAATAGAGACCAGCGTATGTACGGGGCCAGAGAGCACATCCAAAAACCATGGCCCCATGGACCATGGTAAACTTGGAGCTCCGACGCATGACAGGGTCAGCGAGCAACTGAGTCCTTTTTTTAACATTCGGGGCCTGGCGAGACGTGCTTACGACCGCTATGAACCAATGGGGAAGTGTGATTTCACTTACAGCCCTGTTTGACCCGACTTTTTGCTCCTTCCCTCGTCCGGGGCTCATAAAAATAGCAATTCAGAGCAGTTCGTAGCCAGAATTGGAGATTGGAGAGCAGATCATTATTCGCAGATCATCAGGGACAGGGAGAGGATGAGTCGGAACAGAACTCACCAGACATCGGACTTCGCCAGGGAGACAGGCAGCATAGACCACAAGTCCACATGACCAAGCATGGGGTCACCCGTTGCTGCTACAAGGCTATCGGGTACAATCCTGGACAGGTCACCACATGATACTCAAATGGCTCAATCATCCCAGCAAGCTGATACTCATTTTTCCAACCTCAGAAGCCTGTCAGGCTGAGTCAACCCCCTCCATCCATCCATTGGGACCATACTCTGCACAGAACGTTGCTGCTGCCTAAGCAATCTCTTTGGCAATTGGGCACAATCCTGGATGGGTAGCCACTCCGACACAGGATACCAGCATGCTGGCACTCATTTTGACGACCTCGGAAGGATGACAGGCCGAGTTTACCCCACCTGGCATTAATTCAACAGGTGAGCAGGATTTGAACTCAGGACCATAGGATCCCAAGCCCACCACCCTAACTATTAAGCCAACACCAGGCATAGGGGTAAGGGAGTGCCATTGGGATAGCTGAAATACCATTACGATGATATAATGATGGTTTTAGTTGCAAGTGACATTATAATATTATTATTATAACCTTTATATAATATAACCTTATTATTATAACCATTATAACATAATAATATAGACAGTAACTCATAACTAAAACCATCGTTATAACTTACATGGAACCGAACATAAACACGGATCAGGAACACAGCATTATATTACAGGGGTGGGACGTAGTGGAAGTGGTGGTGAATGGGAGGTTGGAGGAGGTAGGAGGAGGTAGGAGGAGGCGGTGCTGATGATGTGCTTGGCATGGGTTCGTCGGTGGATGGAGTAGATGTTAATGGCTTGAAGTAGCTGCTGAGAGTAGACTGTTGACAGTTTTTTTTAAATTCTCCTCAAGAGTCCTCATATAAAACACGATAGCACGATCACAGAAATGCTTTTTTTTGCCATTTGCTTTCTCCACCAATAAGAAACAAACTTTCATAAGTTACCAGGGCATTACGCATTGTAGGAAAGGTCATGATTTGTTCTTTGGGTTGACGTTTAAACTCATTTGCATTCATGTCTCGGCCATGATGGTAGCTCGATGCGCTTTATGGGTAAACCCTTTCATTCTGAAAAGTTATTTACATTACTGTACTGCATTTGCAGGACTTTGGTACTTCACGGGTTAAGAATGTTGTGGTTAAGTTTCATCGAAATTGTGTGTGTACTTTCGGAGAAGAGAGCAAACACCTATTTTTGGGGGGGGTCAAAAAAAGCCCTGTAGACCCCTTAATAAGTGCAGATTTTGATGCGGTCGATGCACTGTGGTACAACACACGTGATGAAGGTTGTGGTCAAGTTTCATCGAAATTGTATGTGTAGTTTCAGAGAAGAGAGCAAATACCTATTTTGTGGGGTCAACCCCCCCCCCCCCCCCCCCCGTCGATCCCACACCCCCCTAATGAGCGCAGATTTTGGTGTGGCCAATAAATTTGGTACATCATGGGTGATGAATGTTGTGGTCAAGTTTCAACAAAATCGTGTGTGTTAGTTTCGAAGAAGAGCAAACACCTATTTTGGGGGGGTTCAATCACCCACCTCCCTGGAGACCCATTAATGAGTGCAGATTTGGATGCGGTCAATAAACCTTCGTTAGGCATCAGATATGAAGCTTGTGGCTAATTTTCAACAAAACCATGTGTTTGGTTCAAGCGATAATGACTGAAGTGTTGACAGACCGACTGACTCACTTACTCACTCACTCATCTCAGGACACTGCTCAATCACATAAGCTCACCGGACAAAGATCCAGGTGAGATAAAAATACAAGAAGGCTTTCTCCAAGGGACACTGCACACCATTTACCAGAGTCGCAGGGTCAGGCTTGATGGTAAAGCGGAGTTGTTCAGGAAGCTGAGGCATAAAACTGTATGTTCACTCAGAGCAGCCAGGGAGACCTATGTGTGAGGAATCTGTGAAAGGATAGAGCATCACCTGTATTCAAGTGATTCTCGTTCAGCTTTGAGGAAGTTGTGCATTGCATTCCTCCAAGCCCATCCCTCAGTGTATTGCAGTTAAAACAGAGGGTGGTGGGCTCTTGACAGAGAAGCCTGAAGTGAAGGCCCGCTGGGCCACTTACTTTGATCAGCTGTACCAGGCTGACCCAACAGCTGTTGAGTTGGATGTCAGGGGTGTTACTATCCCTATTGCTGACCCTCCAATCAACTGTGAATCACTTTCTTTGTTGAAACACAGGCTGTAGTGATCCAGTAGAAAGGGGGTAAATCTCCTGGGATCTGTGGGATCCATGCTGTACTTCTCAAGGCTAGTGGAAATGCTGTACTCGTGTCATTGCATGCAGTTCTGTGCTCTATTTAGAGTACAGGCAACATCCCAACTGACTAAGAATGGCAGTGTTGTCCCTCTCTGAAAAGGGAAGGGTGCTTGCCAGGACTGAAACAACTACCAAAGGATGACGCTGCTCTCAGTGCCAGGCAAAGTCTTTGCTCGGATAATTCTTGAGAGTGTTCGCCACCATCTGCTTGAGCACCAGCGCCCATAGCAGTCAGGCTTTACAACTTTACAACGATTGAATGTATCCTTGCTCTTTGATCCTCAACTAACACAGGTGAGAGTTTCGACAGGGGATGCTCACAGCCTATGTTGATCTCCACAAAGCGTTCGATGCCTTCTGGAGGATTTTCGGTCTTCGTGGGGTGCCACCAAAACTGATCAATCTGATTTCTGAACTATACTCTGGTACTGAGAGTGCTATGACGTGGGGTGGGTCCATCTCTGAATTATTACCAGTTGTTACTCGAGCTCATCAGTTGTGTGTAATGGCCCCCATACTTGTCAGCACTTGATTGGACTGGATTCTGGGGAGGAAGTCAGAGAGATCAAACTGCAATGCATCGTTTAGGAATGTCAAGATCTCTGACGTTGTTTTTGCAGATGATGCAGTCATCTTTGAGGAGATGCTGGATATCCTTATGGGGCCCTCCATTCCTCCAGTCACCAAATGAGTCATCGGAGCCATTGAGCATACGGGTTTCCTGAGTCAAAATTAATATCCAGGTTTTCAATGACATCTTTGATGTTTCTATCGTGTCTGTTCCCGTTTGTGGCAAGGATCTTGAGTCACAGAGAGATTCACTTATGTTGGCAGAGATATTCATGTATCTGCATGTTGTGAGCCAGAGATCGACAGACGCCTGGGTCAGGCCTGGGGAGTCATTAAATCAATGGATTATGGGGTGTGCTGCTGAAAGTACGTGTGCAGGAGGACGAAAGTCTGAGTCTATAAGTCCTTGGTGCTTCCAGTGTTGTTCTACGGATGTGAGACTTGGACTCTGACCAAGGATCTGAGACAGACACTTAACTTCTTCAGTACCAGATCTCTTTGGAGAATCCTTAGCTATCACTGGTGAGACTGTGTCCAATGAACGTTTGCTGAGAGAGACTCAGATGAGATTTGTTACCTGTGTAGTCCATAATCAACATCTGTGGCTGTATGGACATGTGGCTCGTTTTCCTGACACTGACCCTGCACACAAGATTCTCTCAGCAAGGGAGCCTTGTGGGTGTAGTAGGCCAATGGACCGACGACTTGCCTCGTGGTTGCAGCAGGTTGATCGGCATCTCTCGGAGATGGGGATGGGCCAGACATTTGCCTGGGTGATGGCGAGATGGAGACCCCTGGAGTACCGGTGGAAAATGGACGCAGTGATGCGCTGCTCCGGTGCATGATTCATTTATATATATCTATACATATATAAATATATGTATATATATATATGTATTGTAAAGCAGGAGTGTCTGTCCGTCTGCTGTCTGTCCGTCCTCTTTCAGTTTTTGGGCTAGCCCTGCCAAACATTCTGTGAAACGTTTTGGAGTGCCAGCCAGTGTCCTATGGTGTGTGGGAGGTTTCATAAATACCTCAATACAATTAAGGGTTTGAGCGTCAATCCATATGAAGCTGCTGCCTATCCGGATGTAACGTCAGAACAGCGTTTCTCTTCCTTTACTTCACGAGTGTTTGTAACATTGTATTTTGTTATTTTCATGGTTTCGTTTTAATCTGTGAATGGAATTATGCTGTTTGGGATGAAAATAGAGAGATTGAGTTTGAAGAAGAATCAGGAAATTTTGTGAGGGTTTCTACCAGTGACATTTGAGGATTCAGCATTTGCAGTTTCTCTATCGACATCCACCTTACATCTATTGTGGTCAGCTGTGGTAAGTCCTTCACGAACTGGCTGTACTGCCCCCTCCCGTGTATCGCATGGGTACCTCGCTAGTATATACTGTATATGCTCCTCTTATGCTCTTATGGCTGAAGAAAGCTGCATAAAGCAACCATGAAAAGCTTGCTGTTTCAAACAAACCCAAGTTCCTCGACAGCTGTAAAACATTCACATGCAGTACATCCATGAGAATCCCAATACTGCACACACCCTCATTCGTTGGACTGGTTTCATCACTTATTGGCGAGTCATCAGCTACAGGATGGACAGAAATGCGCACCACCGAGGCTCCTAAGCATGTACCATGTGCAATGTCAATAGCAGTCAACATATAAATGATGTACAAAGACCTACTGACGTCTCTCACCTGTGAAATAAGGAGTCTGAGAAACGAATCTAAATCTGACCCCCAGAATCTGTATGAATCTCTAATCTCTGCGAATCTGTCTTGTGTATCCCTGCATCACTCCCTTCATTTCTTCTCCCCCCCACTCACCTTCGTTCCAAGGTTCTAAAAACCCCTATTGGTCCAGGACTCTGGATGACGGTCCTGTCACTCCATCCAGCAATGGAGTCAGATTGATGAAGCAGGGCCATTACAAGATTTTTCCAGGAAGTGTGTAGCGACGAGAACTTGGCGCTCAACTGTCACGTTTGATAGATTGCTTCCTGTTGGGGGAGGTTTATGCTTGGTGTTGGCTTAATGGTTGTGGTGGTGGGCTTGGGATCCTAGGATCTTGAGTTAAAGTCCTGCTTGGCTGTTGAATGAATGCCAGGTGTGGTTGACTCTGCCTGTCATCCTTCTGAGGTCGGCAAAATGAGTGCCAGCTTGCTGGTATCCTGTGTCGGAGTAGTGACCTGTCCATGATTGTGCCCAATAGCCCAGGAAACTGCTTCGGCAGCACCATCGCTGTGCACAGAGTATGGTTCCAATGGATGGATGGGGGAGGTTGACTCTGAGATTTCTCATCAACTCCTTCTCAAGTCAATTGCACCAAATTCTATGCTGAAATGAAGGACATGGGGATGGCAGTGTGTGTGTGTGTGTGTGTGCGTGCGTGTGTGCATTTGTGTGTTGCTTGTAGGAAATGGTTTGAGTTCAGAATGTAGAAAGGAAAGGAACGTGGGCTTAAGCCAACTCATATTCACAGTGCATATAAATCCACATAAATACGACTTGTCTTAATTGCTAAACACAATTCGAAGGCATAACTGGCTTTAAATTATGTGAATGTGCTTTGCCCTTCCCAGGGGCTCACAACTGTCATCATATGTTCCCACTGTCAATCATTTTGCTGCAAGAGCTTTGAAATTCTTCCCAACCTGCTCCATTGTGTTCTGTTTGAAATGTCGACTTGCATCTGTAGACATAAGGGGCCCCTGGCCAGGCTTTGACTCTGCTCCGCATGCAAAATGGATGATTTTGAACCATATTCGGCACCGGGATCAGAAAATAAGGAGTCTGAGAAAGGCAAACACAGAAATCTTCTGAGAAATGGAACAGATGAGTCAGCTCGCAGACAGTGGTCATTTTATTGCATTTCTTTAAGAGAAGTGTTCCTAGATTCTCAACACTTTCACCCCCATTCCACGCCTTACCAAGATGCCATTTTCGATCCCATGCATATCGTGCTTTATTAGCCTTGCCGAAGGAGAGGGTATTGCATTTGGGTCCGTTTGTTTGTTTGTTTGTTTGTTTGTTTGGCTGCACAGAACTTTCGTGTTTTTCTCCGCAACTGCTCGTCAGATTGAGACGAAATTTTCACCACTGGTGCGACGACTCATGTAGAATGTCTTAGTGATAATTATGACGTCATATATAATGTGGTATAGCAGCCATGTTGGACAAACACAAAAAAACTTTCGACCACTGTATCTCTGAAACCGCACCGAGGAAAAAATTGAAACTTGGCAAATAGCAAGTACTTACTCATCATGGGAGTGAGTGTGATTTTTTTTTATGACGACATAGACACCTTCGTTATAACGTCATAATTGCATATGTAAATGCTACATCCGTTCAGTATGAATGACGTCATCGTCATGCGATTCGGCAGCCATATTGTTGTGTTTTTTTTAAAAACCTTCAAAAATCTTCTTCTCTGAAATGGCTGAACCAGTCATCATTGCCAGCAGTTATAAAGTGTCAGTTCTAATTATGTCTCATTAATTGGGTAACACACCAGTACACAAATGGCACCCAAAACGACACAAACACCACACAGCACCCCCACACAAAAGGCCTGGCGAGGGCCTGCAATCTCAGATTGCTCTTTTTCTTGTTAACCAATGTCTTGAGATTGATAATAATCATCACTGACACTGAAACAACACACCATAGGAGGGATGGTAATGCACATAAGAATATTCATCTCCACTGTGAGGTTGCGTCGACACAGACAAACGGTTTATGCCGTATGTTTGATACGATACGTTTGCTAATCTGTTTGAGAGAAGAACATTCACGATTTCAAAGACATTCGTTCGCAGATAGCCGGCTCGACAGATCATCCGCTGAGAATGAATGGAAAGATCAAACACCACCGAACGGCTTTCCAATTCCCACCTGGGAGAAGAAAGCTGGCGCTTATGCCATTACTACATGCTCTGGTGTGCAACCAGGCATACATTATTGAACATATTGTCTCTTTGGCTTTCTTTTGGTCTGTGGAATGGATTAGCAGACCCTTGTATGTGTGTCAGGTGCTGCACAACGCAAAAAGCACGTTTATAGCACCCAACGTCAATTATTAATGTTTTTATCTTTCTCCATCATCAGATTTGGGAGCTGGAGCATTACTGGAACAAGAGGTGATGAGATTTTGCAAAATCCTAATCAACCACAGGTGTTGGGTACGACTGTTAATCTGCCCTCACCTACACCAATGACTAACAATCAAATGATATCTCTCATGTGCTTTTTAAAAAAAAAAAAATCTGGAATTTTTAATGCCCAAGATAACATGAGACTCTGAAGATCACAATGATACAGTTAAAAGTCAGGATTTCATGGTCGTCATTGCTTGAGTAGATCGAGGCTTACAGTACATTAAGGAGGCAATTCGATTGTTGTGAACAAAAATGCTGGTCTGTCTCCTAATATGTTTCCTGACTTGTCAGAATCTAAGCATGTGCAGTTTGAGTCACGGTAGGGGTCGCAGTTGTTGTGCACCAAAGATATAATCAGCAGATTGTTGGTTGGTGAGGCAGAAAAAGGTTCTCGGGCGCCACCCTTTGATCCCAAAGGAAATGTAACACTGAGTTCACCAGAAAAAGAAAACCCGGCAATGACATTAAAAACCGTCATGTAATGGAATTTGAGAAATTGTGGTACTTTTTGTCTGCCAGAAATATATGGTACTGGATATAATTACTTCGTTTAGTCTGAAGGGATGGTGCAGAGGGACACCGACCATCCTGGAGGTGAATGTTAAGCTTTGGACCCGTTTGCTCGCTATAGCTGGCAAACATTAAATAATTCCTCCGATCTGCTCACATTAGTTGGTGGACATTAAAGACCACAGCACATGGTGTCGCTAAGTTGTTGCCAGTACCGTGAAGAATTTACAAACTCCGCCAGTTCCTTAAATGGTTTTGGAGTTATGGAGGAGACACACTGACACAAACACACACACTGACATTTATTAGTATCGTCATGAATACATAATATGTGTCATCAAGTGACTTCATTTGCAGTGAAAAGAATAAATCATTTAATCCCACTTATTGATGCCATCAGAAATAAGTCATGAGAACTATGGAAACTGCCACAATAAAGTGAAGAGCGAAATCTTAAAAGCAAAAAACAACGATTGAAAAAAGTTATCGTACAAAGCAATAGTAAAGAAACAGCACAGAAGAGAAGACTATTTGATGGAAAAGGAATGTATGAGAAAATGTTCTGCACAGAAGAGAAAATGCAAGTCCAACTACAGAGAAAGGGGGATTTGTGCATTTGTTGTTTCATATGCTGTGTATGGATGGATACTGGTTGCATCATTTCTGGAAGTGCAGCTGTGCGACCAGTACCCCTGTTACCAGTAAGCTGGAACTCATTTTGCCAACCCTAGTAGGATGACAAGCTGAGTGAATCCACATGGTGTTAATTCAGCAGAATGACAGGGGCTCAAACTCAAGACCCTAACATCTCAAGCCAGCCACTTTAACCATTAAGCCAACACCAGGCTTAATTTGTGCAATGAGATGGCAACATGAGAGTTTTTCTGTGTACCTTCAACCATCTCCTTCAACACCAAATTGAAACAGGCAGTGTAAAATTGGTAACAAAGATTATTCTGGAAATCTCAAACAAATGGATAAAAAAAACTTTCCCACAGCCAAATCGAAAGGACAAAACCTCTGACTGCAATTTCCAAGTGATGAGTCTGAAGCCTCCGGCCATACAGGCAGGTGAGAACATGGCATTTATCGCAACAAAGGTGGAGAATGAAAAAAAAAATCAGCGTTAAGAACTGAAACCATTTTCACAGGCTGCAGAGACAGTTTCCTTCATCAAGTTTATCGTGATTATGTGTATCCATGACCTTTTGGTTCTAACACTATGCACCGCTCTTCTGTTAATTGAAAACTTCTACGACTGGAAATAAAAATGCACACTTTGGAGCAGAGGGAGCAAAAGAAAGGAGAGAGCTCCGGTTTGAGGATATTGTTTATTTTTCATTTCACATCTGCCTTTGAGATGAACTCGCCAAAATCATGTTAAAAGTCAAACGAAAAACCAATATCGAGCTAAAAAAATAAAACAGGCATAGAGAAAAATCACTGAACCGAAGACCGGGGAACTCCAGAGAATGTGTGAAAAAAAACCTCTGAAAAGTGAAGTGGCATCTCCACTGCCGAGATGTGTAGGTTGCCGTTTATATCCAAATAAGGCCATTCACAAGACACATGTGAACTACCTGATCAATTGCTTATCCTGCAGAACCTACTACCCAAACAACCACATTCTAAGATAGCAAGAAGTGCTACCCTGAGTCATGGAACCTCCAAAAGGACCAGACCACTTGATACTTGTATTCCAGGCAGGAATTAATAATTTATTTACAGTGCCACTGACAACTGACCTACTCTTCATAAAGGACACTGTGGGATATTTTGATATCAGATGGAACATGAAGCTTCATTTCCATTCGAGGGATGGCACACTTTGTAATGACACTGTCGATAAAACTCCATTCCGACCGTTTATAGTTGGGTTTGGGAATCAAACTCAGGCCTACCGTGTGTGCTCTCTTTCTCTCTCTGGTCTCAATAGAGAAGGAAATCACGGGAGAAAACATACACAAGGGACAGTAAAGGGCACGAGGGCGAAAAGGGAGAGGAAAGATACAACAAAGCAGAGCAACTCACAACTCGACACAGGCAGCCACCATTACACCACATGCAATGCACCAACGGCCAGCAGTGGGAGAGACAGAGAGACAGAGACAGGGGGAGAGAGAGACAGACAGACATAGAGAGACAGAGATGGAGAGACAGACAGATAACAGAGAGACAGAGACAAGAGAGAGACAGACAGAGAAACAGAGAGAGAGAAGAGAAGAGAGACAGAGAGAGAGAGAGAGAGAGAGAGAGAGAGAGAGAGAGAGAGAGAGAGAGAGAGAGAGAGAGAGAGAGAGAGATGCAATATTGTAGAAACAAAGTAACAATAGCATTTTGGTGTTTTTATCATTATTATGGTTCAAGGATGTTTCATACACAGATGCAATGAAATAATGGCACATACTATATTTTATTTTAACACAGAAAAAATTAAAAATACATTGGTTCATAAAAAAGCAATTATATAAATGTGAGTCATCAGAAGCTTTTGTTTTTTTTATACCTTTAAAAGGGACATTCAAAAATATATTTGTAGAAGATCAACTGTTTTAATGCAGATTGTATAAATGTAAACGTCTTTATAATTAACAAAACCTAGAGAATGCTTCAGTTTCCAAAAAGGAAAATGTATATTATATTACAATGTGCCAACATTTGACATTAGGCTCAGGATTATGAATGGGTCATTTGTTTCTTGACTTATCTTATAATGTCAAGGCAACAGAAATTATGTGAGCTTAAATCCCCTGCACATGTGCCTTGTTATCTTTGGGAAAGAAATACAATATCACACCAATAAGAAAAAGCAACCACGTGGAAATTCAAGGCAATAAAAGGAACATGGGCACAAGAGGAGGCCAATTGGCCCACCATGCTTCTGCATCATCCACACCCATCATTCTATCAGTCTATTCATTTTCTATGATACGAACTCAATATTTAACATTTACTCAATTTCACTGGGGTCTAGGAGGGTGGGCATAAGGGCAAGATGAAGAACAAACTCCATGTAATTAATTACAAGTCTTTTCTCCTTTTGTCTGATATGCTCATGGTCACAAAACAATTGCTTTATCATTTTTCTTTGTGATGCCACAGAAAAGTGAAGTCATTTGTTCTATGATCATGACACCTGCCATTGCTGTCTTGCAATGTGCGTATAAGGTACGTATGATCCCGGTTCTTTGAGAAACGTTTATAAAGCATTTGAGACGACGTGGGAATGACATTTGCATTTGTCACAATACCTTACACCGGAGTAATAAGTGTTCATGTGACAATTAACATAGAGCAGATCCATCCATCCATCCATTGGGACCACACTCTGTGCAGAGCGTTGGTGCTGCCTAAGCAGTCTCCTTGGCTATCAGACACAATCCTGGATGGGTCGCCACTCCGACACAGGATACCAGCAAGCTGATATAATAGAACAGATAATGTCCAGATATTTGTACAACAGTTAAAGTCTTGCTGCATTGTGTTTAATGCACTTAGTTTATCAATTATATTTGATTTGTAAATGCTTGTGAAAGTCAACATCTCTCTGGCTATTCTCAGAGCACTGCCTCCATGCTGGCAAGACTGGCAGTTCACCCAAGCAGATTGGCAGGGATTGCAAGCAGCCATCTCTCTTTGGGACTGCTCTCCCATATATATTGCCCTTGATGTTAACTCGCCACAGAAACATGCTCTCTCTTATGTACAGATTCATCCCATGTCATCTTTAGTTGTCCTACTCTTATTCCTGCCCATAGTATACTGAATCCTGTAGTGAGGCGGTGGCTCTGAAACAACTGGCCCTCTCTTCCTAGAAGGCAAATCTAACCGAAGGCAATCTCAATGCATTCCAAAAAGCCATCCCACTGGTGATAGAGCAGATAAAAAAAAGCCGTCCCAAAAAATCCAAGTGTGCGTCCACTCTAAGGAGAACCAGAAAACAACATCTGTCCAATCTCAAGATTGAACTTTCAAATTTGTCTCCCTCCTCTAAAACATGATGGCACCTTGTTGTCTGTCTCTAGAATATGCTCCCCTTCCATCCCTTCCCCCTCTTCAAATGGCATCACAGGCGACCCCTCTCATGAGAAAGCTGAATGCCTCAATTCTGTGTTTGCTTCCAAATCTTGTATCCCCAACCCCTCACTCTCTGTACCCACCCTTCTCAGTCATATACAACTGCACCAGGGCTCTGTATCTTTTGCACCTTAGAAGGTGGACAAGTTTCTGTCATCCCTCAACTTTAACTCTGCTACTGGACCGGACGGGCTGTTAGAATGCATGAATTCACGTATCCCAAAAACCTGCTTTGCTGCTCTTACACATCCATTTTCACCATATCATTTGCCATAGGTCATCTTCCATCTGCTTAAAAATCAGCCAACATCACAGCATTACATGGAATAGGTGCAAAAACTGATCCCCTTAACTACAGACCTATCAGCTTAGCTCCAATCATCAGCAAGGTCATGGAATCCATCATCGCAGTTGATATGAAATCCTTCCTTTTCTCCAACAGCCTCATCTCAGATCACCAGTTTAGATTCAGACCAGATCACTCCATCTTAGACATGCTACTTCTACTCACTCAACAATGGATGGAAACCCTCAATGTCACACATGAGATCATGGCCGTCTCTCTGGACATATTTCGTGCTAGCATCCCGCCTTGCTCTCCAAACTCTCTGCCTATGGTATCTAAAGCCAATTCCACACATGGCTTACTGACTTCCTCTCCTCTCATAGTTAATCTGTGGCTCTCAATAGAAGCCTTTCATCTCCTCTCCCTGTTTCATCACAAGGCTGGAGTGCCCCAAGGCATCGTTTTGGGCCCAGTCCTATTTGTGATCATCATTAATGATCTCTCTGACTCTGTAAAATTTGCTGATGCTGATTTCCTTCATTTCCTTTCCTTCATCTGAGGAAAATTTGAGGATGAGGAAAATTTCCTTCATCTATTTGCTGATGCCTCCACCCTCTGCCGTGACATTACTCATCCTTCGGACTGACGGGTTACAAACTCTTCCCTCTCTTCAGACCTTGGCAAAATCAACAGCTGGTCAAACAGTTGGAATGCATCTTTCAATCCTGACAAATCTCACACTCTCACCATATCTCTCCGATAGGACAGTATGGGAAACCCTTGAATCTACTTCTCTTGAGGAAGTTCAGTCACCCAAACTCCTAGGTTTCACCGTGAGCCATGATTTTTCTAGGGCAAACCACATTTCAAAGTTGGCCTCAAAAGCCAGTCACCATCTGGGCATCCTCTGCCATTCAAAGTCCTTCGTTGGCACACCTGAAATTCTATCCACCTACAAGCCCTTCATCTGCAGCTTGATGAAGTGCAGCTCTCCCCTCTGGGCTGGCTCCCATGCCTCACAACATGCTCAGCTTGATGCCATGGAAAGCAATGCCATCAAGATCGATCATTGGAATCTTCCACACTGAGGCTGAGTCCATGGGCCTATCACTCTCTCATCACAGACAAGTCAGTGGTCTCTTTGTCTTCTCCCACCTCCTCTCTGTTCTTGCACTCTCTGCTCTTTCTGTGCTTTGACCCCCCCCCCCAGATTTCTGCTGGGTGCACATGATCCACCACAAACCCCTTCTGTTGAAACTACCTAAATGTAGAATCAGGCTCACCTCCAATCATTCGTTCATCTTTTTCCCACATCTCTGGAACCAACTTCCTCATTCTCCTCTTCGAGACAGCTGTTCAGCACCATCTCAGATCATCCCCAATCAAAAACCTGGCCTGGAGAGCAATTGCAGGAGCGTAATGGCAGTAACCCCAATGCCACTGCCAGAACGGAGGAAGCTGTCCATCCACAATGTCACGCCTACCTGTGGCTTATAAAAGCTGGAGCGAAATGCAGAGAGGGAAATGCATCTACAATTTGAGACAAGCAAGCTGGTGACCCAGAGCTGGTGAAGCATGTGAGCGAGCAGGTTCCCGGAAGGGAACGAGCCCTGACAGCAGAGAATTCCCTGATGTGTTGGCACATACATCCTGACTCACTCCACCTGTCTCTTGCTTTCCCTAAATCTACTTCATTCCCTTTGAATGCATGGAGCATCAACAAACAGCCCATGTCCATTTCAGGGCTGGATTACTGACTCGCACTTCACGCTGCTTCCTCTGAGCTACACGCATGCACCATTTGCATCTCTCACAACAAGTCACATTACACACTCTACTCTCTTCTTTTTTTCTCCCCCTCCCCTCTTTTTTCGTTGGGACCAACGCAAGCCCGTTGGCTTGCGTCCAGTGAGCGATCAGCCGCAAGCATGACTCAAACTTCTGTCTCTTCTCCCTGTCTCTCTTCCTTGCCTTATTTCCCTGTTATGACTGAGGCACCTATGTTGTAGAAACTGTCACAAAGTGATCGAATAGGACTGGGCTTCTGTGCTAGGAGTAACAGCTTTTCTTCTGTGACACTGTTTGTCGATACATGATCCTTGTTAAACTCTACAAACCATTTCCCAAACTGCCCGATTGTCATCTTCTATTGGTTTGACATAGTACGTGAATAGTGGCGGGGAATTCAGCCCTGCCATTTTGTCATGGTCAGTCATTAACCAATGTTCCACTTATGGTGTCTCTCAGCCATCAGATTGAGAGCAGGGGGCATTGAGAGCATGATACTCCATCCGGGGGGTTGAAGTTGCCAGAAAGGTAAAGCGGAGTTAGACGCTAGACCCTGCCTGAATTAAACATCAGAGATGGCATCTGTGGTTGCTTGGCAATCCGCCGTGCTGTGGAGTCATCCGCGATTCGTCGGTGTACAGGATCATCGGCTGGTTAGAGGATTCGAACAACCCCCTCATGATCCCTACTGACACCGAGTCCGCAACATTTGATGTCAAGAGTGAGATCGGACCTAAGGTGCAACCAGCTGCCCTCAAAATTGTATGATGGAGCATTTAACAAGGACCATTTAAATGGAGCAAGGACAGAAATGTAACTAAAACAGCTATGTCTAACAAAGACGGGCAGGACCAGGTAGGATGAATAGAAGGTATCGAGGAAGCTGCGTCCCAGAATAAAACTGTGGAAGAGGGAGCATTAGGGGGCACAACAGAGATGCCCGGAGTGACTAGTGCCCCCCCCCACCCCATCACCGGAAGGCATGGTGTCTCCCTGCAAACCACGCCACAGGACAGCGGGTAGGCAGTATTAACAATGGCCGACATGATGATGATGATGCAGATGATGGCAAATATGGAGATGGGAGAGGCTGGCATAAGGGATTACATGAATGGAAAGACTGACAAATAAAAATGGATGCAAGACAGGCTGAAATGGATGCAGATGTCAAAAAGATACAATGGGAGCTGAGAGGTGAAATAGAGCGTGTCGTGTCCGAGATGAGATGGTGGCAGATCAAGCCAGAATGATGAAAATAAATAAATGAACTTAAGTGGGAGGTGAAAGGACTTGCAGAGAAGCAAAAATAATTAAAACAAAGCAATGGAAAAAAATACGACAGCAATAGAGGATTTAAGGAGAGCCCAGAAATAAACCAGGGGGGGGGGGGGGGGGGGACTAAGAGCAGTAAAGAAAGAACATAAGACAAGACATGTTGAGGTGACAAAGAAAATAAAGGAAATGGGACAGACAATGGAGGCGAGAGAATGACAGATGAATGAACGAATAGACGCAGCTAAAGTAGTCATGGAAAGGGAGCTAGCGGGGGATAACAGGGATGGAGGATGAAAGGAATAGAGCAAAAGAGGAGTGAATAGAGATGAAGGAAAGGGTTGAGAAAATAAAAACAAGAATTGGTAAAATGTGTAGAAACAATGTGCATAGATCGTGATGGCGCATTTCAGGTACAGGTGGAGAGGGTACGATACGAGTCGTCGAGGCGAACCAGTGTGAGTTAAGCCCGGTCAAGGTAAGAACATGTGAGCCGGGATGGGGAGATGGTGTGAGCGGGATTGTGTGAAGCTTGAGGGGAATAAAGGCTGTGTGAGCCCGGGTTTTCTTGGTGTGAAGTGGGAAAGTATGGTGGAGCGTGCGCCGAGGGCGTGCATGAAGGAATGTATGGATGAGTGAGAGAGAGCGTGGAACATGTGCCGACTCAGACAGGGATAGCCATTCGTTGGAGAGAGGATGAACGAGTTCCCCATGTATGGATCACCGAGGGGACCCAAAGGGGTTCGTCCACAAGTCAGCTCCACAAGGACTGGCAAGCTGAATTTGAACCCTGAGAAACCAAGAGGTGCCGTTGGCAGTATTTGACGGGAAGAGCGATCTGGGGGCGTTTTTGGCGCCCCGTGGTAATGGCTGGAATATGGATGAAGGTGGGGTGCGTGGCAGCATTTCATGCCACAGTGGCCGTGGTTTTGACAACCATGCCCGACAGTGCTATGTCTGTACCAGGCCTCATTTTGGCTCCAAAAAATGATTTGGTGTGGAACAGCAAAGCAAGCTTGGCTTGCGGTACAAAAATGGTGAGGCTGTAAAGGTGAGCCAGGTGGGCCATGTGAACAGATTTAGAAGAGGCCCAGCAGGAGGCCTTACACAAATACATCGATCGTTATTCAGACACATTTTCTTTGTTTGCCGACGACATTGGACACAAGAGCCTGGTGAAACATCAGCTCAACACCAATGAAGCTCAAATTGGTTCTCAGCTTTGGACCTTAAGAGTGGTTTTGGCAGGTGGAGATGGATAAGCCTGGAAAAGAGAAAATGACATTTCCTACAGGTAAAGGATTATATCAGTTTACTGTGCTGCCATTTTGGTTTGTGCATCACCCCCAACCACCTTTGAGATATTGATGGAGCATGTACTAGGCGGCATGCCATGGCAATCATGCCTGGTGTACCTGGATGAGGTACGAGTGCACGCGAGAACATTTACCAAAACCATAACCAATATGGACCAGGTGTTTTGGCGCTACAGACAGGTGGGTTTGAAATTGAGACCCGGTAAGTGCACTTTGTTTATGAAAGAGGTAGCCTATATCGGTCATGTGATTGGTCAGGAGTTAGTGAAAACTGACCCAGGTAAAATCACAGTGGTAGAGGAGTGGCCCAAACCTCGCAACATCAAAGCTTTTGGGACTCTACTCCTATTATCGGGTTTTTGGGACTCTGCTCTTTTATAGGCAGAGATGGCCAGACCCCTTCACTCGCTCACGGAGAAGCGTAAGAGGTATTGTGGACATGGGAGTGCAATGATGCCTTCCTAAAATTAAAGGGGTCTTTGACATCTGCAGTATATATTATTTTCGTTTTTAGCTCGCCTGTTCGAAGAACAGAGAGCTATAGCGATACCCCTGGCGTGAGCGTGAAGCGTGAAGCGTGAACGTGAAAATGTTGAAGTTTTTGGTGCAAGTTATTTCCTTTCTAATGTTTTTATCTACCACACTATTTTTTACTGATTACATTATACAAATACATATATTGCTTTAAAATTATTTGGATCAGACTTCACTGCAATGCTTTATAAAAAATATTATTAGACAAGTCTTTTAAAAACGATAAATGTATAAACAGGCGAGCATTGGGTGGCTTTGACACCAACTCTCTGGTATATATATATATATATATAATATATATATATATATATATATATATATATATATATATATATATATATATATATATATGTCTACATATATATATATGTATATATAATACATATACATATACTAACATATACATATATACATATACATATATACATATACATATACATATATACACACATAATCATTTTCATTATATCTCCAAAAGCCGTGGACAAGTAATGACAAAACATTTGGTTCGGATAGAGCCCATCAGTGGGATATACCAGAGTTGGTGTCAAAGCCACCCAATGCTCGCCTGTTTATACATTTATCGTTTTTAAAAGACTCTCTAATAATTAATATTTTTTTATAAAGCATTGCAGTGAAGTCTGATCCAAATAATTTTAAAGCAATATATGTATTTGTATGTTGTAATCAGTAACAAGAGCGCAAGTGAGCACAATATACGCCGAACAAGAAGGTATATACAGAATTGTGCTACTACATGGAAAACAGCATCCTGGTTGCCATGGCAACCACTTTAGATGACGAACGTATGTCCGACACACCGTCTCCACAGTCTGTCCCTATGTACCAAATATGAAACGTGAAAGTTGAAAACTTTGGGAGTTAGAGTGCAGACAGGAACGGACGGACGGACGGACGGATGAACGGACGGACGGACACGGACGGACGGACGACCGGTATCACATAATACGCCCCGATATATATATATATATATATATATATATATATATATATATATATATAATATATATATATATATATATATCGGGTGTCTAAAAAATAGTGTGGTAGTTAAAAACATAGAAAGGAAAAAATAACTTGCACCAAAAACTTTAACATTTTCACACTCACGCCCACGCTCACGCGGGGGTACGCTATAGCTCTCTGTTCTTCGAACAGGCGAGCTAAAAAGTGAACAGTTCCACCTGGCAGAGTTATGCGCTCTAACGAGTGCCGTTCTAGTTTGTGCTGTTTGCCAAGTGGTGCAGCTATATGAGTGATTTTTCATTTGTCTGTTTGTCTGTTTGTGTGCAGGATATCTCAAAAAGTTGTGGTCGGATCCGGATGAAATTTGGTGCGCCAGTTGGGTGTGTGACAAGGACGAACTGATTCGATTTTGGTGAAGATGCGGATCCGGATCTGGATACGAGAATTATTTCATAATAAAGTGATTCATCACCATTGAGAGATGGGGCCAAAAACGATACATAGCATGATATCTCAAAAAGTTGTGGACGGATTCAGACGAAACTTGGTGGACACATTCAGTGTGTGACAACGAAGAATTACTTCAATTTTGGTAAAGATCCATATCCGGATCTGGATACGAGAATTATTTCATAATAAAGTGATTCTTCACCATTGAGAGATGGGGCCAAAAACGATATAGTACTGTATGTCATGATATTTAAAAAATGTATTGGGCCCGATATGTTTTTGTGGATCAGGCATTGCTGAGTGGAGGTATGCTCTCCAACGAGTGCCCTTCTAGCTTACTTGAGTTATATTAGTCCGGATGTCAAACATCATTTTTCAAGATGACCTTGCATTAGGGTCCGCACAATTGTTTATTCTCTTGCAATTTTATGTAGCAACCCATTAATATGCAATTTAGCGGGTGGCCATTGTCAAAATTACTATTTTCTTAATATCTCCAAAAGTAAGCATCCAAATAGCCTGGTTGAGGTGTCTACACCCATGTTTTTAGGGTCACTGGTCATGATAAACCCACTTAAATATAATAACATTGAAATTTAGCTCATTAATATGTAAATTAGCAGTCGCCATTATCAAAATAACAATTTTTCTTAATATCTCCAGAAGTAAGCATCCAAACCTGGTTGAGGTTTCCAAACCCATGTTTTTAGGTCACTGGTCATGATAAACCCACTTACAATTTGATAACATTGAAATTTAGCTCATTAATATGCAAATTAGCAGTCACCATTATTGAAAATGTAGATAAATAGACATATAGAGAGAAAAAAAAAACTCAGTCTTTTGTGAATATAGATCACTTTATTATTCATACAGATCAACAATTCGACAGTATGCAATGAAAGCAGCTAACAACATGAACAAAAGAAGACATTCCTGTGTGAATCAAATGTTCATATATATAACAGGTTTGTAAACCTTTATGAAGGTACTTCATGGCTTGGTGTCTCATTCAGTGTCAGAGTCATCATCAAGGGCAAATGCAGCAGCTGTCTTGGTGCTCATTCCTGCAGCCATATCTCCATGTCACGAACAGAAAACTGTGCATGGTAACTTGGCTGCCTGTGCAGCGGCATTGAGCTGTGTAGCATTGCTTGTCGGAGGAACATCCACATCGTATTAGCTCCAAGACTCTGGTGGTGCAAGAGCGACGTTGGGCGGACATCATTATGGAAGTATGATCTTGATGCCTCATCACGTTTCCATCCGTACTGAGTGGGATCCAGAGTGTGGGCTGCAGCTCAGCAGCTGACTTCCATATTGCTGTCTGATATGAGCGCGTCGCACGTTTTGTTCAAAGGACTCTGTAGTTGGTGGCAGAGCCTTTAGGTCTGGTGCTTTGTAGCATTTGGTTTCGCCATCTTCATAGACCACCCCTCTTTGCGAACATCAGACATGTTGCTTCTCTCCTTGCTACACATAGCAAACAGCCATGACACAGTGGCTTCGGGATGACAATCGTCAATAGAGCATCCACATTCCCAAGTTTTTGAAGTGAATGGCCTGCTGCGAGTGTCTTCTTCAGTCAGTTTACCTCTACCATACATCTGGGCAACGGTGTCGCAACTGTCAGTGCGTGTAAAGCTTGTAGGTCTTGCACATCCGGCATGCTTTCTGGCAGTGGCCCCAATGTCGATCAACGATGGCCAGGACATTTGCTTCCATTGTTACGCAGCATTGCAGATGAATCTGCGAAGTGATACACAAAGCAAGATGAACACATCAGTATCATCACAGATGGTGTGATGCATTTTGCACAACTTAGCGACTTGCTGAATCAGGATGACATCTGCCTCCTTATGCGTATCTTCAAATCAGTGCGACACCTTTGGGCTCCATGGTGTATTTCCACTGGGGTAGACTCCTGTCCCGTAATGACGAGCCTGTGTTGGCTCTGCTTTCTCTGTTGACTAACGTCAATAAATTCTGGCAAATCAGTTCTATCAGCTGAACTTTGTTCTCAGTTACTGACAGAACCACCAGCTGTGGAGGCAGTGGAGTCTGGCGTTCACACTGTGGCGCCTGCTAGCTTGCTGCCCAGCTCTTACTAATCTTGTTCTACTCTTGATGCTGAAATCATGATTCTGTCAAATACCAGATATACATCTGATTTCTCCACCTTTGCCATGATGTAGCTCATGAAGTTGTCAACAAGTCTTGCACAATTCCCCTGTTAGGCCAATGAATAACCCAGAGGATTGCAAAACCATCTAAGATGGTGACTTCAGGTTGTGGACCCAGTCTGTTGAGATTTCACTTGGGATGATTCTCAATGTCGACTTGGTCTTTGCTATTCTCATCTCCCCTTTTCATCGAACATTGATGTTGGCACAGGTGCAAGCTCGTACTCTAAGACGTCAGTTTTGACGTTTCAACTTTGTTGGAGTCCCGTGACCCTGGATAGATGAGATTTGATCACAAACCTCAGTAGATCCCACACTCATGACTTTCCGTGTCACTGCCATAGTTATGACTTGTTTAGATAAGGGAGCGTTGAATCCTGCTGGCAGCTTTCTTCACACGAATGCATCTGTGCTCGGCCAATGTCAACTACCTTGGCGCGTTCACCTTCTCCGTTCCAATTCTGCCAGTTACAATGTTGACAACTCTGTCTGCATGTTCGTTGGGTCAAGTGGGTCGATACAGGACTGGAGTTTTCTCCTTATCTTATCTCGGCCCTCTGCATCAGATCGTATGCGTGATGGCTTCTCTTCCTTGTGAATGGTCACCTCTGTGATGATGTGCCCCTCAGACATATCTGTGAGATCGTGGACCATCTGACTAAACGTGTGCTGTTAGAATGGAGGTATGCTCCATTCTAAAGTGTGCTATAGATCACTATAGGCCACTTCTTCAGTGTAGAAGGCTTCAGTGTAATGCCAACGATTCCATGTATGCCATGACCATAGCGCATGAACGTGGAATCGATGTACATAATCCGACCATATGCTTCTATAGGCCCTTATTGTGCCGCATCATGTGATCTCCTTTAAAAACATTTCCAGAATGTCTCCTGAAGCCTTTCCATCGATCGAAGGTATAGAGCCCATATCTAGCATAGTTTAATGTCCAGCCGTGAAAAGTAGGGGAGCATCTCCTTCATAGCCCAAAGTTGCAATGGCCAGTCTCCTTCACGCTCAGCACGAACAAACGCCATCATGATGAATACAGGTTTCACAAGGTTCTGTACCCATAGTTGTGTGTCATGCTCTTTGTTGCTTTGGTTTCAAGAGTGTCCATTAAGTCTTCATGACTTTCTGCCTGAGCCACGCCGGAGACGAAGGACCTCCTCAGTCACAAATCGCAGGGCCTCGAAGTTTTGGGGAAACTTTTTTCCCACCAAGCATATGAGCAACACCCTCCAAAGGCAGATTTCATCACGTCTTCCAGCCCAGTTTCAGCCATCAAGTTCCCACACAGCCGATGAAACTCATAAGGGTGTGCATGCCGCCCAGCCTTGGTATGAACTGGGTAAATCGCTCAGGATAAATCCATTTAACATTAACGGCTACTCGATACAGCTGTTGGTCGTTTGTGAAGATGGTTACGGTTTGTCCACACTCTGCGGTCAAGCGTTTTCCCTCCCATTGCTGTAAACATCGTGTCCGATCAGCTGATCCATATCTATGAGTGGTGTATAAATGGCCCACGTTGAGGTTGGATGGATCGTCCTTGCTCTGCAGAGCTTCGATATTAAAGCCACCAAACTCTGGTGTGTTCTGATCAGAAGTGATTTGCTTCAGAAAAGAGAAATCCATATCTTGAACTCTCCTAAGTTGTATAGCTTGATGAGCCAATACGCGGAGAGGTAACACCACACGTGCGGCTTCTTCAACTGGCATCGCTGGGTTTCTCAGGTCCCTTGTACCTTTGAACCGAAATGTCTTCTGTCACAGGTGTCTTCATTTCATCACGGGTCAATTGTCTGATGATGGCTTCATCTTCAGATGTGGAAGATATCTCCTGATCTTTAATGGTAAGTAGTACTGCAAGAGAATTGTGTTGAAACGAGTCCATTCTGGGATGAGATATTTGTGTCGAAGTTGTCAGCAACAACCTGAACAGGCCACATTCAGCATTGGCAGTTCCCTTAATCGGCGTGAACAGTTGCAGCCTTTCTGCTGATCCTTGAAACGCTGAACTCATCATAGGAACAGGTCACATGATAGTTGTACAACT
Source organism: Eptatretus atami (assembly GCA_035128595.1). Classification (NCBI taxonomy): domain Eukaryota; kingdom Metazoa; phylum Chordata; class Myxini; order Myxiniformes; family Myxinidae; genus Eptatretus; species Eptatretus atami. Next base: position 63,445,564 of record CM068964.1, read on the forward strand.
GCTCGATGAGGCTTTTACGACTGACTAGAACTCCCAGTCTATTGGAGTGTAGTTGGTCGATTGGTGATCATATTCGTTATGATGTTTCCTATCAGAGCTCCTGGAAGTGTGCAGTCTAGTTTAGCTGATATTTTGGAGAGTAGCAATTGAAGGGTTGAACTCACTGCTTCATTAGCAATAGCAATATTAAGTCTAGTCTGATAGGAACTGGGGTCGGACGACAACTGCTTAGATTCCTGTGCAACCTTCTTGGCAATCATTCTATGGAAACATCAATGGCGTCATCTTCATCTGATGCACTAAGTTGATCGCAGTAGACGCTCTGCTGCGAAACAAGATTAAACTAGCGACACCTTTCACCAGACAGAACCAGAAGCTCAGAGCCAAGTATATCCAACAATTTGGATAACAGGGTTCGGCGAGAGTATAGCTTTCTCCATGATCCTTGTACATTATGTAGACTTCTACTAGATTCCAGATGCGCAACATGTCGTTTTTCATTGATAGGATGGTAGAACTGACAGCTGGCTCAAAGTCCTGAGTTTCTCTGCCACTGTGTGCTGCTGCTGCAACAGAACGGGGTGCCATGAAGGACTTTCTGCAGTCGTGATATCTCGCATCAGCAGCATGAATATAGCTGATTGCGCCATTAATCGTATCTTGACCTGGCGTCCTTCCTCATCCTGGCGGGAATCGATAACATCTAGATATGTTGTTTGAAAGTTGTCCGATCAACACGATCTGCAGTCCAACAAGGGAAACTCGCGCCACGATTAGGATTCTTCTTATCAAAGTCGATGATGCACTTTTCTCCGCAAAAAATGCAATGTTCTTTAAAGTCAAATACTGTCGTCTTTGAGCGGCGCTTCTTTTGCTTGTTGAAGCATCTTCCAAACAGACATTACTCATTCGTTTCAAGTGTCTTTCTATGTGTGAGCATGATGTGTACGTTGAACACACAGTCTCTATGGCATTGGAGCTCGATAGATTTGTCTGCCTGTAATCTCTGTTCAAGCTCTTCATGTATACCATCTTGTCTTGCTTTGCTTGACCAGATGATACTTCGCACTCTGTCTGGACCAACGTTACAAAGACGTTTTCCAGCTTTAGTTGCATCGCAGGGACTGAAGAAACAGTCTCCCATGGTGATGGAGCCTCAACCTGTAACAATAGAGGTAATTATAAATATCAGTAAACATTTTATTTCTTTGTTCGTATTTTAAAAAATTATCAGGAAACAGGTTCCACCTTTGTACTTTTAAAAATCAATAAAATACACAGTTGCTTTCAGACAGATCATGTTAAATAATAATAATAAAAACTTGCTTGCAAATAATATCGATCATTCTACTGTATCAGAAGACATTACTCTTAATAAAACTCATTCTCATGTTTCTTTATTACATTACAAGCCTCATATCAACTTACTTGATCAGAAACAGTTCATGCTGTTGATTTTCTGAGGTCAGCCATTTCTTCACAACTGTACTGGGGATAAACGGCTCTGCGCAGTTATTTTCAAACAGTTTTGTTGTTGTTGTATAACTGTACTGCAAAACGCCGATCGGCGCGGACAAATTCAGGGGGTAGGGTTATGCTAATTTGCATATTAATGAGTTAAATTTCAATGTTATCAAATTGTAAGTGGGTTTATCATGACCAGTGACCCTAAAAACATGGGTTTGGACACCTCACAGGCTGTTGGATGCTTACTTCTGGAGATATTAAGAAAAATTGTTATTTTGATAATGGCGACTGCTAATTTGCATATTAATGAGCTAAATTTCAATGTTATTAATTTAAGTGGGTTTATCATGACCAGTGACCCTAAAAAGATGGGTGTAGACACCTCAACCAGGCTATTGGATGCTTACTTTTGGAGATATTAAGAAAATAGTAATAATTTTGACAATGGCCACCGCTAATTTGCATATTAATGGGTTTCTACAAAAATGCTCAAGGGTGCCAGAGTGGCATCAATCGGAATATTCATTCAGATGGTCTGGTGATCACAAAAATGCAGAAAAACATTGTGCGGACCTAATGCACGCTTTTCTGGCCAACACTCGGACTATATGGCTGTTTGCAGAATGCCAGCACAATACACTTCATCAAACAGATATAAAGCTTTCTCACAATTCACATTATCAAATATATAAAGCATATATTTATTATGTATGCACGCAGAGTGCACCCAAGTATTTACTTGCAGCATGCTCCACAAGTGATGTTATATACCCAAACTCATGCAATTGTATGTGTGTTTTTGAAATTGGTTGCAGCATACATTTTCTGTGATCTGCATGCACTTTTCAAGCAAAACAATATCTGAGACACAGTTGGAGCTAATTGTAAATCGTGTGACCTGTTTATCACCATTACAAAATCTCCAGTTATTCATGTGAAGGTTCTCATAAAATTCTCATGAAATGTCATGACATATCAAAGAATGTAAAAAAGGGTTTTTGCGAGAGCAGTTATTGTGATTGAATGCCACTTCTTTGTTTTTTGGTAGTATTATATACCAGGTAGATAATACATTTGCAGACAGGATGGTAAACATGGGAGACAGATGTCAAATAGAAGTCACGGCAGGAAAATGAATTTCAAGCTATAGTTGACTGAAATTGGTGAGTCGAGAGTTGAATCAAGTTAACTTTTGGATTGAATCTGATGATTTCATGGACATGTGTTTGAATTAATCTTTTGTAATGTTATTGATAAATAGTTTGAACTGATTTGCTGAGTCCATTTGAGAACAATATGTGCAACCTTTGCTCAGAGATCCAGAGTAAAACAGTTCCAAAGTGCATGTTTTGTAAGCCAGCAGGCCTGGATGAACTCTGAACTGGATGGATGAAAAGAGTTATAACTGAGTGTGTTTCTTGAAATATTATGAGCGACAGCTATTTCCTTCAAAATTCCTTCATGTAGTGCATGCTATCTGCTGCTGTGAGCAGAGGAGATGACAAGAGATAAGCAAAGGTGGTAGTGAATTTGAAGGATGGATGCAAAGCCGTAGACACATTAAAACACAATTTTATATTTCTTAAGTAATTGAAGTCAAAGCAGGTATGTACAAATAATGTTTTGAATAATGTGCAGCAAAATGACCCTCTCGAGAAATGTGGGGAAAGATTTCATCCCCACCACGTCATGCAAATACACCCTCCCTCGTCCTCTGGTGTTCAGCATCCTGAGCATTTTTTCAATTTTAATTGCTAACTACACTGACAGTCAAACAGCTCTATGTGTAGACATTCAAGATACGAAGTATATATCCATGCTGGAGGAGGTTATGCAAAAGCGGAGGTGGCATGGGCTTCTTACACCCACCTTGATCGACAGGGGCATTTTGCTCCACATTACTCTAAATTGTGAATGGAAGGTAGTGAGGACGAAAAATTGTTTCTTTTAAATACAGTAAACTCTCAAATATCATGGGGGTTATGTTCCTGGAAAATGCCATGATAGTTAAAACCAAGGGACCATGGGAAAAGAGGAGTTCGGTTCCTGGGCTTCGGGAAAATATAGAGGAAGGTCGGCAGCAGCCAGAAATAAACATGTGAAATATATCGTCACCCTCATAACAAAAGTGCCTCAGTCATTTTTTCCAGTTTTTGAGATTTTTTGCCTAAGTAATCTATAGCCATGACATAATCATAATAGCGAGTAACAAGATTTGTGTTTCATTTAGCTTCCATTAACAACTCTGTGCACAAGAAATAGTGAATAAAAATTCGTTGAAGAAGAATTGCTGCAGTGTTTTGTATTTTTCTCAAAACTGGAAAAAATGACTTCGGCACTTTTGTTATGAAGGTAACGAAATATAAAGCATGTTAATATTGAAATAAACATAGGTAAATAAAATTGATACAATAAATATAACATAAACAAAAACACAAGACAATTGCCTTTTAAATTTATTCCAAAACATCGAGGTGATTTTTACAAAACAGCGAAGTGGGTGAGAGTAAGAACGTTACGTACTCGTACTGTACTCTGCCATAAATAAAAAACACAAGACTTATCTCAGGATGATGAGGATGCTGTTGGAGCGGGGAGTGGGGAAGGGGGAGCGGGGAGCAGGATTCAGTGATTGGAAGAGCAGCATTATCTTTAGGACAAAGTAGCCTGCAGTATTGCCACGTAGGAGAAGGGTAAGACAATCCTTAACCACCTTACCTTGAACCCTGAAGCAAATCTTTCCTACTTGGACAGGAAGGTATGAGATGGCATCCTCTTCCAGAATAATCCTGTCTCGGCGTTAACCTGCTCCAGCATAAATCCCTTCTCCCCGATTAGTTTCATGAGCTATGGAGGGTAGTTATCCGTAGGATCATGGTCTGCCGATGCTGCTTCCCCAACTTATTTAACATGATGGAGGCCAGGTGTTCTTTTGAATTTCTCAAACCAGCTCTTGCTGGTGTGGAACTTGTAGGTAACTGTGGTTGAACTGGATTCTTCAGGCCTGTGTCCCTCATGAAAACATTGGTAAATCTGCAATGATTTCTCCCGCATCACTTGTCCACTCAAAAGCACTTTTTTCTGTGTTTGGTCCTTGACCAAAACATTAAGCATTTTTTCCGTCCTTTCAATATGAGGATCATGGGACTTGAATGACACTTTTTCACCTTGTGTAGCGATGGCAGCAACACTTGCATGGATATTTGACTCACTTTTACATTTACCGCACAGTCGATTCAATGATCCCATAATAGCAGCCCACAGATACCACACTTTCACGTCTTACCTTCCCATCTTGCTCTACGGATGTGAGACTTGGTCTCTGACCAGGGATCTGAGATGGCGACTTAATTCCTTTGGTACCAGGTCTCTTCAGAGAATCCTTCGCTATCGCTGGTTGGACTTTGTGTCCAACGAGCAGTTGCTGAGAAAGACTCAAGTGAGATTTGTTACCTGCATAGTCCGTGACCGTCAGCTGCAGCTGTATGGACATGTGGCTCGTTTTCCTGATGCTGATCCTGCTCACCAGATTCACTCAGCGAGGGATCCTCGTGAGTGGAGGAGGCCAAAGGGCCGACCATATGCTTCGTGGTTACAGAAAGTTGATCAGCATCTCAAGGAGATGAGAATGGGCCAGGCATCTACCTGGGGGACTGCCAGACGGAGGCTCCTGGAGTTCCGGCGGAAAGTGGATGCAGCGACGTGCTGCTCTGGTGCATGCTCCCACACCTGACCTGACCTGAGGCAAGCAAGCCTTGCTTGCTTAAAGAAAATACGTATATTGGCTTAGTTATAAGACTCGTTATTTCTTTAAATTATCAGATTTCACTCCAGATTTTGACCTTATGTAGGCTGGAGGATATCCGATCCTCAAAAGCAAAATAATATTTCTATGATATACTTTAATTAGACCGTGAGAGTAAATCGTGGAAAATCATATCATATAATGCATGAAATCATTCCAAGCTCCTAATTTGAAAACTATATCACTTACAAAAGCGATGTATACAGCGATTTGTAGCAATGATGGACAGGCATTCGATAATATGAGTGAGGAAAGTGAGAAAAAAACTTTATCGTTAAGAAATCGTTGCGGCCTGTTCCAAGTCAAGGCATGGTTGATCAGGCCAAAAACATGGCGACTTCAGAGCCCAGCGAGGTTACCCAGGAGACACCTTGAGATCTCAAAGAGTGAGGTCGCCAAGGATGTGCCTGATAAAGTATATAATGAAATAAGGCCGTTAATTATCTTCAAAAGAGGTGCTTCAATGAACCCAAACACCCAATTTTCACTCAAGCACTTCCTTGGAGTTCCCTTAGTGTGCATGCAAACTTTCAGGCTGCTAAGTTTTATGGGTTTGGAGTTATGGAGGAGACACACACACTGACACACACACACACACACACACATACACACTGACACACACACATACACACTGACACACACACACACACACATTGCCATTTATTGGTCTCGGTGTGAGGCAAGAGGACCACCCCAGAGGGGGGAGTGGGACTCCATCAGACTGCAGATGAAATATTTGTAAGTAGTTTGAAGCTCAGGTGTGCCAAGAAAGGAAGGGCTTAGCACGACGTAGGATGCCCAGTCGGCGACTGCCTTTGGTGGAAAGCTTGGAGATGTGGCTTTCCTAGGAATAATCATGGCAGATAGTGAGACCCAAAAGCTTGAACGAAAGGACTTCTTTAAGGGAATTGTGGAGAAAGTAGTTGGGGGGGGGGGGGTGTTTCCAGATGGTCTTTTTGGAGAGACATCGTGAGGGTGTGAGATTTGTCAGGATTGAAAGACATGTTCCAATTGTTGGACCAGCTTTTGATTTATCCAGGTCTGCAGAGAGTCAAGAGGCTGCAGCTTGCTGATCAAAGGGATGAGAGATGGTGTGGCAGAGGGTGGAGTCATTAGCAAAGAGATAAAGAGGATTTTCCAGGGAATCTGAGAGATCATTGATGAAAACCGGAAAAAGCACAGGGTCAAGAACACTGCCTTGAGGAACTCCAGCCGGGAAGAGATGAGAGAATTCCATTAATAGCCACACGTTGACTGCGATAGGAGAGGAAGTCCACGAGCCATGAGTGCAGACTGCCTTGGATACCATAAGAAGAGAGTTTGGTGATTAATGTGGGGTTCCAAACCGTATTGAAAGCTCGCGATATTGTTGTGGGACTGGGCGTCGGCTGTAAGCACGACCGCGAGATGGAGCTGCAGAGTCGGCTCG
>CM068964.1:63496591-63506703 GCA_035128595.1 Eptatretus atami
TAAAACTTATATTGTCTATGGGTAAATTTTAATATTGGTTTTAGACTTGCACCTTTTATGTTAAAGAAATGTCTAATTAGCAGTTAATTAACCAGGTTCTTAAGTACCCTCTCCACCACAAATCCCATTCTTAAGTTAAATTTTCTCATTCAGTGTACTTTCCTCTACCAAATGACACTGGTGTGATATTTGCACCCTTCTTGTTGATCAAATACAATTTGGGGTGGCACCCCCACCCCACCCACCACTGGCGTAACTTAAGAATCGGGTTTTTGGGGTCCCCTAACCTAATTCTACAGCACTGGCACCCAAAACCTTCTGCACCTTCCATGTTGAACAAATCTCACCTAGCTCCCAGACTATTGAGTCTGTGGTTGATCGGTGTCCCAGGTAACATATTATTCTAGTCTTGGGGGATTTCAATGCATTGACTGGCACTGAGAGGAATGGTTATTGATGTGTTGGTCCCCATAGGTCTGGAAATGTAAACCAGAAGAGCACTAAGTTCCTTGACTTTGCAAGAAGTTGTGGACTTGGGTTGGCTGGTTAATGGTTCAAAAGGCTGAGTGGGGATTTGGGGGGTCTGGGTGTTTTGGAGAATCCCGAAGAGGTGTGGAGTGCCTTCAAGACATCCTTGATGTTGCCAGTGGATGTCTTGGAACCCACCATCAGGCAAAGAAGAACTTTGTCTCCCAAGAGACACTGTATACCATTGACCAGAGTTGCAGGGCCAGGCTTAATGGCAGAGCTCAGCTGTTCAGGGAGTTGAGGTGTAAAACAGTGCATGTGTTAAGGGTGGACAAGTAGGCCTATGTCTGAAGAATCTGTGAAAGGGTAGAGCATCACCTGTGGTCAACTGATTCTCATCCTGCGTACAGGTGAATTTGCGCATTGCGTTCCTCCAAGTCCATCCCTCGGTGCACTGCAGTTAGAGAAGAGGGTGGTGGGTTCTTGAAGGAGGAGTCTGAAGTGAAGGCCAACTGGGCTGGATACTTTGAGCGGCTGTACCAGGCTGACCCATCAGCTGTTGAGTCGGATGTCAGGGGTGTAACTGTCCCTATTGCTAACCCTCCAATCAACTGTGATCCACCTTTGTTTGTGGAAACAGGCTGCGGTGAACCAGTTTAAAGGGGGTAAAGCTCCTGGGATCTGTGGCATCCATGCTGAACTTCTCAAGGCTGGTAGAAATGCTGTACTTATGTCGTTGTATGTAGTTCTGTGTTCTGTCTGGAACACAGGCATCATCCCAACTGACTGGAAGAGGGGCCTTGTTGTCCCTTTCTGGAAAGGGAAGGGTGATCGCCAGGACTGCAGCAGCTGCCAAGGGGTGATGCTGCTCTCAGTGCCGGGCAAGGTCTTTGCTCGGATAATTCTTGATAGGGTTCGCCACCATCTGCTTGAGCACCAGCATCCAGAGCAGTCAGGCTTTACACCAAAGAGGTCAACAATTGACCACATCCTTGCTCTTCGGGTTCTCACCAAACGCCAATGAAATTTTCATCAGGGGCTGCTCACAACCGATTTTGATCTCCGCAAAGTGTTCGATTTAGTGAATTGTGATGTCCTCTGGAGGATTCTTTGTCTTCGTGCGGTGCCACCAAAACTGATCAATCTGATTTCTGAACTATACTGTGGTACTAAGAGTGCTGTGAGGTGTGGTGATACCATCTCTGACTTATTTCCAGTTGTTACTGGAGTTTGTCAGGGGTGTGCACTGGCTACTTAATGATGGTGTGTTCAATATTAAAATTATAAAAAAAATCATTCAATAAATATCTGTGTCAGTTAAAAGCTCGATGTTGTGAGATTTGTGAGTAAGCATCAGTAAATGCCCGTAAATGAATGATTAAAATTGACACTTACATATTATAAGTTTGGTGTAGCGTGAATCAGTGAATTGTAATATGAACTGCTTGATTTAATGAGCAGATTTTCACTGCAGATGGCAGTATTGTACTGTAAACTGCCTGGTGAGATTTGAGAAGGTGTTGGAACATTCTCAGATGAAACTTCCATTATTGACGAGAATCACATTTGCTGGAAGGCAGGAAATTGTTCTGTGATACTATATAAACCCGCGAGAGGGAGGTGTAGAGAGACGGGTGACATGTGACGAGCCGTGTGTATCCATCATCCCCCTGCTTGATTTAACTCCGATGAGTGAACAAGGTAATGTCCAGAGTGGTTGTTAACGCATGAAGCTGATTATATCAGGTTGGTTAAAACTCATTAATATTGTGTATCGGGAAAGGATTCCTTTGAGCTCTTCAGTCATCCTGGATGGGCCAGGGTATGAGGGAGAACACCGTGACAAAACTCAGTCGTTCAACAGCCCTGGTGGATGAGGTGAACACGCATCAGTTGAGCCGGCAGAACAGGGACACTGGGTGGAAACACCTCAATGCGGGAATCGGAGTTGGACATTGTATATAATGGTGAACTTCCTCATTTGACTTTGTGTCTGTTTCTTTGAAATACAAGTTCATAAAATGTTATGCTGTTGACGTGGTCATTGAAGCATCACTCAGAATTCACAGACCCCAACTGACAAAGATCCATTAGAGTGGTAGCTGACCTGTACTTTCGTTCATAACCTTGGATTGCAGTCGTTAGATTGCAGCTGGGTTCGGCACCACGAACAACATACGTGCACCAAAGGGAAGGAAAACCCAAAGGTGTATGTGTCTTCCCTGACAATCTCTCCAGTAAATCGAAATAGAATTACGGATCTAACCTGGGGTTCTGACAAGGTAGCTGCCTACATGTTGGGATACTCAACCCTTGGCCAGTGTAGTTGGTTGTTACTCCAGGAGTCCATGGGGTGCTGATATGGATAAGAATCAAGTTTGATTAACCCCAATTTCATGCGATACCTTGAAAAAGCCAAGTCTGGCAAGTTTTCCTTGTATTGATAAGATATAACAATGCCAAAATGGTACAAATTCCAAAAAAAACCCTCAAAATTCAATGACGAGAGGTTGATAAACGACCAGTTTACTTGGTGATTTGAGAGACTTGCTACACTGAACACATTCACAATGGGTAGCCGTGCAATCGTGCATACGTTCCCCTTCGCGAAGTGTTTTTTCCCCCCTTTGTCAAAATAGCGATCACGTTACTTGGTGAAATCACTTGACGTGATGTCATGCCAATCTCGAGAATGGCCAATCTTGGCCAAACTTTCATTGACCTTGAAGCATGTAATGTTTTCTTTATCTGGTAACACTCCCTCTACTGCCTCTGATCACCATGGATGCGTGTTAATCGCCGAGTGCACTAATTCTGGGTGCACCGAGTGTTGAGAGTTTTGATACCGACCGGGGTGTGTCGAGTACCAGGTGTTAGCCGACTAACATGGATGCTCACTGCTCTGACGTGGGCCGAAGCCTTCCCGATGGCACGCAGTCTTGACGCACAAACTGTCCGTGCACTTCACCGCATGACCAGCCAGACTCCAAATGAACTAATAACAAATCAATACTCTTTGATCTTTGAAGAACTTTCATTTGCATTTGAGAACAACACTGTAGTTACAACAAAAGAGACACAGTTTCTTGGCATGACCATCAGTCTCCATTCCACTCAACCAGGTGACTAAATCCGACCAATCAGTCATGGACTGCAGAGGGACCAGTCCATTATTTTAGAGATAGGGGTAAGATGGGTCAGTCTATAATTACAGACAAGTTAATATTGATCTCCACATGTCACACTTGTTTTTGTATGAAATGTCTGTACAATTTTTATTAGCTTATCTGGAATGTAAATTCCAGATAAGGTATTGTCATCATGTACCTTCCATCCGTCCGTCTCCTATATCAACTTCTCCGGCCAAACCGCTGGGCCAATCTGGCTAAAATTTGCACAGTAACGTTCTGCTCCTGAGTAGAAACAGGATTTCAAAGCTGTTCTGGTCAGTGCTTTAAGTATGGTCACCAGTCTGGAGACGGCGATGGTACGAGCAATGTACACGGTTCGCCTTTTTTATTTTTGACCTTTGAGGGGACGCCACAGGCAAACTGGCGGGAATCGGGAAAACAGTAATGATGAAAGTTGTAGTAATCGAAGAGCACTACTTGCATACCAACTTTCATTCGAAACAGTTAAAACCCGAGGAGCTCGATGCCCAATTTATTGATTTTTGACATTTTCTAAGTTCGTGACCTTGTGACCTTGACCTTGGGACGAAAATAAAAATCGAGCTCCGTGGGCTATGCAGGTGCCATTGGGCTAACCAAATACCGAAACCCTCTGCCAGATTCGACAAACCCCTCGGAGAAGATGTAACTTGAAACCGGCTACCCCCTAAAAACACATTTTTTGGCGTGGCTCCGCCCATAATGGCGCAGCACGCCCATTCTCCGGAAAACACAACTAGATCATGATACAAACCTCGCATCCTAATTTTATCAAGATCGATCACAACCCAACGGAGCATATGCTCGGGGACAGACAGACAGACACACACCCATAACGAATATAGTGGTCACTTACTGACTCGTGAACCAATAATGGCCAACTTGGTAAATTTCTTCAAAAATCTTCTTCTCCAGACTCACCAGTCAGAATGCTACCAAAGTTGAGTTACAACATTAGGTCAGGGTAGGGACGTTAAATTGCAGAAGTCATGCTGATCACATGACAGGAAGTGTGTCAAAATGGCCGACTTTATCAATTTTTGAGACAATCACATAAATGCCTTCAAAAATCTTCTTCTCCAGAACCACGAGTCAGAATGCTACCAAGCTTGAGAATGCTACCTATAATGCTGTGACAGTCACGGCTTCGCCATTCATGGAATTTTTCATGAATCACGAATTGCCGGGAACCTTATCCCCCTTTTCCCCATTGAAACTGCTCTGACATTCATGGTAGCACCATTCGTGACATTTTTCAGGAACCACAAACCACCAGGAACATATCCGCCCTTTTTCCATTGAAACAATGCTGCGACATTCACAGTGTCACCATTTGTGGCTTTACCATTTGTGGAATTTTTCATGAATCATGAACTGTCGGGAACTTTGTCCCCCTTTTTCCCATTGAAACTGCTCTGACATTTGCGGTGTCACCATTTGCGGCTTCACCATTCACGGCTTCACCATTCGCGGTATTTTTCATGAATCCCGAACCGCCAGGAACCTTATCCCTCCTTTTTCCATTGAAAAAATGGCCCGACATTTGCAGTGTCACCATTCGTGTTCTTTTTCATGAATCATGAACAGCTGGGAACCTATCCCCCACTTTTTCCAATGAAACAATGCTGTGATATTCACTTTGTCACCATTCGCTGCTTCGGCATTTTTCATGAATAACGAACCGCCAGGAACCTTGTCCCCCTTTTCCCCATTGAGACAATGTCCTGACATTCATGGTGTCACCATTCACGGCTTCACCATTTGCGGAATATTTCATGAATCACGAGCCACCGGGAACCTATTCCGGAAAAGAGAGAGATTGTCTTTCTGGAAGGGAGGGTGTCGCAGGATGAGCAGCAGCTGGCCAGGGTGATGCTGCTCTAGGCGGGCAAGGGTCTTTGCTCGGATAATTCTTGATAGGGTTGCGCACATTGCTTGAGCCAGCATCCAGAGCAGTCAGGCTTTACACAAGGAGGTCAACAATTGACCACATCCTTGCTCTTCGGGTTCTCACCAAGAATTGAAATTTTCAGCGGGCTGCTCACAACGATTTTGATCTCGCAAGTGTTCGATTTAGTGAATTGTGATGTCCTCTGGAGGATTCTTGGTCTTCGTGCGGTGCCCCAAAACTGACCAATTGATTTCTGAACTATACTGTGGTACTAAGAGTGCTGTGAGGTGTGGTGATACCATCTCTGATTATTTCCAGTTGTTATGGAGTTTGTCAGGGGGTGTGCACTGGCTACTTAATGATGGTGTGTTCAATATTAAATTAAAAAAAATCATTCAATAAATATTGTTGTAGTTAAAAGCTCGATGTTGTGAGATTTGTGAGTAAGCATCAGTAAATGCCTAAGGAATGATTAAAATTGACACTTGATATTATAAGTTTGGTGTAGGCGTGAATCAGTGATTGTAATATGAACTGCTTGATTTAATGAGCAGATTTTACATGCAGATGGCGTATTGCTACTGTAAACTGCTGGTGAGATTTGAGAAGGTGTTGGAACATTCTCAGATTGAAACTTCGATTATTGACGAGAATACATTTGCTGGAAGGCAGGAAATTGTTCTGTGATACTACATATAACCCGGAGAGGGAGTGTAGAGAGACGGGTGGATGTGACGAGCGGTGTGTATCCATCATCCCCTGCTTGATGTTAACTCCGATGAGTGAACAACGTAATGTCCAGAGTGGTTGTTGTTAACGCATGAAGCTGTTATATCAGGTGTAAAACTCATTAACTTGTGTATCGGAAGGATTCCTTTGAGCTCTTCAGTCATCTGGATGGGCAGGGTAGAGAGAGAACACGTGACAAAAATCAGTCGTTTCACAGCTGGTGGATGAGGTGAACATGCATGAGTGAGCGCGGCAGAACAGGGACTGGGTGGAACAACTCAATGCGGGAATCGAGTTGGACATTGTATATAATGGTGAACTTCCTCATTTGACTTTGTGTCTGTTTTTTTGAAATTAAGTATATAAAATTTATGCTTGTTGACGTGGTCATTGAGATCACTCAGAATTCACAGATCAACTGACAAAGATATTGAGTGGTAGCTGACTGTACTTTAGTTCATAACCTTATATGGAGTCGTTAGATTGCAGCTGGGTTCGGCACCACGAAAACATAAGTGCATCAAAGGGAAGGAAACCCAAGGTGATGGTGTCTCCTGACAATTGTAAATGAGAAATGAATTACGGATCTAACATGGGTTCTGAACGGTAGCTGCTATATGTTGGGATACAACAACCTTGGCCAGTGTAGTTGGTTGTTACTCCAGGAGTCATGGGGTGCTGATATGGATAAGAATAAGTTTGATTAACGCCATTTCATGCGATACTTGAAAAGCCAAGTTGCAAGTCTTCTTGTATTGATAGATATAACTAGCAAAATGGTACAATTCAAAAAACCTCAAAATTCAATGACGAGAGTCGATAACGAACAAGTTTACTTGGTGATTTGAGAGCTTGCTACACTGAACACATTCACAATGGGTGAGCCGTGCATACGTTCCCTTCGCGAAGTGTTTTTCCCCCCTTTGTTCAAAATAGCAATCACGTTACTTGGTGAAATCATTGAGTGATTCATGCAATCTCTGAGAATGGCCAATCTTGGCCAACTTTCATTGACCTTGAAGCATGTAATGTTTTTTCTTTATCTGGTAACACTCCTCTAATGCCTCTGATCACCATGGTGCGTGTTATCGCCAGTGCCACTAATTCTGGGTGACGAGTGTGAGAGTTTTGATGCTACGGGGTGTGTCGAGTACAGGTGTTAGGCAACTAACATGGATGCTCACTGCTCTGACGTGGGCCGAAGCTTCCGAGTGGACGCAGTCTTGATCAAACTGTCCGTGCACTTCACCGCATGACCAGCCAGACTCAATGACTAATAACAATCAATACTCTTTGATCTTTGAAGACTTTCATTTGGCATTTGAGCACAAACTGTAGTTACAACAAAAGAGACAACGTTTCTTGCATGCACCATCAGTCTCTTCCACTCAACCAGGTGACTAAATCGCGACAATCAGTCATGGACTGCAGAGGGACCCAGTCCATTATTTTAGAGATAGGGGTAAGATGGGTCAGTCTATAATTAAGACAAGTTAAATATTGATCCTCACATGTCACACTTGTTTTTGTATGAATGTCTGTAACATTTTTATAGTTATTGGAATTTTAAATTCCAGATAAGGTATTGTCATATGTATTTCATCCGTCGTCTCCTATATCACTTCTCCGGCAAACCGCTGGGCATTGGCTAAAATTTGGCAGTAACGTTCGTCCTGAGTACGAAAAGGGATTTCAAAGCTGGTTCTGGGGTCGTGATTTAAGTAGGTCAAAGTCTGGAGACGGCGATGGTTACGAGCAATGTACACGGTTCGCCTTTTTTTTTTTGACCTTTGAGGGACGCCACAGGCAAACTGGCGGGAATCGGGAAAACAGAAATGATGAAGTTGTAGTAATCGAAGAGCACTACTTGAATACCAACTTCATTCGAAACAAGTTGAAACCGCGGAGCAGCTAGATGCCAATTTATTGATTTTTTGACATTTTCTAAGTTCGTGACCTTGTGACTTGACCTTGGGACGAAATAAAATCGAGCTCGTGGGCTATGCAGGTGCCTTGGGCTAACCAAATACCGAACCTTGCAGATTCGACAAACCCCGAGAAGATGTATATGAACCGGCTACCCTAAAACACATTTTGGGCGTGGCTCGCCATAATTGGCGCAGCACGCCATTCTCCGGAAAAAACAATAGATCATGATACAAACGTCGCATCCTAATTTTATCAAGAGATCGAGTCAACCAGGGAGCTATGGCTCGGACGACAGACAGAAGACACACACCATAACGAATATAGGTGCATTACTGATCGTGAACAATAATGGCCAACTTGGTAATTTCTTCAAAAATCTTCTTCTCAGACTCACCAGTCAGAATGCTACAAAGTTGAGTTACAACATAGGGTTAGGGTAGGGACGTTAAATTGCGAAGTCATGCTGATCACATGACAGGAAGTGTGTCAAAGGCGACTTTATCAATTTTTGAGACAATCACATAAATGGTTCAAAAAATCTTCTTCCCGAACCAGAGTCGAATGCTACCAAGCTTGAGAATGCTCCATAATGCTGTGACGTCAGCGGCTTCGATCATGGAATTTTCATGAATCACGACTTGCGGGAATTATCCCCTTTTTCCCATTGAAACTGTCTGACATTCATGGTGACCATTCGTCGAATTTTCAGGAACCAAAACACCAGGAACAATATGCGCCTTTTTTCATTGAAACAATGCTGCGAATTCACAGTGTTACTATTGTGGCTTTACCATTGTGGAATTTTTCATGAATCATGAACTGTCGGGAACTTTGTCCCTTTTTCCCATTGAAACTGCTCTGACATTTGGGTGTCACATTTGCGGCTTACACCATTCACGGCTTCACCATTCGCGTATTTTTCTATGAATCCCGAACGCCAGGAACCTTATCCTCCTTTTTCCATTGAAAAAATGGCCGCACTTTTGCAGTGTCACCATTCGTGTTATTTTTCATGAATCATGAACGCTGAACTATCCATACTTTTTCCAAATGAAACAATGCTGTGATATTCACTTTGTCACATTCGCTGCTTCGGCATTTTTCATGAATAACGAAGCGCCAGGAACTTGTCCCTTTTCCCATTGAGACAATGTCTGACATTCATGGTGTCACCATTCACGGCTTCACCATTTGCGGAATATTTCATGAATCACGAGCCACGGGAACCTAATTCCCCCCCACCCCCTTTTTTGTATTTAAACAATGCTGTGAATTCGTGGTATTTTTCATGAATGAACAAACTAGGAACAGGGCCGGATTTTAGGCATTGGGCAAGCTGGCAGTTGCCCAGGGGCCTCCACAACCAGGGGGCTCCACATATTTCATGAAAAAAAATTGTAGGAAAAAATGTATTTGTGGTGCTGAATGGTAGTTGGTAGTGGTGGAAAATAAGATATCAGTATAAATAATAAGATGTTCTCTTATCTCATTCTCTATTTTATATAGAAACTCAGATTCTTTGTTCTTTGAATAATATACTTTATGGATGACTGTAAATATGTTTTGTGACTTTTTAGTATTCTAAAGGTAGGGTGGGCCTCCATACTGAAGGCTGCCAGGGGCCACCAATGTCTAAATCCGCCTGACTAGGAACATATCTCCTTTTTCCATTGAACAGTTCCCCAATATTCCGGTGTCACCATTCGTGGCTTCACCATTCATGGCATTTTTCATGAATGACAAACTGCAGGAACCTATCCCCCTTTTTTCCATTGAAACAATGCATGACATTTGCGGTGTGCCATTCGCTACTTGCCATTCACGGCATTTCTATGAATATGAACCACCAGGAACTATCCCCCCCTTTTTCCATTGAAACAATGCTGTGCATTCACAATCCTTTGCTGCTTCACCATTTGCAGCAT
>CM068964.1:63515495-63528503 GCA_035128595.1 Eptatretus atami
ACAGAACCAGGGGCCATAGCCTGAGAGTAAAGAAGAGGAAAGTTAAGACTGTAGCAAGGCAGGGGACTTTCACTCAGAGAGGAGTTGATGCATAGAATGGTCTCCCTGGAAAGGTAGTGGCAGCAGAAAAGGGAGATAAGTTTAAATTAGAATTAGATAGGTACCTGGAAGTTACGGAGATTGAGGGGTATGGGGATGTTAATAGGACTTTTAAGTAGTTTGAGTATATAGGTGATTGTGTCGGATGCTGTTGGTGGGGGTCTTGTTGAGGGAGGTTGTGTAGTTGATGTGTGTTTTAACCAGCCCATTCCCCCTCTAGAGGGGAAGAAAGGAAAAAAAATGACAACAAAAAAAACTACAAAAAAAATACAAACAAAAAAATCTACAAAAAAAACTCAGAATTTTTTTCTTTCATTAATTAAGAACTTTTTTTGTTGTTGCATTTTCTTTGGATCTTGGGTGTTATGGTGTTCACGCAGGTATGATGGGCTGAATGGCCTCCACCTGTGTTAGATTTCCTTGTTACTCACTCTGCTATAGTATAATTAAATCATAACGATAAAACCTGACCTCCCCCCCCCCCCCCCCCCCAGTGGCAGCTCCGGTGGGAGCAGGTGCTTGTCGTGTATATCATAGTGAAATTGATTCTACCAGGTCTTGTATATGAAATTTCTGTCAGAGTCAAAGCTCTCATCATTTGTTATAGTAATTCCAGTGTTTTATTCACATGCAATAGAAGTGGGTTTTTTTCCCCTGTTCTTATTTTTTTAATTTAATTTTGACAATTTTATTTTTTACATTAATTTAGTAAGGAGTGTGCTGGCTGGAAAGGTTCGAGGTGTGCAAAAACGCCTCTGAGCTGTCAAGCCTGGGTTTGCATCTCGACCCAACTATAAACTGTCACCATTATGTTTTGCATGCAGGATGATGTATCAATTTGGATGGATGTAAATCTTTCGGATCCGTCAACCAATACTGGTTGTTGGTGAACATTGAAGAGGTCTTTCATGAAGACGAAGTGAGTTATCACCGATTTGCTGAATAAATTCCAAATTCCTGCAGTGACTGCTGGGAAAACAATGACAAATCACCCCTTGCCCAGGAATTCCTTTGGCATCATCGACGCTCTGGTGTGTGTGTGTGTGTGTGTGTGTGTGTGTGTGTGTGTGTGTGTGTGTGTGTGTGTGTGTGTGTGTGTGTGTGTGTGTGTCAGTGTGAGCCAGCCGTGGTGCATACACAAAATCTGCCAAGTTATAGTTTGGCCAAAATTTAGCTTGGCTCAGTTTTGTGTTTATAGATACTCAAGCAAACAAAAGTTCACTTTCACAGAGCAAATATTTGGGTTGATGAAACAGACAAAACATTGTGTAAAGAATTGCTCACCTCATTGCACCGACTGCTGAATTGCCATCATGCCTGTGACATTCAACAGTGGAAAGGGGCCACCAACAAACAAGCAACAAGCTGCTGTAAAACATGCACAACAGAACAGAAACTGTTCTTCCCTGTATCTTGATCTTTTAAAGGAAAACAAAAGTAGGAGAACAATGCTCTTGATTTATATGCAAGCTAATGATGTTCTTCCCAATGAGAAAAAAAAATGTTTTTATAATCCATTAGGGAAAGTGAGTTAAGTTCTGGTGTTGGCTTAATGGTTAAGGTGACCGGCTTAAGATCCTCGGGTCTTGAATTCAAGCAACTTGAAGCCCTTGTCAGGCTGTTGAATTAACACCAGGTGGGGATGACTCAGCCTGTCATCCTTCTGAGGTTGGCAAAATGAGTACAGGAAACAGGTTCCTGAAAAGTCCTGCAATAGTTTTTGGTTTTTTTTATGTTGAAGGCTTCGTTCACGGACTAAATAGTCCTCATCGAGGCCAAGCCTTATTGAAACCATAATCGTGGAAACCAAGAGCCAATGGGAAAGTGAGGGTTCAGTTCCTGGACTTTCAGAAGATATCGAGGAAGATCAATTGCAGCCATAAATAAACACACTACTATTGAAATAAACATGAAAATATGTATGTATATAAAACATGTTAACATTGAAATAAACATGTAAATTCATTAAATACGGTGTAAAATAAACAAAAACGCACAACTTTTACCATTTAACTTTATTACAACACAGCGAGGTGGGTGATGGTAAACATATTACGTACTCGTACTGCACTCTGCCATAAATATATACCACAAGACTTAGCTTGAGATAATGCTGTTAGAGGGGGGGGGTTGAGTGGAGTGGAGTGGGGAAGGGTGAGCGAGGAAGTGATTCAGTTAACGGAAAATCAGCCTTAGCTTTACAACGAAGGTGCCTGCAGCATTGTTACAACCCACAAAGGAGAAGGGTAACACGATCCTTAGATCACCTTACCTTGAACTATGATCTTCGCTGCCTGGGGACTAAGGTACGAGATGACATTGTCTTGCAGAATAATGTCGTCTCATTGTTGTTAAAAACTTGTTCCATCATAAATCCCTTCTTGATTTGTTTCAGGAGCTGTGCATGAGAATGGGTTTGAGAATGGGGGTTCAAATCCTGGTGTCAGAAATTAAGTGTTTTGGCAATAAGGTTTGAATACGGAGTTGGAAAATACATGCTTGGGAATTAGGTTTGAAGGATAATGAAGGGTTGAAGGAAATTGAAGGTTTAGTAATGAGGATGAATACAATGGGGAAGGCTCTACCTGCAATCATTGAGCCTGTTAAGGTGGCCTATGCAGATACCGCTTTTTTTCCTCGATCCAACCGATGTAACATCTCAATCTTTTCGCCCAACGTCAACCTTTCTCTGCCTTTTGGTACAACTAACTTTGTCCATCGCTTCACAATCGGGCTCATTAAAAACTGCGCGAAAATCACCACAAAGCTCCTAATGGGAGGTAGTCATTTACGCACGTGATGCAAAAGATGATTCATCTCAGCTCAAAAACCGTGATTGGTGGAAATAATATTCCGTGATCACGGAATCGGAACACAATAGGTTACCCATGATTGGTGGAAACATGCGTTAGTATAACCCATGATATTGGAGGGTTTACTGTACCAACAGGGACATTGCATCAGTGGCACAGCTGTGCCCCTAGCCAATGATGCTACCTGCAGCTTTGTACTGCACATGAAGGAGCAGGAGGAGGAAAGTGAGTTAGCTAACTGCTCACAATTTCATTTTTAAAACATTGACTATGATAGAAAAGACATCCACTATAAAACGTCAAATATTTGAAAGCAATTAACTGTTGAAGGGTTAATACAATCATGTCCAGGGAAGCAAACGTGTTGGTGAACAAAACATCAACCTTAACACTAACTGGTGAAAGTCGGCTGTTGTGTTCGAAATTATGTATGCCTTAAAATTTCTATATGTCTGAGAATCAATGTAATGGTTCAAATGAACTGCGCTGAGAAGTCAGCCTCAGATGCGAAGTGAATGCGGAAACTGACATTTTGTTAAAACTCCTATTGAATGTCGAAGTGCAGGGAGAACTCAAGCTCGTGGCCAAGCTTTAATTGGCAAAATGTAATTATGTTTTTTTATGATGTGGACAAAAAATTTGATTTAACCTTTCATACAGAAAAAAAAAACACATCACTATTTCTGATAGATAGAGTCTCCATCACAATTCAGCCCTATATCGTTACTTGGTGAGAATGGACTGCACGGAAAAGAGCATTGAATTGGTATCTTGCCATTCCTACATTAAACATTCGACAAAGGTCAATGCTTTGGGATATTGGGGAAGGTCCATGTTCCTGAAATCAAGAAAGTGAAGAAGTCTCCCAAGGGGAAGGGGAACTCGGCCTCCACATCTCATCTATAAGTGACTGCAGTAGCCAGTCTCATCTCAACATCATTCCTTATACCTTGATAAGAAAAAATACTGTGGCAAAGAGTGAGTTTGCTTTGAGCTGGATACAGGAATGACTTGCACAATGCAAGTCTCATTATTGTCAACAAAAGTGGTCAAAATAAGGTAAGGTGCAACAGTTTTGGGATATAAACACTGAATGGAAGCCTTATTAGGAACTGTCTACTTCACTGGGTGTTGTATTGCACTGAGTTTGGGATACAAATTAGGTTCATCATCGGATGTGACATGTGATCCCTGCAGCACTATAAAGCCATAAAGGCAGAATAATTGCAAAAAGGTATAAGACAAACGAGAGAGGGAAAAATTCGAACAACAATCGAAGTAGGCATGGTAGTGGATGCATGCCAAGCAGGTTCAAATTTATCAAGAACAGTCATGGTATGAAGCTGTTGCAAGACATCGTCATTGGATGTAGCGAAGAGAGTCTGCTGTCGATGCAAGGAATTAGTGAATGTCATCAAATATGCCCTCTGACAAGAGTAAGAAATATAACATAAACATGACAGGAATACACAGATTGCCATGCACCCCTCCCTCTGTACATGAGAAGTTAAAAAATGTGAGCAGTCAAAATGTAAAGGACCTTCCTTGCAGAAATGAATTCCTAAACCATACATCTCAGATTCAAAGAAGAAAGAAGAAATAATGTCGTTTGAAGAGGCAATTCATCATTTATATGCATATGAGAGCAAATGTGACAGAAAATCCCAGCCATCATTATCAACCTCATGATTGGTTCCAACTATATTGACTGCTCATGGTTAATTGACTACACTGAAAGGTGGGGGAAAGGAGGGATTAATTGAACATTATTGTAGATAAGTTGACTGGATATTGATAGATTAGTATTCCAGTGACAAATTTTTCCAAGACAATAATGTATTCATGAACAAGAACAGCACTCAGTAGAGCGCATCCCTCTGCCAGCCTGAACAGTTTACGTTTCATATCCCACTGATAGGCTGGATCTGTGTTTAGACCTCAACCAATATCTAATCATCGGCTTCTTGTCACCTCCCAACTCATCCACCAAGTTTTTTCATAATACATCAACATTTTAAAATACAGTATCGTGATATATATATATATATACACAGTCGTCCCTCGCTATATCGCAGTTCACCTATCGTGCCCCCGGTTCATCGTGGGTTTTCCCTTGGAACCTAACTAATTTTTTCTGCGGATTCCCCCGGTATATCGCGGTAATATCTTTTTCTTCTTCATTCGGCTGCTCCCGTTAGGGGTCGCCACAGCGGATCATTCGTATGATCCGCATTAAGTGATTTGGCACCATGTTTTACGCCGGATGCCCTTCCTGACGCAACCCTAGTCGCCTCTTACGACACAGATATGGTACACCTATTTTACCCGGGTATACACCGGCCAGTACACTGGTACTCATTTCGCCGACCTCGGAAGGATGACAGGCTGAGTCAACCCCTGGTGTATTAATTCAGTGGCCCAACAGGGCTTGAACTCAGGACTTTTGGATCCCAAGCCGCTGCCCTAACCACTGCGCCAACACCAGGCTTTGGGACCACTGTATATATATATATATATATAGAATATATATATTATATTATATATATATATATATTTATATAATATATATGTATATATATATATATATTATATATATATAATTTTATATATATATATATATATGATGTGTGTGTAATGTCCAATGGGGATTTGGGAGTGCTCGTCCACTCCACATATTTCGATTTACCCGCCAATCACATCACATGCCTTCTGTGTTGAAATGTTGTTCAGAAGCAAGATCAATTGCCTGGGTGGCAGACAGATGATTGTTCTGTGCGGATTATGCGGTTTTACAGTGTGAGACATAATCCGCGGCGATACTCACCATAACAGTCGGGAGGTGTGTGAAGTATATACAATGAATGTGGTCATCATTGGTTAGATATTTATTGGTATGCTATCCTGATGAGGGCAAGTAAGCCCAAAATCCAGATAAACTGCTCGGTTTGATGGTTCACTGATGTTGATCATGTAATCTTTGTCTGTTTGACAGAGTCACCGGGTCGAGGCCTCTTGGTTGGAGGTGACGCTTTTGTGTAGGACGATGCCAAATGGAATTTGGGGGAGTGCTTGTTGCACTCCACATGTTTCGATTTACCTGCCGATCACATCCCGTGCCTTCTGGTTAAATGGTTTTCATTAGTGGGAACAATCGTCTGGGTGCAAGTTGGATGGTTGTTCCTTGTGGATTACGCGGTTTTACCGTGTGAGGCATAATCCATGGCAATGCTCACCATAACAGTCAGGAGGTGCATCTGATGATTATATATATTATATATATTATATATATATATATAATAATATATATATATATATAATATATTACGTATTCGGATAATGCATACGCAGTGATTATAAATATATATATAGTGGAAAAAATTAAAGAGACCACTGCAAAATTATCAGTTTTTCTGGTTTTACTAATTATAGGTATGTGTTTGAGTAAAATAAACATTTTTGTTTTATTCTAGAAACCACTGACAACATTTCTCCCGAATTCCGAATAAAAATATTGTCATTTAGAGCATTTATTTGCAAGAAAATGACAACTGGTCAAAATAACAACAAAGATTCAGTGTTTTCAGACCTCAATAATACAAACAAAACAACAGTTCATATTCATTTTTAAACAACACAATACTAATGTTTTAACTTAGGCCCTGTCACACCTTGACGTTTAAGCCAGCAATGGCAACGTATAAAAATTGATCTAAAACGTTGACGTACGCTGAAATTTTGAGGTTTTTTTTTGATTTTTGGCGTATTCAAAACGTGTTGGTCGTTGCATAACATATTAGTAACGGGCACAGAACGTTTCGTTGTGTTATACATAACTTTTACCAACGAATGCTTACCTTTGTGATCGGCGTTCAAAACCTAAGACAAGCGATAGTTCAACTTACCCTTTGCGCTATACGTATCGCCGGCGAACTCGTGGCGTAGCTGTTGAGAACTTGCCGGACGCCGATTGAAATCAAAACTGCCCGAGATTTTGAATTGTCAACATTGCAGTCACACCTTGACGATTTTGCCAGCGTATGCCATTCTATGAAAAATGGGTTTACAACGCTAGGCACACGTCAAATACGCTATAGGAAGTTGAGTATACGTTAAGATTATGCTCGAAATCATTGAAGTACGCTGCATATTACCTAGTCCGTTCGATACGTCGTGAAATTTCAAGAAGCTGAAAATTTTAAGACGTACTCGACGTAAGGCTCACACGTTTCGCATGCGTTGGCATCTGTTCCTAGCACGTTCCGCGATCGTTTAAACACGGCGAACACACGTTACTTGTAGGTTAGTCATAAGTCGAAGCACGTCAAGTTAATGCAACCATACTTGAAACCCAATTTATAACCGTTGAGTAACGTGCTTTGAACAAATGAGTAACGTCAGCTTAGCCTATGTTTAACGTGCTTGGAAAGTATGAGTAACGTGCATTGTAAACTATGTATAACTGGCCTTGAACCAATGGCTACCGTGCTATGAACGTAAGAGTAACGTGCGTTTAACCTATGTGTAGCATGTTTTGACCTAAGTAAACGTGCATCTAACCATTGAATAACATGCTATGAACCTATTTGTAACGTATGTAAAACGCACATTGTCGTATGTAGACGAATTAAATTGACGTCTTCCGGACAACCACAGAACTTACTGAAAGTGTTTCTAACTTACATCTACCGTGTACTGACGTATTGGCAGCGTTTAGGGGAATTGGTATATACAAATGGGCTTCACAAGAGAACCCATCATTGTTCCAGACTCCATGTTGAGTGATGTCAATGCCAGTAGTATCAGTAGTAGTAATACTATTAGCAGTAGTTGGTGTGCGTGACAGTAGTATAGTAGTATAGTAGTAGATGTTAATCATAGTATAGTGTATGTTATGTCAGTAGTTAGTAGTAGTAGTTAGTAGTAGTAGTAGTAGTAGTAGATATAGTAGTAGTAGTAGTCCATTCAGTAGTAGTATGTCTATGTCAGTAGTAGTATAGTAGTATAGTATGTTATGTCGAGTAAGTAGTCCATGTCAGTAGTAGATGGGGAGGTGTGGGTGATGATGGATCCTCTTATCGTCCACGAATAGGAGACTACTTTGCACCATTGTTCGATGTTTTTTCGGCTAATTTTTTTTCCTCATTCCCACGATGAAAATATTCTTTGTTTTACTTTTTAAAGTATTAAAAACGACTTTGACAAATGCATAATGTACTAGTAATGAACACAGAACGCTTCGATAACTTATACATAAGTTATACCAACGATTGTTTATCGTGTTTTAGGCGTCCACAACCTATGGCCAACGATAGTCCAGCGTATGCATAGCGTAATAATTCCCAAGCACGTTATTCATAGGTTATAAATAAGTCACGGGTACCCTAAACATTACTTTGATGTGTTTCGACGTATGAGAACTTTCAAGTAGCGTGTTGCGAAGTGTGAACAACGTTAGTGTAGCGTGCTTACACAACGTTACTCATAGGTTAGAAATAAGTTTCGGGTACGCGAATGTTACCTCTACGTGTTTCGACTTATGAGTAACATACAATTAACGTGTGTCAACGATCGCATAACGTGCCTAAACTTATGGCCGGCGTAGCGGAACGTTGAGCCAAACGTCGATACGTCGTAAATTTTAAGCATTCGAAAAGAGGAGAACAAGCACAAAAGTCAACGATTAAAGCCAGCGTACAACGATTATGGCAGTGTTTTTCAGGTATTCCTAACGTATACAAAACTTACCAATAACGTATTCGACGTGTGCCAGCGTATTCGGCAAATTTGTAAAAAAACGGCATACGTTCGCTAAATCGTCAAGGTGTGACAGCCCCTTTAGGAAGAGTTCAGAAATCAATATTTGTGGAATAACCCTGATTTTCAATCACAGCTTTCATGCGTCTTGGCATGCTCTCCACCAGTCTTTCACGTTGCTGTTGGGTGACTTTATGCCACTCCTGGCGCAAAAATTCAAGCAGCTCGGCTTTGTTTGATGGCTTGTGACCATCCATCTTTCTCTTGATCACATTTCAGAGGTTCATGGGGTTCAGTCTGGAGATTGGGCTGGCCATGACAGGGTCTTGATCTGATGGTCCTCCATCCACACATTGATTGACCTGGTTGTGTAGCATGGAGCATTGTCCTGCTGGAAAAACCAATCCTCAGAGTTGGGAAACATTGTCAGAGCAGAAGGAAGCAAGTGTTCTTCCAGGACAACCTTGTACGTGGCTTGATTCATGAGTCCTTCACAAAGACAAATCTGCCCGATTCCAGCCTTGCTGAACCACCCCCAGATCATCACCGATCCTCCACCAAATTTCACAGTGGATGCGAGACACTGTGGCTTGTAGGCCTCTCCAGGTCTCCTTCTATCCATTAGACGACCAGGTGTTGGGCAAAGCTGAAAATTGGACTCATCAGAGAAGATGACCTTACTCCAGTTCCTCTACGCGTCCAATCCTTGTGGTCTTTTGCAAACCTCAGCCTGGCTCTTCTTTGCTTCTCATTGATGAAGGGCTTTTTTCTAGCTTTACACGACTTCAGCCCTGCCCCTAGGAGCCTCTTTCGAACCGTCCTCGCCGTGCACTTCACCCCAGCTGCCGTTTGCCATTCTTTTGTAGGTCACTTGATGTCATCCTTCGGTTGTTGAGTGACATTCGAATGAGTTGGCGGTCATCCCGGTCAGTGGAAAGTCGTTTTCGCCCTCTGCCAGTCTGTAGCTTTGTTGCCCAATGTCTTGCTGGCTTGACCTTGTTCTTATGAACCGCCGTCTTTGAAATTTTAAGGATGGAAGCAACGTGACGCCAAAAGACCCCCTTAGGGCCAAAAATTTTTAATGCCATGAACAAACTTTGGTACATACACGGTGATGAACATTGTGGTAAAGTTTCATTGATATCGTATGTGTAGTTTCAGAGACGAAGTTACAAGTATTTGTGGACGGACAGATGGACAGACGGATAGACAGCCTGGTGGACGGTCGACACGTTATCTCATAAGCTCCCGGGAACTACGTTCCAGGTGAGCCAATAATGTGGAAAAATAATGTAGAAGAAACAGAAGAAAAACAATAGGTTACCCAGCCTGAAAGGCTTGGGTCCCCAAATATATAAATATAAATAAATAAATAACATTACCTGCTGTTGTGACAGGTCGGAATGCCATTCTGTACAGAAACACTCCAACATCGGTCTGATGTAAGATGTATACACCATAATCAAATCTTCTATTGGAATATTAAACTTTGGAACATGTACAACTTCCTTGAAGCCTTTGAGGTAATGAAGTTTACGTGTTTAGCCCACTTGAGTTATTTGCTGAATATAACACCCATTCGTTTAACCTGCTGACTCACCTGTAAGTGAACATTATTTAGTTGGATCTGCAATGGAAGAGACTGGTGGCGAGATTACCTGACACAGCGTGGTGAAGTTGCACCTTGGAATCTGTACACAACTGTTCAAATTGCATCCAGACCATCAGGACGGTACACGGAGAATTTATTTGACATGACTGTGCCAACGTTGTCATCCATGTATTTCCATCTCCTGATTTTGGATGACTGAAGAGCATCATAGATGAAGGCCATAAAGTGGCCCCAGACAGTTTCCTTCTGGGACACCAGACTTTCCTTGTGTTAGGAGTATAGAACGTTGCCCTTACACCATAATTGCTGAACACGGTGCGAAAGAAAGCTGCACACCCATTGGATCAAGGAAGGTCTTGTTCCCATAGTATACAGTTTGTTAATAGCGAGTTTATCATCCACCAAGCCCAAGAGAAATTGGTCAATAGTATAAATTGAACCAGGTTTGTCAGCACCAGCATCCAGAAAATCCAGCAGTTACAGAAGATAATGAGTTGAAGACATACAGTACCTGAACGGTTCCCCGAATTGTTGAGTGTCAATGTTAGGACCAATGTCGGCCATGAGCCATTGACACACGAATAACTCCGCAAATTATCAGTTAATGTGATCGGTCTCAATTTGTCAAACATTGGTGGAATTTCTTTCAGTAAAGGCACAGCTATTGATTGCTTCCATTGATTGCGAACAACACCTTGTTCAAATGAAGCATTTGTAATGTCACACAGGAATGCTCAATTCTAAGGCAAACACATATGAGTCTAAAAGAGACACCAACTGGGCCACTTCTCTTCCCCACTTTGAAAGTCTTTTTAAATGATCATAGGCAGCACTTTAGGTATAGTGCGGGGGTGAAAAAGGACAAAGCCAGAATATTGTTCTTGTCTAGTGGAGATGTACTGCTTGTGATTAAAACAAAATAAGAGTTAATGATGTTGGAAATAGCAAACAGGTCATCACTGTTAATGCCCAGTCAGTTGATAGCCAACTCGTGTTGTGTGTTGGAGGTCTCAATATCTTGGCTGGAAAGTAAGTGTAAATTTTAGAGTTCAACTCATTATAAAACTGTGCACATTTGTCTTCGATGGCACAATTAGTGATAACATCTGTCCAATCATGATGTGTTATCCACCCACCAAAGGCCCAGATATCTGATTCACGCATTGGACGAACAACTTTGCGCATTACTTCATCTATGCAAATTTGGAGGTGTTTTGAATGTCAGAGAATCTTGTTATGATCTCTTTGCCCAATTTGAGCAATAACCTTAACTGGAGAGTAGGTTGTATTTATAGGGCAGATAAATTATAAATCTAGAGGTAGTGTTAACTCTGTACAGGAATTTATTGAGGCTTTGGCTGGAATATTGTGTACAGTTTTGGTCACCACATCTGAGGAAGGACAGTTGCCAGAGAGAAGATAGTGTTGAGCAACTCAACTGATCACGGGCCTAGCTCGACTAAGCTATGAGGAGCGCTGAAAGAGACTTTTTTTATATATTAAAAAGGAGACAATTGTGATGGGATCGAGATGTTTAATAATGAAGGCTTTTGACAAAATAAGTGCAGTAGAGTTTTTCAGCAGAATTGACCTTGACAGGAAAAGGGGTCAGTTTAAGAGTGAAAAAGAGGAGAGTTCAAAAAGTAACAAGGTCGGGGTCTTTCACTCAGAGTATGGTGAATGCATGGTCTTGCTGCAAGGGGAGTGACGGGGAAGTGAGTAGTTGGGATGGGGAATACGAAGACGTTGGTATGATTGCATAGGCTTGATGGGCCCAATGGTCTCCTCCTGTTATGAAGTACATTGTTACCTCCGACACCGAAGGTGAAGGAGGTTATGTTTTCACCCCTTTCTCTCTGTTTGTTTGTTTGTGTACAGGATATATCAAAAAGTTGTGGAAGGCTCCAGATGAAATTTTGTGGACAGGTTCAGTGTGTGACAAGGACAAACTAATTATATTTTGGTGGAGATCCGCATCCGGATCCGGATACTATAATTTTAAAGTGATTCTTCATCATTGAGAGATAGGGCCAAAAATAATATATAGCACGATATCTCAAAAAGTTGTGGATGGATTCGGATGAAACTTGGTGGACATGTTGGGTGTGTGGACAAGGAAGAAATGATTAGATTTTAGTGAAGATCCGGATCTGGATCTGACTATGAGAATTTTTAAAGTGATTCTTCACCATTGAGAGATAGGGCTAAAAATGATATTATATATATATATATATATATATATATATATATATATATATATATATATATATAGTTGTGGGCCAGGGTAGGTGGCGAGAACGACCGTTAGGTGGGGAAAATTGTGTCGTCTCCACCAGACTCCCCGGAATTGTAGGCCGTCAGTCCGGATAACTCCGAAGCCGGCGGGTCGATTAATCGACCGTAAAACGCCAATATCTCGACCGCGTGGCGTTGGGTTAATTGTCCAGATCCAATATACCTAAGTAACCACACAGTCTTGGCTACCGGGGATTCACGCCCTCGGAACGTCTGGCCGAAACCGGATCACTCTACCAGCTACGGTAGAGTATCAACTTCCACCTACCAACTCCGGCTCGGATGCAGTCGAGCGGGCCTGCCTAGGACGTTCCAGCTACGATGTACCGATTACCGGGGATGAAACCCCGTCTAAACTCAAATACGAACCAGGCTGGACCAATACAAGATGGGACAGTAACGGACTGGGAACATTTCTAATAAATTTATTAACAG
>CM068964.1:63528513-63543609 GCA_035128595.1 Eptatretus atami
ACAAGAGAAGCGAGACTTAAAGCGAATATTCAATGCATGTATTTACAATGGGAAAAAACATTGGTCCGGCTTGTACCTGGTCGTCGAAGGGAGGGCGTGCTCCGTGATGCGGCACCTGACAAAGGTCATTGGTCCGATCCTCAGTCGCATGTGGGGGACTCGAGGCTCATGGCAGAGTTCGGTTGGTGAATAATCGGGGTCCACGGAGGGGGGGGGTCAGGGTCGCTCTGTCCTTCCTTGTAGAGGGCCAGCAGAGACACGTTTGCCGCCTCGATGGCCCTCTGCTCGACCCTCGTGACAGCAAAAACCCCTTCGTAGAACAACATAGACCTCCTGTGACCACTCTTCGTAATCGCCCCTCGTAACCACCCCTTCGTAACCGCAAAAACCCTTAAGAACTTCTCAGAACTCTCGTGCAACCCACCAACAACGCCTCAGAGAGTCTGGGATTTATGGACCTCCCTCATTGGGGAGGGGCCTTGGTCAGCACACCGCGTTGTCCGCCTCTAATTGGCCAGCATCCTACGGGCACAGCTTTTCCTGGGCGGGGTTTCGGCCATGCTGGAGAAAGCCGCCCCTCCCCGCCACGTATGTTTGAGGAAGGTGGATGGTGGTGAAGCCACTTCGAACATCCTCGGGAATCCCTCTCAGGCAAAGGTGCGCTGTGGCCCGCAAACCGAGGGCACAAGCGTGATAGTACCGTGAATCGCAATGCAATAGGGGATGTAAAAATATAAGAAAGCGATTTATTAACCTAACTAAGCCGTCGCAGCGCATACATTTAATTATCCCACTAAACAAAAGGAAGGGACCTGTCTCACACGTACTTAACGGAATAACTGACTTTTGGGACCTGTATGTTGGATGCAAATGTTTTCCAGATCCGTAACAATATATGTATATATCACGGTATCTCAAAAATGTATTGGGCCAGATATGTTCTCGTGGATCAGATATTATGGGGCGGAGGTATGCACTCGACTGAGTGCCCTTCTCGTATTTCCTTGTATTATTTGTCTCTCAGAGGCATTTACCTCCAAGAGAGTGCAAAGATGAACTGCATGAATAATTTGCTCTTTGCAGTCTGTTCTATGAGAAAATCTAATTTTCATCTGATGAGTGAGGGGGCTGGCAGGATGCCTTGGAGGTGTGTGCACTCGCTTCCAAGCTGTCTAGCCTGGGTTTGATTCCTGATCCAGTGATAAACTGTCAGTCCGGTGTTTCACAAGCAGGGTGATTCAGCAATGTGTGTGTTGTCCCTTGGATGGATGTTAAATGGGCGTTCCGTCTGCCAGCATTCATTGGTGGACTTTAAAGATCCTACAGTGTCCTTTGCGAAGAGTGGGCAAGCTATTGCCGGCGCCATGGCCAAATTCCAAATTCCTGCCCCAATTAGTCGAGTCGAACATCAGACCTGGCCAGCCAGTTCATGAAGACTCAGGCCAATCTACCCCTGGGCCGACCCCACAAGAAAAGGTGCATTAATAGTGGCTGTTGAAGAAGAAGAAGAGGACGAAGAGGAAGAAGGAGAAGAAGAAGAAGTCGGATGACTCAAGCAGAAATGATAAAATTGGCACCTTCAGTACTTAGACACAAATATTTATCCAAGAAATTAAGCAGCCACTGTGATATTTGGGGTTTTTTCAGCATTGCACCAACAATCTTCAAGCATCACTCCAAGATTTTTGAGAAGAAAGGCTGCATGTAAGAAATGAGTGGCAGAACTTGCATTGGATTTGTACAGGAACAAGAGTCCAAATGCAAGAGACTTCCTGAAATCCATATCTGATATGAACAAACCAATAAGATACAAAGAGGGGGGTTGGCTATTAAAAATGTAACTCTCCCATAACAACTACCTGTCTAGCTTAGCATCCCTATCTGTGCACAAGGCTTATGATGCTGATATCTGTCTGAGATACAATGTAAATTTTTCAGTTGTTTGCTGAAGGCCTTGAAATTCATCTAAAAGTTCAATGGTGTGTGTGTGTGTGTGTGTGTGTGTGTGTGTGTGCATCGTTGGATGTTATCTCCATATGCGAGTTTCAGAAGGTGGAACAAAGTCCTCCCAGGTCTCGAACTATCCACCTCCATTTCAGCAAGGGATCTTGGTATCCTGTCTACTCCTGTCTCAAAGGGATCTCCTGTCTCAAAGTTTTGTTGTGAGGGCTCTTTTGAGGATCCTCAACGAGCCCTAGATATATTCCAACTGCAGTTTGTTTGAAGTAATTCCCAGGAATGTTCTTTAAGATCTCAGTGAGGTTATTTTTATCCCCCACCGCGTGGCGGAAGGGGTATATTGTTGTCACCCAGGTCGTCCGGCTGTCCGTCCGTCCGTCCGGGCGTCAACATTTATAGCTGTGAGTGCGATAACTCATAAACTGTTCGCCATATCGATTTGAAATTTGAGTCACACATGTACCACCTGAAAAGGAAGAACCCTATTGATTTTGGGCGTGGCCGGATCCAAGATGGCCGACTGGGGCGGCCATCTTGAAAAAAAAGTTTTTTGTAATAAATGGAAAACCGCTTATCTGATTTCAATTATTTTTGGTTACTACGTTCCTCACCCCTGGGGAACTTTTTCGAGATGATGACCAAATGGTGTCTTGTTTCCAATTCACCTCCCTCATTATCTGGAATATGTATGACCTTTTTCATTCAATGGCGGGGGATTCCCCATCTCTGATGGTATATTTTATCATTCCTGTTTCTTCAATAATCACTGGTACAATTTCAGATCTCTTCAGCTTCCAGCATCTTTTCACTTCATTTTTGTGATCTTGGTATTTGGACATTTTCTTGATTTCTGTGGTTTAGGTCAAAATTTCTGGGTACTGAAACCTCAATTAGCAATGCCTTCTTTTCCTTTTTTTGTACCTCAGGAGTATATTTGGTTGCAGTGCTTTGTTTTCTATGTTTACACTCAATGCAATCATCAGGTTGTATGCGAGCATTACTTCCTTGTTTTCAATTATTGCTTTTGGTTCATGTTTCCATGAGATTTCTGGAACTGGGATATTGAAGTTTTTGCAGATGTGCCAGTGGATTACTCTACATACCTACTTTGTTGTGCCTTTGTGTGTACAGCTGTTCTGCCATAAGTTTTTTTTACATCCCGAAAGAGGCGTGGCTCGTACTTTCTGTTTCTACCTTGCAGAACTTACACCTGTCTGATTCACTCAGTCCCACCATTTTCTTAAAGCCATTGGTATAGTGTCCTTGGTCTTGGGCATTTATAATGATTCGTTCTCTATCCCAGTTGAACTGACCTCTTCTTTGCCATTCCAGAGCCTTCTTTTTTATCTATTCCCAATCTGTCTAACTCTTTTATCATTTTCCCAGTTGTCAGTGTACATCTGTTGATATTTTGTTTTCTATTTTTTTTTGTCTTTTTTTGCTATAATTTGGGCTGTATTTGTTGTTGTTTCGGTTTCATGTGTGGCATCTTCCATTCACACCTGTCTTTGGAAATATTTTGCGAGGTGGGATGGAAATACTTTCTCTGGTTTGTTGTCTTCATGTTTGCTTGGCTTCGGTAGTCTGTTGCACTTTCAACGTACCCAGCCAATCCTACTGTTGTTATTCTGTGCACTTGATCGAGTTCCCTCATGCCGCTACCTCCTTCTCGTCTCTGCAAGTACACTCTCGGGATGCATTGCTTTTTGTAAAACATTTTGTGGATAGTGAGGAGTTTCCTTGTTTTGATATCTGGTTTATTGAATTCCGCTTTGGGCCAGTTTATTTTTCCGCAGCTGTACTGGAATACTGGTATACCAAGTTGGTTTACGGCTTTGGTTTTGTTCTTTGGAGAAAGGCATGTTTTCAGGATTAGCCCTTTTCTATGCAAGTATTCTTTGGTAATTGTTTTGGGCATTTGTTTGTGACATATTTGAGAGCCGTCTTCTACTCCGAGGTACGGTATTTGTATGATGCTTCGTTGTCTAGCTCCTGTATTGTTAGTCTCGCCCCGAAGGGGATGCGAGACTATTGCAATGCCCCTGTCTGTTCGTCTTTGTCTGCGTCTATATTTTTTTGGTTTAAAAATGGTTTTCTCTGCAACCGCTTGTCGGATCACTGCAAAACTTCAAAGATAGGAGGAACTCCCCATGAAGAATACCTTATTGCTAACTCTGACATCATAGGTCACATGGTAGGGCAACCATATTGGATTAAAGGAAAAAATATGGACATCATTTTCTCCAAAATCACTTTTAGAAAAAAATATTTGAAACTTGGTGCATATCAACTGCCCATGGAGTATAATTGGTGATAATGATGACATCATCGATGAAGTGGTATTCCAGTCATAATTGGTTGAATTGAAATTCTTATCCAAAAAGTCTGAAACTTCATATATCTGAAAAATGACCTGATGTGAGTGAAGAATTAAATTTATGATGTTCATAACCCATGCCAAGAAACTATGTGACATTATAGACTTGGCATACCCGTATATCATGGATGATATGTGTATATGTGCCATAATAACAGTGGGCCATAACAGTGCCATGTTCAGTTAACGATGGTATTTTTATTCAGAATGAATGTGCGAGGCAAGTTTTGTTTAGAATGAACGCGTGCCGTTCTAGTTGTGTTTATGTTGATTTTTATGTTGTCCATTTTTGTTGGTCTAAGTTGTACGAATGTGCACTTGGCACACTTATCCAGACCAAATTCCAATTGAGTGTCGTTAGAGTACCGTTTCACTTATTTGAGTTGTTTTGCCAATTTTTTTGTCATTTGGTGCAAAGAGTTTTAAATCATCCATGTACAGTAGGTGTGCCACCTTCCCTGTCTCTTTAGACATTATCTTATTGGACATTAGGTTGTATCCATATCCTTGCTCATTAGAGGTTGCTCACTGGGTCCAGGTCAGGAAAATAGGAGGGACAAAAGGTTGTCTCTCTGGAAGATCCCATGTCATATCTTCACCCCTGGAATTTCAATCTTTCCTTCTGAGTGCTGTAGTAACAATGAGGCATTCCAAAGCTCCATTGCTTTCTCAATCAGTTTGATTATTTAAGGGTTGATCTTGTACAACTGCATACATTTTTATCATCCAATGTGGGAGTATGAACAGATTTTCGTGTGTGTGTGTGTGTGTGTTTCTCTGAGAGTCTGACATCACTGCTAGAAAATAATAAGGTATGGAGCAAGACAATATTTCTTCTGATTACCATTTTAATTCATCGAGTACATAATCCTCAACAGTGAGTGATGTGAGATTTTCACTTGTAAGGCATGACCTGAACCTCCTCGGAGTTCACAAGTGACCTCCAGTTTATTTGATGATGAAGTCATGATGATAGTTTGATTTTGATATTTTCAAAATGAAGAGGCAAGCATTCTATAGAAAAGATATTGTGTTTTGGTTTTTGGTGTCATATCTCTACATTAATTATCCAGCAAGAAAAAAAGAAGCTCAATACAAATCTGGCTGTCCTGATCCTCCACCAGAACAGTGTGAAAAAGCTTCCTATTCACACTTACTTAGAACATCTGCTTCAGTGGAAGGATTTTGAACAGTTATGTCGTTTTGAAGGACCTGATGTGCTATCAAAATTATAAGGTGCATTTTCAGAATAGCAAGCTGAGATCACAAGAAGGCTTGCATCATGGCATATCTTGCTGGTGGAGATGCTGAACAAGCAAAATAAATGTTTCATAATGAGCAAAACACACTTTGTGGACAGAGAAGATAAAGACTCATATTTAAAGAAGTTTTTTTTTAATGCAAAGGCTAAAACTTGAAGGCGTTCTCAGAACAAATTGCTATTTAAATCCGTTAAATCAATGAGACAACATAAACCATAAAAACATTATGTACAAAAAAAAAAAAGAGAGAAACTGATTCTTCCAATTAGGACAATTTGTTTCAATTGTATTATATTTTTCTCATTTCACACCCACCCACCCCACGCTCCCCTCCCTACCCCCCCCTTAAAATACCTTTCATGCAGACAGTATCTAACAACACACTATAAGGTTACATTACTCTTCTCAATACTTCATGAAGATGACCAAAAAAAGCAAACGTTTCTTTAGTTTGAGACAATTTCAAATTCCATGCAACTCTCCTGTTTTTTCTTGTAATGTTTATTTAGAAACTTCACAAGACAAAAAAAGCGAGGCGGAAATTCACAATGTGAATCAATGCATATCACGGTAACAGAATGCTCGGAGCTATTAAGGCAAATACCTTAACCATTAGATTACTGTTTTCAAGATTATCTTACATTCACAATAGCACTACACTAAATGATCACATAAATGCACTAATGTATTAATGGCAGAGTAGGCCTGTGCATGTATTTACAGATAACATTGTTGAGGTGTTCAGTGATGATGCAATGTTAGTAAAAACTTGATACAAGTCAAATTAATACAAAAAAAAGAAATCTAAAAATTAATGTCTACGAACTTATATTAAAACTCTTTATGAAACTTTAAAAGTAAAACAACTTCAAAGTTACTTTGGCATTTAGAATGTATATAAAAATAAAATAAACCATTTTCGAAATTAAATTCAAACAGAGGTGCAATTACTTATATGGCCGAAACCCTATCTGTGACTGAAAATGCTTCGTACTTCCCACATGAGGTTGCATTTTGAAATCCACAAAAAGACAAAATGAGCGCAAATGCTGCTTTCGGGATTTGAATTGTTGTTTCTGTGGGCAGGTATCATTTTGAGCACTTTTACCTGTCATGATGACCATTCAATGAAAATGTTCCATTCTGAAATCAAAATATAGAAATATATATATATTGCAGCAAAGCACTAGTTTGAATAATCGGATGGATTTTTTTCGGCAGAGTTATAATTTAATAAAAATGGCTTTTCAGATGATTATGAAGATTTATAATTTTTTTTCTAAGCTTTCCTTTTCGCATATGCTTCATATAAGTGAGGTTTTTATGTTCCATGCAGTGGTAAATTAGTGAGCCATGCCACAAAACAAAAATTCACTTGCCTATACTAAAACCACAAAGATATGATTCAACATGGAGCTCTCACTGATATCAAGTGATAATGTGAGGGAGGTGGGGGAAAAGAGATTCAAATAAATTCAACAAACAAAATCCATGTGCATAATGTGGTCATGTCCGGGTGTTGCATTACAGAATGATCGAATCAGGCAAGAGGATTCAAGCACCAGGTATTTAAAGTAGCAATCCATCGTGTTCCCTTCTTGTGCTTTATTTCGAAGCAACAGATTTCTTTTCTCGTTTTCTTTTTTTTCGAACAGGTGAAATGGTAAATGCAGTGACGGTACTTTGAAGTTCTTTCTTCTTCACGTGCAGAATGGTAATAGCCATACAATAACCAATAAATCAGGTCAAACTTTACATTGAGGAGGGAAAGAAAATAATACATACATTTTGAGTGGTATAAAAATTATTCTTTTTGTCTCGTGATTTATTTTATTTTAACTCCATTTGAGACTCATTTGGCAAGCAGTGTCACCACAATGCATTTTGTTTTTGTAACTACCATGTCAGCAAAGCATGACATTTCACATAGCATGCCTCTGTACCACACTCATAATACACGGCCTTCAAAAATCGAATATACATATATAAAAAAATGGATCAGGAGCAATTAACATTATCACACTTCTTCGAGAGATCCACCACCTTCCAGTGTGCAACAAGACATCAGTAGTTTCATAAATCAGACCAAGTATGCATGTATTTTTTTTTTTAAGCACAAAAATCAAAAAAATTAAAACAAAAATGTTTATCAAACAGATTTTTTTTTTTGTCATTTTCAAGATCTTCCACTGCTTGGAATCTAGTGATAGTAGGAGAGAAGCCGGCAGAGTGTTGCTGTTTTAAGGCTTATGGAAGTTAGTTGCTTTGGCTGACCCATATAACCTGCAGCACAGAACAAGCAACAGCTGAGACAAGCCAGGATAGGTTCAGCCTCAAATTTGACACCAAAAGCTGATTTTGCAAACAACTCAAGGAGAACTGCGTAATACAGAGGGACAGACAGACAGGATTCTTGTATTGAAGGAGATTTCAACTCAAATTAACAATCTAAAATAGGCCACTGCCAAGAATGGGTATGCAGCATTTCACGCCGATAAAATCAGGTGCAGCCATACTCTGTTAATCTGCCACAAGCTGAGACAATAATTAGGAATCCAACCAAATTCTGTGATTATATTATCTGTCTTGCTGTTCCTTGCATGGCTACTGACTGCCATAATGACACCATCTCAGGGAGTTTTTTTTTTTTAACTTTTTAAGTACGCAAATTGTTTTCAGCTTGAAAGCTGCGTTCATTACTTAAACATGGAGAATGTCTGTGCAAGACAAAGACAACATCATGAAAAATTAGAAGATAATATAAAGCAAAAAATAGGTGGTAACCCGACATACCTTATGGGCATTGAATACCCTGTCTTCTCATCAATTACAGCAACCTTTCTCCACCAAAGGCTACAAATGAGATTTCCACACTACAGCCATTATTTCACTCTTTCCCTCTTCATATTTAGACCCATCTCTTTGTCTCCAACCCCACCCACTTTCATCAAACTTCACCAAGACCACCCTCTCACCCGTCCCTTCAAAAACAATGGTCAAACAAAGGCATTTGGAGGCCCAACTGGAGATGTAGCCTCAGAACCCACAAAGCCTTCACCGCCAACACGCTCTTTGCTGCCACGATACTGACCGATGAAGGATCCATCTTCGTTAAACATGCCTTCAACGCCATCGCCGTACTCCGCCAGGCTATCATCACTTGGTTCTTTGCGCACAGAACCATCTAAAGATGGCAGGCTGCTCTGTAGAGGTTTTTCATCATTGTCACTGCATAAAAAAAGAGCAACAACTGCGTGAGCTTTTTTTTTCAAGCCAAATTAAGCAAAACCGACATTAAAATAAACTTTCTACAGCCTTGTGAAAAATTATCGGAGCTATATTCAAACCTTCTGGGTTTAAAATAGCCTATTGGTCCCTTGGGACAAATGTTATTGAGGAAAACTTTAGGAAGCAATTTTCCATCAAACATTAGCAAGTGTCATAGGAAAAGGTATGCTGCAAGTTTCGAAATTGTGAACTGTTATGTTAGTATTCAGATGTGACATCTAAACAAAGCAAAACAAATAATACAGCAAAAAAACATATCCGAACAAATTAAAATAAGATGGGTCCCTTGTCCTTATTATTTTGTGTTAGCATGCAGATAAATGATTAAAAAAAAATGTTTCATTTCACTCTGAGGCATGCCAGCCCATCATTTAGCAAGACATCATCAAGTGTTTTAGCACAAAAACCTTCCCTTACAAAAGATGTACTTCCCATGACAATATTTATAAATTACATTTTCTGTTGGAAATTGCCTGAGTGCTATTCAAATATTTTGGCAATGTATTGACAAAAACATTTCCTTGATGTTAAATGTAGGGACAATTAAAAATGTTTGAAATTCTCATGTCCTTTCACAGCAGATAATTGCAATGGGAAAAGCAACAAAAGTATACCATGAGGATTAATTGAAGTATGCTGACAGATTTTGAAATGAAACACAGTAGCAATTAAATTTTTTTTTTTTAATCTTACCTCTCCAGTGGTCTGATGTGTCCAAAAGAGAGCATGTACAGCAAAGACATTAATAAGAAAGTTATCTTGTGGTCTTCTCATGACTGGATAGAACATTTCTAATCCTCGATCTAATTATAGTCACTTCAAAAAAAATTATATTTCTATGGTTTGCTGCTACAGGAAACACAATTTCATTATACTTGGAGCATAACTAATAGATTATACAAAAGTGTAAAAGTCACGTATCAGAATCAAGAAAATTAAAATAGGAATTGTAGTTCCATTAAACATGTTATGGTAATTAAAATGCTATAATTTTACACTCCAGTATGTCCACATCAAAAACGGTGGCTCGGGAAAATTCAATTTCCGATAGATGATATGCACGTTAAAGTGTAAGAGTGTGATGCAAAGTATACAATTCCAGGTGTCAGCTGTCAAAGTGCGTTATACTCGAAGGACATGCTGTAGGCATTCTCGTCCAAATGCTGGGGAGTCATGACGTACAGATGAGATTTTATTTC
This sequence comes from Eptatretus atami, assembly GCA_035128595.1. Classification (NCBI taxonomy): domain Eukaryota; kingdom Metazoa; phylum Chordata; class Myxini; order Myxiniformes; family Myxinidae; genus Eptatretus; species Eptatretus atami. Next base: position 63,538,599 of record CM068964.1, read on the forward strand.
ACTCTTTATTGAATCAGTCTTGATTAATGACAGTACCTATTTTATAAAGGGTCATTTACAAATAATGTGCACAAAATGGTATAATTATGAACCCAATTTTACCCTCCCATTTCCCATGCTTTACAATTATTCTATTCCTTTCATTTGACAGTCATACGTGACGACACCCACACAAACCAACCCCATCCTCCCCATGCCATCAATCCCCACAAAGTCGTCTCCATTTGAATACTGTCATGTCCTCTCTTTTCAATGCTTTATTTGTCAATTTTATTTTTGCTTCTTCCGAAAATACAGTATATGTGTACACATAGTAAAAGCTGTGTTATCTGGCACCCATGGGACTTTGCCCATGCCAGTTAATCAAATATGCCCGTTATCTTAATGTATTTTCTTTTTTGTATACATAGTCGAGGCTTGTGGAAGAGCAGCTAGTACACTGAACGGATCATGACATTACAGACAAAAAGTAGGACGCAAAACACGCATGCATGGGGTGGACAAAATGGACACAAGAGGAAACTCCAAGGAAGGAAAATGTTACATTGAATGGTACAAAAGAGCAACTTATTAAAATTTGCCTGTGAAAAGTAGATTAAACAAGAGGGAGAATTACTTTGCAATACATGTCTTCTGCCGGTCCCAATGAATGTTTGTTTCTTATAATGGCGTGTTTGTTGCCGAAAATAATAAAAAATAACCCGATGTACATACATGAAGGAAAAACATGGGTACAGCTGATATGCATATATAAGGCATCATGGCAATATACTTGAGAACATTCCAATCACACTGGGCCATGGAGTAACACCCAGGCCTAAGACCTGAGGCTTGCCAAACTGTGCTGCTTCATGCAATGGTGGCACATGATTTTATTGGGGTGGAATCAACCCAGCTTTCCAGCCAATGGGTGTAAAGTGGTGGGGTGGAGTGAGGGCAGCTGAAAACTGACCTATGTAAAATATGTGATGTTTTCTAAATCTAAAAAGGACATGCAGTAACTCTGAAAAATTGGCAAAAGGCCTTGAAACTCGGAACTTGTTCTGTAATTTAACATAACTAGTACGGGCCCGTTATGGGCGGGCCGTAGGTGCGTGCCGTAGGTGAGTGCCAGTATGTGCAGCCTCTCTCTCTCTCTCAAACCTCGAAAAGGCACATCCGCGGGTCCCCAGCAATATTCCTGGCAAGTTTCAATGTGCAAAAGAAATAATAATAATAAATAAATAAATAAATAACATTAATTGTGACGTCATTTGTGACGTCATAGCACCGTGTTTGTCATTGGTCGACAGATAAATGGCCGTAACTTGGGAACCGCTTATCCGATTAATATCAAACCTTGAAAAGCACATCCGCGGGGCCCGGCAATATTCCTGGCAAGTTTCAATCAGATCGGACCGTCGATCATGCAAAAAAAAAAAAAAAAAAATAAATAAATAACATTAATTGTGACGTCATTCGTGATGTCGTAGCACCGTGTCTTGTCATTGGTCGACAGATAAATGGCCGTAACTTGGGAACCGCTTGTCCGATCGACATCAAACCTCGAAAAGGCACATCTGCGGGTCCCCGGCAATATTCCTGGCAAGTTTCAATGAGATCGGACCGGCGGTCGTCGAGAAACGGCGGTCGCAGACAGACAGACAGACAGACACACCCAACAACACACACAGAGATTGCTGGAATTATAGATAGATTAGTACGGGCCCGTAGGGGCGGGCCCGTAGGTGCGTAAACGACGACTGGATTGGGGCATTATTTCAATTAGATTGGACAACCGTATCATAAATGGCCATAATTGGGAAACATACTCAGGTCCCCAGCGTCAATTGTGACGTCATATCAAATGAAGAAGAATTGTGTTGAAGAATTTCCCCTCTCTCTGCCCCCCCTCTCTCTCTCCCCTAGTCTCGCCCCCTCTCACCCCCTCCTCTCGCCCCCTCTCTCGCCCCCCTCTCTCCCCCTTTGTCTCGCCCTTCCTCTCTCCCCCTCCTCTCTCGCCCCTCTCTCTCGCTCCCACTCTCATCCCCCTCTCCCGTCCCCTCTTATCTCTCTCGCAGATATTGGTCGACAGATAAATGGCCGTAACTTGGGAACCGCTCGTCCGATTAATATCAAACCTCGAAAAGGCACATCCGCGGGTCCCCAGCAATATTCCTGGCAAGTTTCAATCAGTTCGGACGTCAATCATGCAAAAAAAAATATAAAAAATTAAAAATAAATAAATAAACATTAATTGTGACGTCATTCGTGACGTCATAGCACCGTGTCTTGTCATTGGTCGACAGTAAATGGCCGTAACTTGGGAACCACTTGTCCGATTAATATCAAACCTTGAAAAGGCACATCAGCGGGTCCCAGCAATATTCTGGCAAGTTTCAATCAGATGGACCGTCAATCGTGCAAATAAAAAAAAATAATAAATAAATATAATTGTGACGTCATTCGTGACGTCATAGCACGTGTCTTGTCATTGGTCGACAGATAAATGGCCGTAACTTGGGAACCCTTGTCCGATTAATATCAAACCTTGAAAAGGCACATCAGCGGGTCCCCAGCAATATTCCTGGCAAGTTTCAATAGATCGGACCGTCAATCATGCAAATAAAATAAAATAATAAATAAATTATTAATTGTGACGTCATTCGTGATGTCATAGCACCGTGTCTTGTCATTGGTCGACAGATAAATGGCCGTAACTTGGGAACCGCTTGTCCGATTGATATCAAACCTTGAAAAGGCACATCAGCGGGTCCCCGGCAATATTCCTGGCAAGTTTCAATCCGAGCGACCGGTGATTGTCCGGTTATTATAATTTGGAAAAAATTGGCATGATAGGTGAGAAAGTGGAACGACACCTTCAGCTGCCTATATACACCTTTTCAACACTGAAAAAGCAGTAAAATGGCCGTAACTTGGGAACCGCTTCCGATTGATATCAAACCTCCAAAAGGCACATCTGCGGGCCCCGGCAATATTCCTGGTATGGTATTCAATCAGATCGGACCGGTGGTTGTCGAGAAACGGCGGTCGGCAGACAGACAGACAGACAGACACACACACACACACGCACACACACACAGATTGCTGGAATTATAGATAGATAAAGCAATTTCCAACGTTTCAGTTGAACATGTTAATAGGTATGGGAAAAAAGTCAGAAAATCCACAGATGTAGCCAGACGAAGAGCAAACCTATAGTCAACTTCAGGTGAAACCAGGAAGGTACTAATAATAACATCATTACAGTACAGTATAAAGGTAATTACCAATTAATTATTCAAAACAATAATGTACCTGTATTATAAAACATAAACTAGTCTTTTGAAGTTGATGGATGGTCTGATGTGTCAACCTCCACCATCTCAGATTCATCATTTTATCGAACTCCAGAGGCTTTCTTCAACCATTTCCTTTTGTCGGACTGCTGCATTGTTTCTTGGCTCTTTCTCATGAAATGTTCTTGTATAAGGTGTGGCTGCATCACTGCCTGGGTGCTGAAAGCTTTTTGCCTTTCAGTAAACTTCACAACCATGTAAACACCTTTACCAGCGATGTGGTCCATTACCAATCAGCTTGCTATCGCTTGGCAAGCCAGCTGTTCCTTATCAACCATTTTGTTGAAATGCTTGCTTGAGTGCTTAAGTCATTTCACGAGTGCTCGACAAGCAGATTGGTAATGGAACACACCCCAGCATTAGCCCAAGTGATACGTTCAGTTGAAAGTCTTCTTCGTCTGAGTCGTCTTTTTGTTGTTCAACTTCCTTCTGTGGATTAGCAACACTGTTGATTATTTCTGAGTCAGTCATAACACGTTCCACTTCACACCACTGTTCAATTTAGGCTTCAGTCAAACTTTGAAGTGGATTATCATCACTTGCTTGCCTCACCATACTCGAAATTTGTTGGAACGTGGTCTGCAGACTTTTGTTCTCCTGAGATATCAAGCTGCGGTATCCCATGTCGTAGCTTAAAATAAGCCAGTCAGCCATTAGACAAGGCACATTGATCAATCAATCCCATCATATCATAAAAATACTTTGCCTTCTCAATTAACATCAATCCTAAGATTGGTGCTCCCACTGAACACTTGAAAGCAAGCCATTTGTATGGAACATTATCGAGCTGCTTCATCTTTGGCTTGTGTAGAGTTTGGCACTTGTCGGCAGCTTTGTTGTCTCTGACTCGGTGTAAAATTCCACTAACTTGTCCTTCTGGGCCTTGGTGCAGAGATGGTTGACAATTCAATGTACTCGCACATCAACACATTTCTAGTGTCTCCCTTCTCCAATCTCCTACATGTCAATCTTCTGGTTGATTGTGAGAACAATGCTCTTCCTCTTCCCATCAGTACTACTTGAAGGAGTAACAGAAGCTATGATGCTTTAGAAGCTGAACTTCTTCTTCTCCATGAGTTTTCACTTACATGTTCCACCCAAGATTTGAGATCCTGTGATTGGTCGTTGGGTGGAGAGACGCATCATGTAGACGATTAGGACATGGACTTGTTGCTGTTTTTTTGGTCCGTTTAACTTTGACTCAGGAAATGTCAAAGAAGGGTTTTCAAAAGCAAGGAAGTGAATGCCTCAAGTGTTGAGAAGCCAAGATTTTCATGGCACCTCTGATGGCATGGATTTATGATGGATGAACACAACTCTTGAACCATGAGGCTGAGACAAAAGATCATCGAGAGAAAAGCTTCATTTCACAGCAGAGGCTGGGTCGACTCTGTATCGCATGTTTTTTTCTGTTTTGATGGGGTAATAATGAGTGAGTCAGTTGTGTGGTAGTGCGTAAACACCTTAATGTTTTTTAAAATACTTTTATGAAAAACAACTTAACCTCAAGTGCCAGTTGCTGGAATGTGCTGGTTTGTAAAGTGCCGGATAACACAGCTTTTACTTCGTCCCTATTGACATCGCACCAGCTTCCAGCAAAATGCCGGCATCTTTTAGGACCTGAAAGTCCCTGTAGTGTCCATCTTGTTTATCCTGTGTACCCCACCCCATCC
>CM068964.1:63575113-63591760 GCA_035128595.1 Eptatretus atami
TGCGCGGAGCACGCCGGAGAGGGCTCGCCGACCACGCCAGGGGCACGCAGTCAGGGCGCAGCGGCGCGGACATTGCGGTTGCCCGCCATCGTGTCACGAGGACGCGGGTAAGACCTCGGTCTCGTGGACCTGGCCGCTCTTCCAGGCTCCACGCACATTTGGTCCACGGACCTGTCTGCCTCCTTGCCTGTGAGGGTGGCTTTCTTTCCTTTGCTTTTATGTCTGCGTGCTGTGGCGCCGAGTCCGCACAAGTAGACTGTCATAGTCGTTGTCCAAATCATTGCCCTTTTCATTCGGCGCTCGTCTTGCCTTTGCTTTTGTTGCCTCTTGTCTGCCTGTCATCACGTCTCTTCCGTGTTTCCGTATCCAATGTGCATTGGCTTGTTGAACCTGTTTCCCGCTTTGATTCGTCCCCTTCTTTTATTGCAAATCTCTTCCATCGTTGCTCCGTAAGGGATTCGTCAGTGGGATTTCTCACTCCGGTCTTCTACGGACCCGTCCAGGCGCCGCGCATCCGCATCGTTCTATCCCCTGTATCCGGTGCCCCGCTTGCGGTTCGTGTCCGGGTCGGCCTGTGGCGTGGTCCCCCTCTGGTACGCTTCCCGCGCGGTAGTTGGTATCGCCACCTTCGGCGATCGGCCCCTTTTCGCGCGGGTGTGCGGCCTGGTTGTGGTGGGTTAAACCCCCCCCGCGTGCTGGCTCCGGGCGGTGTTCCCGGCGGTCCCGCCTGTTGTCCGTTCCGGTGGGCGAGGCGGCGCTTTTGGGCTCCCGCGGTCGTCGCCCACCGCCGGCGGGCGCAGATTTCGCGTCTCTCTGGGCGTGGGTTCGATCCCACTCCTGCGCACCCGTGTTGCGTATCGCGCCCGCCGGCGTGCCTCGCGCCACGCAGTTTGTTGGCCCCCCGTTTAGGGTGGGGGGACGGGGCCCCCGGCCACTCTCAGCGCGGATGGGGGGGGGTTGCTTGTGCTCGGGGAGGGAATGGCTGGCTGGCTTGGACCCCGCGCCGGCCGAGCGACCCCCCACGCGCACCTCGTTGACCGCCGTCTTCACCTTGACCTCGACTTGACCTCTTCCTTTCCCCGACCACCGCCTGCCCTCAACCGCGCGACCCTTTGTCGCCTTTGCTCGCGTCTTTTAGGCCGCAGGGGAGCCTTTGCAATTCGGTCACGCGTGAGGCGGGGCCCGCCACCCCTCTGTTCGCCATTGGTGCGGGCAAGGGGGCGTGGCCCTTTTGATCCGATTCCTCTCTAAGATCCACGTTCTCGCGCTTGGCAGGCGGGGCCTACCCGCCCGACGCTCGCCCTTTGGCGGGGGGGGCGTGGCCTTCCTGCTCCGAATTTCTCCCTCGGGCCGCCATTCGCGCTCGCGGCATCGTGCGTTCGGCCCATCGCCGAACGGGCCCTGGACACCGCCGACGTTTGGTGTTGACTGGTGGTGTGGTCGATGGTTGTGGGGAGGGTGGCGAAGGTGGTGGGGGGTTTTCTGTGGTGGTTTGGTGGTTGGCGGGCTCGTTTGGGTGCGTGCGCGATGTTTGCGGGATGAGGTTGTGACGTAAGGTAGTGCTGTTTGCGTTGTTGGCGGCTTATGGTCGAAAATCCTTTAGGTGGCTAACTCAGCTCGCGCCCGGTGCTCCCCACCTTTCCCTCTATCCTGGGTTTGGCTCCTACCACCCTGACTTACCGATATACCTCACCTGCAGGACTTCTTTCTGTGTCCTGCCCTTTCCCCCCCGTCCGCCTATCCCTCTCTCTCTATCTCTCTCCTGTGTGTCTCTCTCTCTCATCTCTCTATTCTCCTCTCTCTCTTCTTCTCTCTCTCTCCTGTCTCTCTCGCTCTCTCTCTCTTCTTTTTCTTTTTTTCTTTTCTTTTTTTCCGCCGCCCGGCCCTTCCCCCCCCCAGTCCCCCCCCCTCCTCCCTGCGGCTCCTTTGCGCCCCCCCGCGCGTGCCGCCCCGGTCTCCGGGCAACCCGTTTCGCCGGCTTCCCGCTGGCTTCCCTCCCGTCCCCTCGCCCCTCTTGTGCCTTTTGTGCCTATTATCCATTGCCTCTATTGTGCCTGATGAAGCCAGCGAAACATTGACCTAAGACCGGGTCTGCTCTCGCTTTTTTGCTCAAATTAGTGGAGTCGATCGAGGTTTTTACTTTTGGTGGGAAGCGCCTTCTTCTTTAAAAAATGTGCAATCCCAACTTCCACAATCTTATACAAATATATGTATGTGTATATATGTATATATATATAGATATACATATATATGTTTTTTTTTCGATCTACTTTGTCTTTTTTTAATACTTAATCACAGTCTTGTGCATTTAAAAATATGATGGAACTCATTATCCAAAAAATACCTTGCTATTGTCACAAGCATTTGCAAGTCATTTATCATTGTTTGTTCTTGATCTCAGCTTACCGGAGTACTTTCCACCCTTGTTCCTCTTGATGAAGCAAATGATAAGGAGGATAAGAATGAGCAGTGCAATGATACACATAAGCACGATCCACCAAGCCTGCATGGCCGCACTCTCTGAGCGTTGTGAATAATCTATGATGGAGAGAAGGTATGTGGGGGATGTTGATAAGGTGCATATCCAGAACAACATAAAATAAGAATTGTGCAACGTTGGAAATGCTTGTGGAATGTATCAGGTGCCTGGAGCCTCTGCCAAAAAAATATTGAGCAGCAAGTTTCATTTTGATGCTGATGAACACGATACAGAATAGAATAGAGTTTTCTGATGGAATTCAAATATATTCATTTGAATTGGAATATGGTCGAGTCGAATTGGAGCATATTAACACAGAAGAGTGGTGAGGAAGAACCCACATCTAACTTGCTGCAAGCAATGCAGCTCTTGCCAAAATTTTACATTTAATTTTTAGTGAAAGGGTTAAATAGTTATAAAACACCCTCTCTAATGTTAAATAGCCCTCTAATGGATCTTTCCCTTGAATTTCCCTTTAAGTTGTACTTATGAACAACAAAGTATGGTGTCTGAACAACAAAGATAAAATTGGACTGAAATGACCCAGTCATCTTCCTCAGCTTTGCCTGCCTGATCCCATTGGCCCTTAAGGTATGGTCGAAGCACACCTCATTTCTTTGTCCTAGTTAGCGATCATGTGTAGCTTGTGACTGCTGGTTGCATCATTTTCTGAGGGCGCGGCTGTGATGCCGATGCAGTGCCCTCCATTACTAGTACACTGCTACTTACTTGGCCGACCTCGTAAGGATGACAGGCTGAGTAAACCACACCTGGTGTTAATTCAATGGAAACAGGGCTCAAACTCAAGACCCTAAGATCTTAATCCAGCCACCTTAACCATTAAGCTAACAGCAGGCTCTTTTCTTTATCCTACATTTGATGTTTGCAATTATGCATATATCCTCCAGCCTTGGACATTGTAGGAAAAAATGTCTTCAACGATTTATCCTCAGCAAGACAGAGTAGCGAATATAAACCAAGTGCAAACCAATAGGAATACAACATAACTCTCATAAAGACATATTAATGATAATGATGAGACAAAACCCAGCATTTGAAAACAATGTCACTAATCAGTGTAAAGTAAGTGTTGACCAGAGTTGAAAGCAACCCAGCAGCTCCTCTTTTACTGGCTTCTACGACTTGTGTAGGGAGGGAGCGGGGGGGGGGGGGGGCAAGATGCCACTGCTATCCACAGATCAACTATTATTGGTCTCTTACCCCCAGAAAACTGGTAATACTTATTTTGCTAACCTCGAAAGGATGACAGACTGAGTCGGCCCATCTGGTGATATTTTACCATGGCTGGGGTTTTAAACTGAGGACCTAAAGATCCTAAGCCAATGACCTTAACCGTTAAGCCACCACCAGTCATTGAATCATTGCAGACATGACTTTCACAATGAATTGACCGATCATTTAGAAGGATTATTAAAACGGGAGAGGTCTTGACCTCAATGCTCATTCCCTCGATTGATATTAGATGACTGGAGATTACCAATACAGATTGATGCATTCAAAAACTTCTATCAACAAGATAAGGTAAAATGTATTGCAAAGAAATAAATAAAGGAATAATGAAGCATCATGGATGAAATCAACAGGACGTTGATTGAGGTATACGAACCATCATGGGAAACGAGGAGAAGCTGATGCTTCGGGCGTTAACCCTTCGTTAAAGAAAATGAGGATTACTCAGACAAAGGGTTAACATCCAAAACATCAGCTTCTCCTTGTTCCCAAGGTGGTTCGCATACCTCAATCAACATCCTGTTGATTTCATCCATTGTTCTCCCAGTCAGCCAATCCATATCGACAAGAGCCTTCACACACAATCATTAATGTTTTCTTAAGAATTACATATACTTAAATACTTTGAGTGTTGTAGACCATTATTAGCATCTCATTCAAAGAACCTTTTGAATGCACTTCGTATTACTCAGCGACATAACACAAATCAATAGAAAGCATTTTACATTGCAATAACAAAAATCCAGAAGTGGTTAGAAATGCTGTGTGACTTACTGACATCAGAAGTCGTGATCACATTCTCGTTACTGATGGCATGGCCGTGGTCATTAATCGTCATCATGCGCACCTTGTATGTGGTGCTAGGTTGCAGTTTGTCCAACACCACAAACGTATGTTCCGCACTCATCAATGAAGAATTACTCCACTCACCAGCACCTGCCAGGAAATGTGTGAAACTCTCCACATTCAATAGTGTCGACTTTACAGAACCAATTATAGAGTCTTAATGTTGTTTCTTTGTTTAACCCAGCATTAGGGCAGTTCATAAACAGAGTTGGTGTCAAAAGCCACCCAATGCTCGCCTGTTTATACATTATCGTTTTTAAAAAGTCTAATAATTAATATTTTTATAATTCTCTAACAATTTTTTTTTTGGGGGGGGGGGGGGGGGGGGGTTGGAAATCACTTAAAACATGTAGAAATGCAAAAAAAAAAAATTTTCTCTAACAATTTTTTTTTGGGGGGGGGGGGGGGGTTGGAAATCACTTAAAACATGTAGAAATGCAAAAAAAAAACAAAAAACATTTTCTCTAACAAATTTTTTTGGGGGGGGACCAAGTCCAAAATCTAATGGCATGATCCTTGGACCATACCTAACCCCCCCCCACCAAGTTTCGTCGAAATCCTATGCAAAAAAACTTCTTTTCTCTAACAATTTTTTTTTTGGGGGGGGGGTGGAAATCACTTAAAACATGTAGAAATGCAAAAAAAAAAAAAAAAATTTTCTCGAACAAATTTTTTTGGGGGGGGGGAGGGGACCAAGTCCAAAATCTAATGGCATGATCCTTGGACCATACCTAACCCCCCCCAAGTTTCGTCGAAATCCGTCAAGGAGTTTTTCCGTAATCAAAAAATTTAACATTTTCACGCTCACGCTCACGCTGACGCTCACCCTCACGCCGGGGGTATCGCTATAAGTAGCTCTCTGTTCTTCGAACAGGCGAGCTAAAAACTGATGGTTCATATATACACATGGAAAAAAGTTAAGCACACCGACGAAGTAGTACGGTTTGTGAAAAAATATTATATCAAATTCAAATTTCCTTTCAAACGTCAATGAAAGAACTCTCCCTAGACAGGCTATGTTTTCCGTTTATCGTGAGACCAATGTGATTTTGCATACCCAACATGTACAGCAGTAGAGGTATCGACTTGAAAAAACACTTTCACCGGGTTAAGGTTTGGAGAAGGTAATGATACCATTGCATACTTACATTGGCAGACTGTGTTACTATAGCACATAGAAGACTTAATGAAGCCCAAAGATGATGGATTATTGAGACTAAGGAAGAACCCATCCTTACAGACTGGTTAATTCCCCCAGAATTGGTGTTGTGTGACTTGAAATGCTCTCTGACACTAGGAATGGCACTCTGCCACACACACACATATATATATATATATATATATATATATATATATATATATATATATATATATCTGTACATGGAGAAAACCGAGGACTGAACAATTAGGACCCCACCTTGAAGCCCCGGAACTATTAAAAACTTTTCCTGCCTGAAGCCTTGCATCATCGGTTTAGTGCCTCTCAAAATTAGCCATGACAGATAAACTTTGCTGCATTCACAAAACAGTGAATTTTACACTCAGTGCTCATAAAACACGAAATCAACACCCACCCACACACACAAACACAAGCACTCACCGTTCTTATTTTGATATTGAATCATTATTTTTTCAGGAGAAGGCCCGTGGCCAGGAACCCAACTGATGTTCAAAAAGGTATCTCCAGCTGTGTTGTTGTCAAACTGAAGTACTGGGGGTGCTGGCACTGGGCAGCCAGGAAAGGAAGAGAATGAGATTCATTTTGGAATCGACTGAAGCAATCAATCACCTAAAGAAACTTGAAATCCCACAGGCATTTCAACACTTCTCTTTCTGCTTGCTATATTAGTTATAAGGTGAAGTTTCTTTTTTGACTTTGTAACGTTATTAGCTCATATGCACAAGTTAAACAATAATTCCTACAATTGTGTTCCCTTAACTTCCAATTTTGAAATGCATACAAAGACATAAACTATGTAGGAAAGATTAAAGAATCTTTTTTTTTGTTGTTTGCACATCAACTGAATTTATTCCTGGTATGACTCTAGTATTCCATCATTTGTTATTTTTTTTACTTTAACCATTTGTTTGTCTTTATCTTGGTAATCGTTCACAATTAGGAATTTTAGAAACAGTTGTTTGAGCATACTCATATTCTTGAGATGCAGATGAGGAGGGCCTCATAAAGCGATTTTCCCTTGTCAAAAAGTTTCAGCACCAGAATCTGACTTCTATTTCCATGGCATTGGAAAACTCACCCATTGCTGAGAAAATCATGTGACACCTGCTGTAAACTATGTAGAAAAGGACTAACATTTGTGTGGAACTTTGTTGGCCCAAGTCCAATTTTTTTCATGGTTGGGGTAAAGCTTTTTTTTGCTCTCCTCTCATCATATTGTTTTAACATCTATGGGCATTGGCAAATGTGCGCTTGTATTGTTCCTGTCTAAAGACGAGGTAAAATTATACAGAATGGATTATTTCCAATCTAAAGCTCTCTGAAACATAATTGGCATATCCTATAATGAGGCTGAAAGACAATGCCTATTGCTCTCACATAGCCAACATGTCGTGGACTCTCTGTATGCCAGTCGACCACGTTTTGTTAACCTCCAAAAATCCAGGCTCACTGCTCACCTCCATTCATTTCTTTCTCTTTTCTCTTGCATGTAACACCAACTTCCTCAGTCTGTTAAATCTCATTCTTCCCTCTCATGCTTCAAGCTGTCTGTTCGCCTCCACATCATTCATCCCATATCCATATACTCATGATATTTTCTACACTCTTTAACCCTCCCTTAACCCCCTTTTCAGGTTGTGTTTTCTCCCATCTTCATCCACCCTCCTTTCCGTTACCTGTTCCATTACTGCATCATCTGCGGTTTTCCCTACCTCTTTATTTCGGCCCCCTTATTGCTGTGTTTGAACTTGTACCAGATTGGTCACCCCTTGTGTTCTCATCTCCCTCACCTTACTCTTTCTTTCCCCTGCCATTTGTTCCTCCAATTGTCTCAATATCCTGCTAGTGGTGTGTTTCACCACTTTCTACTATGTTATTTTTGTTCTGGTCTGGTCTGTTCTGTGTTGTAGCTCTTTCACGAGCCTCGACTTTGTACACAAAAAAGTCAGTATTTGCGTTTTGAAAAACGGTCTGTTGTTGGAAAAAAAGTGATGAAATAATGTCAAAAATAAATGGTGGCTGAGATATTGTCTGTGACTGAGACTAGAGAGTCTGAGACTTCAGAAATGAATGAAGAGCAGAGTTTGCTGTAACAAGACAAGGTGATCAGGAAGACACATTTGAATTTTGTGCTTATTTTGGCCAGTATAGTACATGGATATTTCCCATTGTTGGAATGATCGAGAAACATTGCAGCACCTCTAAACATGAATGAAAACATGAATACAGCATCTCAAATCTTGGCCATATGTTATATTTTGTTCTCTATCCCAACATTTAATATATAACTACGTCTATATCCCAGTTTTCTATTGTGTGCAAAAACTCTAGAGTGGGGAGGCCGTTGAGGCTCAGTGTAAAAGCTGTTTACCACGTGCACTAAACTGGACATCAAGTTCAGGTCCCTGATCAACACAGCTGAAGATGACCAAGGGCCTGCTGACTGCTACAAAGAAGGCCACCAGCATGTAAAACATGTTAAGGAAAGTAGGGGAGGACCTGATTTAAATATAATTAATTGGAAGTAGTTTACTTTAAAATTTTCTTCTTTTTTAATTTATCTCGACAAACTCAATGCCCATAATATCCCTCACTCATAAAGGCAGCTGTGGTCATTTACTCTCCATTAACTATCCAAAACTGTTTTCCACTGGGAAACATAAATATAGAAGATTCTTCACCAAGTTAGAACTGACCTAGGCTTGCCTTTTGGGATCCATTTGGTTGAAGGTCGTGCATCTTCCTGAGAAACAATTGACTCAGAGAATGTACTGGAATGATATTTAATTGTGAATTATTTACATTTTTCCCCTGGGGTAACATGTGTTCCGCAAGGTTGATGTTTCTGCCTATATTGACTTTGTATGATTTGACATTACAAAGAGGGAGATCTCCATATTTTCGATCCTTTGAACTTCGAACCTCTCTGAACTGTAGGTTTGTTTTAATTACCTCTGATGTAACTCAGATTTATTGCTGCACAACGACGTGTCTCAGTATTTTCACAAATGAAATATTGAGTTCTCCAGATATGTAGCTGTCTCAAGCTGGAGCATCTGGAAATCCACCAAAATAATCGCATCACTGAAACGATCAGAGTAAAATATCTGAACAAGACTTATGCTAGAGAAAATGGAGCAAGCCTACTTGGTGTTCTCATCCGAGCACAGTGTTCATGATGTTAAGACATAACCTCGACATCATGAACACTGTGCCTTAATACAGTGAACCTTAACATCTGACCATATCCAGGATCCATTTGTAATTGGAGATCTCAGCCGCAAATCCCATATACTCTGCAGATTCTTTTTTCCTTTCTCCTAATGTCATTGTAAGATCTTGCCCCACCTTGCATAACAGGGGCATCTTGTTCCACCTCACTCTATTTACGAAAGATGAGTGTACTCACTTTGAAATTAATTTATGATTAAGAATAATTTTAAATAATACTTGAGTATTGATATGTATTATTTTAATACTCATTTAAAGCTCGTCAAAATTATGGGTTGGAGTTATTTTATTCAAAGTAGTCAAGGAGACTGGAAGATATGAGTATGATGTTTCGTAGCAAGAAAAAGCATAATTTCAAAACACTACATGCACAAATATGATCCATTTTCTTTATCTTCTGGGACATTTCTTTCCGATGGTACAGCCTCATAAGTGTGCCAAAGTCTGAGGTCTCGGCCTAGCTTCAGGTGTGCTTTTTAGGTCATCTCTACCGAGATGACCTAATAAAGCCGGACTAAATGTCAATCCGTCCGTACGTACGTCCTTCCGTCCGTCAACAATTTTTCTTTCCGATCTTGATGAAACTTAGTATGTGGGTAGAGGTCGATGAGTGTAGCACAACGATATAACTTTTGTCCGGGTTCAAGGTCAGGGTCAAGGTCACGAGGTCACGTAACTTATAAAAATTGCCATTTTCAAAACCTATCTAGTCTGCCATTCTACAAGATATTCGGCAACTGTTTTTATTGATTATGATAGTAAAAAATATTATCTTGTATCTAACCGGACAGATTTTTGAATTTCCGTCCCGTTTGGCCGCCACGTAACCTGGAAGATGGTCAAAAACACCTCCCGGTACAAAGAAAACTTTTTACTTCCGATCTTGATGAATTTGGTATGTGGGTAGAGGTCGATGAGTGATACCCAACGACATATTTTTCCCCGGATTCGAGGTCAGGGTCAAGGTCACGAGGTCACGAAAGTTGTGAAAGTCGCCATTTTCAAAACCTATCTAGATCTGCTCATTTTTAGGAGATATCTGGCAACGGTTCATCAATTATGATAATAAAAAACATTATAGAGATGACCGTCACCCCCACACGGGGGTAATTTTTTTATTCTTTATTTATTGGACATCCTACGGATGTAAATGAACACTTGCTTTACTCTGCACGAGTTGCACATCATGTGCACGGAATTTCACCTCCTAACTCTAACTGCGCCTTGTATGTATTGTTATTTTTTAAAACGTTTCTGTACACCACCCTTGAGGCTCGGTTTGCAAGCCGCCGTCTACAATTCCAATAGAAGAGATGTTATTACTCTTTTATGGAAAATGTTTTTTGAACATTTTTTATCCTCTAAAATAGACTGCAGTGAACACACAGTCATGTTTAAAAGAATGGCCTTGAAAACCCCACTGAAATTGTCCTTATGAAAGGGCACAGACAAATACACACCGCATTTTATTTAGGTAGATTTTTATTCCATTAGAGCAGACCCAATTTCAAAGTGCTCAGTTTTTCAAAGTGCTAAAACCTGACCATCATGAACTTATTATCACTCAACAATTAATTAGTTTTGTTGGAAGCAAGAAGGAAAATATTTTAGTGTGTAAAACCTCCTGCTTTGTACTTTCAGAAAACATGGTGTTTAGAAGAAAAAAAAAATCAGTGAAAAAATGTTTTTCTCCCTCATTCCTGAGCTTAGACTTTGTATGCAGAAAAATAATAATAATGGAAGAAACTCCCTTTATAAAGAAAACTGAAATTAATCTATTTTTCTATTACTGGCTTTCAAATTTTGAGCAATTATACATACCTTTGAAAAGCTGTTGGTTTTGAGTTAGAATGCTACAACTACTGCTTTTATAATAATTTTGTTTCAGGAAACTTTGAAAGAAATATTATTACAATGAAATTCCGACGATTAAAAACCTTTTCATTTGCACAATGTAGTGACCATGAAACAGAATTATATGCCCGAGTAATGGCATCAAGAGTGTAATCTTCATGTTGTGGCTTATGTAGGAGCATCAGGGTTAGTCATTGTCCATTGGACACTGCAGGACAGGCAGGTTAAGAGGGAAAGGGCTGCAAAGCTGGCAAAAAGCAAAAGCAATTGGAAACAGCTCAAAATGTTTTGTTCTTTTTCACACTTTAGTCATTTCAGGATTGCTCCCAATGAAAAAAAATTGGTGCTTCTCCTAAAATTAGAAAATAATGAATGTGACCAGATTGTGAATGATAACAAATTAGATTTTTTTGTTGCCAACAAAAAATTCGTCAAATAGCTCCATAGAAAGAAGCTGCGAATGAGACACCATGTGATTCCAGGAAATATATTTTGATGGAAGTTTGCAAATCAAGGAAGCCAAACAACTGCAAGAGGCAGGTTTGTTTGTTTTTAACGTGGAAGCTCATAGGTGCCCCTTGTGCAGAAAGAGTAATTGCGAGCTGCAAGCTTTACGCTGGGCCGCTGAACTGGCACAGACATTACCTCTGTCAGCTGACCCAAGTCTTGGAAATATTTTCACAGCTTGTGATAAGGACAAAAAAGAGCAACAAAAAGTTCACAGCACGGCACATCACATCACCATCACAAAGCACAAAACTAAGCCATTCGGAAATCAAACACTCTCGTACAATCCGCTTGGCACACAGAAAACCATGACCAACCGGTGCCTGCAAGTTATCAAAAGGGCAGGTTTGGGGTCATCAATGGTTCAACTGGGCCATTATAATTATTTCACTGGAAAAGTCATTGAAAATTAAAAACAAATAATGACAATAAATATGCAGTGAATTCAACAAGTAAACATCATATGAAACTTGTGTACATACCAATGCTTGATTTTGATTTACCAATTGTATTAATTGTGATATACATTATGGAAAAAAAGTATTCAGCTTAACTATAAAGGCATAATGCATCCATACAATACTCAGCATTCTGGTTGGGATAAAGTGAACTATAGTATTGTATGGCTCGTTTAACAGCTATAGAGCATTCTCCAGCATGATTTAGTCCTGCCAGACAATCCCCTACCTTATAAGTCCGATTACTGTTGACTTATGATATTGGTATAAGGATACACTGCTGCCAATGCTTGATCTATTACAACTTTCCCTTGTGGAGCTAACTCGAGACCACAAGTGCAATGTGTGAGAATTAATATCACCCCTCTCACAATGCATCTGAGCTGACAGCTACTCCCTCCCATTGCGTATCAGAGTGAACGGCTACTTGAAACGGCAAACTTTTCAAACACAGTGTTTTCTATAAACAATTGGAGTCTCTTTGACATCCAATGGCAGTGTACTTCCCTTTAAAAGGAAATTCCTCTGATATTCTCTTCTGTCATATTGCTCACTTACTGTTTGCTTTTCTTATAACAATCATCTTGTCTTGGTATTACAGTTATTATTGTTATGATTAGTTCTTAACATAGGATTACAATACCCTTCATTTTGCATTTTATTGTCTGATTTTTTGATTGAGGATTTTGATCGTCTGAATAACGATGATATGAAAAGGGATGTAAAAATTAAGTTAAGATCTAGTACAATTTTTTTTTATATATTAAGGTAGAATCCCAGAAGTCTTGTAATTTTCCCTAAATATCAAGAAGCTCTTTCACCAAACATACCAACTTCTTCAATAGTTACGGTCTCTTCTGTTGCCTCCTTGCTGGCACCAGCACTGTTGTAAGCTGCCACGTAAAACTTGTACTTGGTGTATGGCTCAAGATCTGTGGCAAGCCAGATTTCTTCAGAGACCTCAAAAGCTTGGCGAGCTCCAAGAGGTTCGGAATCATTAACTGGAGGAGGAGTGGAGGGTGGGGTGAGGGGAGGGTGTTTGGATTGAGAAACACAGAAAAGCAGTGAGAAGTGTTGAAAATAATTAAATATCATGTGTCAACTGTATTCTACTTTGATTCATCTTGAGACGGTAAAAATATAGACGGTATGTGTCTGAAGTAGAATAATGCTTTAAATAGTGAATCACTGGTTTATAATATAACTAGCAGGGACCATGTAAATTCTGCGTCATGTAAAATGTGACTTCAAGACCTCAACCCTTCCCCCTCCCCCAAATTACAAGTCTCAACCCCCTCCCAACCCTCAAGCTCCTTCTCCCAACACCATGCCGCCCCCGCCCCGACTCTCTGTCCTCCCCTACCCCTTTTTTATACGCCCGATATATATATATATATTAACGGGGCGTATTATGTGATACCGGTCGTCCGTCCGACTGTCTGTCTGTCTGTCCGTCTGTCCGTTCCTGTCCGCACTCTAACTCCCAAAGTTTTCAACTTTCACGTTTCATATTTGGTACATAGGTACAGACTGTGGAGACGGTGTGTCGCGACATATGTTCGTCATCCAAAGTGTTGCCATAGCAACCAGGATGCTGTTTTCCATGTAGTAGCACAATTATGTATACCTTTTTGTTTATTCTTCTTCAAATCCTCAAGTCCCATCCCCCACTCTAAGTCTGCAACCCCCTCCAACCCCAAGTCCTCAAACCACCCCCAAAACAAAGGAATTTTTCTCGTTCCTCTATGCCTCCTCCCCCCAACCACAACTCTGTGCTCCCCTCCCCCTTTCTTCTTAACAACATTCCTGTTCCTGTTCATTAAGAACAATGTTAAAAGTAAATATAAAAACGTTTAATTCACAATCTTGTGTGATTCGTCATCTCTCGGTTCTTCAGTAAAAATAGCAGATAAGTAAGCTAAATGGTAAAAAAAACCCCAAAAAACCATATATGGTCATTAGTAATGGAAGGAATAATATACAAGCGGAACTCCTCGGAAAAAGACCTTTATCATGATATGGGTTTATGATCCCTGGTTGAGCAGCTTAAGAGAAAATCGTCAGAAAGACAACGAATAAAACAAACAGAATAAGCTTATTATTTATATAGATTGTTCATTAAAAAATATTAAGGGGGTATAAATAAAGAAAGCATTCTGCATACAAATAAAATCACGCACAGAAGACCATTGGGATATTGAGGACAATGAAATTCAGCTCATTGTTAAGGAGTCAAATTACTAATTGTTGCAAACAATCCACTGTGCTTTGTTTTTTTTCTCTTAACATGACTTTTCCCCCCTCTTTACTTTCACAAAATATAAGAACAATGCATTATTAGAAGTATAAGTTAACGGAAAACAATGCATTAATTAAGACTTTCAAAAAAAACCCTCCAAGCTGAGGCATATTTTTGGGGGATTTGTGTTTGTTTGAATCCTACTTGAAATTGGATGGAATGTTGTGAATGTAATTATAGTGCATTGTGCTTCTGTGAACAGCAGCAGAGCAGTGTGTGCATTCCGATAACAAGCATTGCAGTCACATGCACTTCCGTCATTTAGTGAGCTTGCACCTCAAACAGATAGCTCATCTGTCCCAGGAACTGACAGCCTCCTTCAAATGCATCATTCAGTTGATTAGGTGTTCATGTAGCTGGTGACAAAATGCTAAATAATGAGATTTGTGGACAAAATAAATCACTGTTTGCACATAATAAACTGGATACTTTTGTTTGCTTGTCATACAGTATGAAAAATGCTTAAAATCAGGAGCAGAAACAAATGTTCCTTGCTGTTAAGTAGTCTGCCAGCTTCCTCCTCAAGTTGCTTGCTATTTTGCTTCCTGTGTTATTTTGCTTCTTCAAGTTGCTTATCAAAAGCCTTAAACCAACGATATACAATTGCTGGGAATTGTAAAATGAATGTGAATGAATGAGCTAACATTTTTTTGACAAATCCTTGCATGTTAATCCTGTGAAGTAGGAGGGTGATTGTATTGAAAGGAACGTTTTTACTGTCCGTCCGTCAGTCCCACCTGTGGTTTTTCAGACTTTTTTCCCCATACCCTTTAACATATTCAACTGAAACTTGGTACATGGCTTTATTATGATAAGTTACAGAAAAAAGTTTGAGTTTCAGTTATGATGTACGTTTGTTTGTCTGTCTAATTGAAGACCTGGAGGGAAGACCTGGAGGGTCCGTTTGTTTGTCTGTCTAATTATGATGTCATACATTAGGTGGTGTGGCAGCCATGTTGGAAAAACAGAAAACTTTGGACCTCTGAATCTCTGAAACTGCACCAAGGAAAAAATTGAAACTTGGCACAAGGCAAGTACTCCTCCTCAGGAATAAGTGTGATTTTTTGATGACATCATAGGTGCCTTTGTTATGACGTCATAATTGCAAATGTAGAACACCACATCTGAGCAGTATGAAAATTTTTGAGGTTCATATAGGGATAAAATGGTGCACAGAAAAAAATTTGATGATGTCATTGGTCACGTGATTTGGCAGCCATATTGTTTTGTTTTGTTTTTCGACCTTCAAAAATCTTCTTCTCTGAAGTGGCTGAACAGATCGAGGCGAAACTTTGCACATATGACCGCCTATCCATGAGGAACTAAAATTTACACATATGATGTCACAGGTCACATGGTTTGGCAACCATACTGGATTTACCCTAAAACCTATAAAAAAAATCTTCTACAGAACGGCTGGACAAATCGAGGGGAACTTCACACAAATGTTCCCCAAGCCATTGGTGTACAAGTTTTTAAGGAATAATTGATGGATCTCACAGTTTGGCAGCAATATTGGATTGAAGAAAAATATTAAATAATGTTTTCTCTGGAACTGCTTAATCAATCGATGTGAAAGTACACATTTATGATCTATTAGTGATGGGGAATATGTTTTTCTTTTTTTAGCAGCGTCTCGCCGAGCGAACGCTGCTCATAGAGAGCTCGGCGTTGTTCTTCTTCTTCTTCTTGTTCTTGCTCTTCTTCTTCTTGTGAAGACAAAACCTTAATCTCTAGGACTCGGCTCTTGTATATACAAGATCCGGATCTTCCTTAAATACTGAGCACATGTACACATCCTCACATAGACGGTGCCTTTTGAGAGCGTCTATCATGAACTTTAAATATATTCGGACATTTGCTTTCAAGTTTCGAAAAGTTCACGTTACTATTTAAAGATTATTCCATTTATCGTATTGTAATTTCGTAAATACATTATTTATTCGTAAATACACGATATATCGTAATATGTAAATACATTATGACGGGTTTCGCTATTGGCTTAATCAAGGCACGTGACGAAATATCGGAAGTTGTTGTTTTTTTTTTTGTTTTTTTTTTAGCCGACAAAACCTTTAGGACGCTGCTCTTGGACACATTTGTCCTTGTTTTGTATCTACTGTCTAGGCTCATATGAGACGAACACACAGAACATACAACAAGGGAGCAGAAGACGAGAAGGCAGGAGAGGAATGAAAAAACAGTGTGGAACAGAGACATGAGATCTTTGGAAGGAAAATGGATAGGGCGGGGTACACAGGGTAAGCATGATGGACACTACAGGACTTTCAGGTTTAAATTTCAACTTGATGGGAAGCATGTCTGGCAGGCATAATTATTTTATATTTTATATGGGTTCTTTTGGGTTTTTTTTTTTTAAAAGGCTCACTTGACTGTGCCTGGATGGGTTTGAGGGTAGAGGAGTAGCAGCTGAAATGCTAATCCTATCCAGGTTCTTCCTGATGACTTCATCTTTGCTTTTTGCTTGTTTTGGTTCCTTCTGATTACTTAAATGCAGGACTGTACCGATTTGGTCTTCCAT
>CM068964.1:63592409-63624991 GCA_035128595.1 Eptatretus atami
AAAAATGTGCAAAAACAGATCCCTGCAACTACAAACCAATCAGCCTTCTCCCAATCATCTGCAAAGTTATAGATCCATCATCGCTTCAGACATTAAATCGCACATATGATGTCATCGGTTAAATCATTCCCCTTCTCCAATGGCTTGATTTCTGATCATCAATTTGGATTCAGACCAGGTCACTCTACCCTGGATATGCTGCTTCTGCTCTCCCAACAATGGATGGAGATCCCCAATGCCAGACATGAGATCAGAGCCATCGCCCTAGATGTATCCCGTGCCTTCGATACAGTCTGGCACCCTGCCCTGCTCACCAAACTCTCTTCCTATGTTATCCAAGGACATCTCCACTCATGGCTCGCAGACTTCCTCTCCTGTCGCAGCCAACATGTGGCTCCAAATGGAGTTCTCTCATCCCCTCTTCCTGTCCAGGCTGGAGTTCCTCAAGGCAGTGTTCTGGGCCCTGTTCTTTTTACCAGTCCATGGTTTTCATCAATGATCATCAATTTTACCAGTTTTCATCAATGATCTCTCCGACTCTCTTGAAAATCCTCTTTATCTGTATGCTGATGACTCCACCCTCTGCCGTACCATCTGTCATCCCTCAGATCGGCAAGCAGCAGCCTTTTCACTCTCTGCAGATCTGGATAAAATAACAAGCTGGTCAAACATGTGGAACATGTCTTTTAACCCTGACAAATCTCACATTCTCACTATGTGTCTCTGAAAGGACCATCTGGAAAACCACCCCATCTACTTTCTCAACAATCCTCTTGAAGAAGTCCTTTCATTCAAGCTTCTGGGTCTCACTATCTACCATGATCTTTCCAGGGAAAAACACATTTCCAACCTGGCCTCCAAAGCCAGTCGCCGACTGGGCATCCTCTGTCGTGCATAGTGCTTCCTTGGCACACCTGAGCTCCTGACCACATTCAAAGCTTTTGTCTACAACCTGATGGAGTACTGCTCTCCACCTTGGGCTGGTGCTCCTGCCTCTCACCTTGCTTAGCTTCACACTGTGGAAACCAAGGCTTTTAGGATCAATGCTACCTCTCGCGATGAGGCTGAGTCTTTGGGTCTAAAAAATATTACCGTATTCTTCTGTGTGCATGTGCGATTGGGACAAGATTCCGTACATTTTGCCAATTTCAGAGCCAAAGTACTACTAAACTGCAGGTTTGGGTTCCACTTCATGTTCCACATATAAATTTCAATTAAAATTAAGTTGTTCCTCCTTCATATACTGTACGGATGTCTGGAGACAGACAGACAGACCGGTCAAGTGAACCAATTGCTTAACTCTGCTTGCGTGTGGTAATTTTTTAAAACTTCAGTCATAAGTATAATTATTTTATTTCAACTGTTGCAATAAACGAATAGTTCTTGCACTTAAGCTGTTTTTAACATCTTCATATGTGTGTTTGTACAACCGAGATAATTTTACGGGGAGAAAAAAAAACTTTAAAAATAATGTATTCTGGTTTAGAAAAATGAAATTTTCAGCTCAGATACATGAAAGCATAAAATCAACTGTTTCTGGTGTTGATGCCTCAAAGAAGACACATCTAACTAAAACCCACGATTATCACAGTGCTGAACAAAGAATACCCCATAGGTCAATGCAATCAACTAGTGTGGCCTTTTCTTTGAGCAGTGAACCACAGTGATGAGAAAAGCAAACAGGAAAGCTGTCCTAATGAGAGATCGTTAAAACCAAGGAGGAAGAAACTTGCTTAGACATTTCTCTCCTGTCATTGCCGTGTTGGTTCACAAAACCAAAGTACTTTCTAAATTAAAAACTTTTCAGAACTATTGCGATCTCCCCAAATTTTCCATCGCAGAAATGCCAGCAAATGTAGACATTTTAATTAGTGGCATTCATTAAAGCACTTCCAGAAGTAAAATAAAATTGTTAAGCTACGTCTTAATGCTCAAAAAATGTCAGTCTCAGACAGCGATTTTACAGTTGTGTGCAGAAAGCCCCAACGTGCGTGGTCATCATTGGTTAGATATTTATCAGTATGCCATCCTGATGAGAGCAAATATGCCCAAAATCCGGATCGTGGTTCCGTTTGATGTTTAGCTGATGATGACCATATAATCTTTGTCTGTTTGACAGTCACCGGGCCAAGGTCTCTGTGTTGGAGGCGATGCTTTGGTGTGGACTGTGTCCAATGGGGATCGGTGGAGTGATCGTCACACTCCACATGTTTCGATTTACCTTCAAATATATATATATATATATATATATATATATATATATATATATAGTACATATACATGTTGTTGTTCGTCTTTGGGCTGCTCCCGTTAGGGTCACCACAGCGGATCATCCGTTATGATCCGCATGCTGATTTGGCATAGGTTTTACGCCGGATGCCCTTCCTGACGCAACCCTGGTCGCCTCTTACGACACAGGGTAAGGATTGGGTTTCCATGATTCCGGGCTGCCCTACACCCTCTCATAGCGTGGCCCAGCGAGAGCTCCCATCCTCAAGCGTTCGCTCCAACCCAAGCCTCCGAGTAGCCGGATTACAGGCGCACGCCACTACGCCCGGTATATACATATACATATATATCTCTATTATAATACCAAGCTTGCACACTAAAAACTCGGCTCGCTGTCACACGATCCCTATGAAATTGCTGTGGCACTTAGCGGACATGCCGACAATGTTTGGGAAGTCTTGGCGTTCCATAGTACCACTTGCATTTTGCACAATGCGTATTTTTGTCATTCCCCGTGTACGGTCTGTCGTCTGCTACCAGCTATGTTGTACTGCTATCCCGTGCATGTGCACGGGTATCGCTAGTATACATATATATATATATATATATATATATATATATATATATATGTTTTTTTTGTTTTTTTAACCTTCAAAAATGCTACTGTAATCACTAGTTCATTCTCTACACAAAAGCTACATCAATGTTGTCATACTTTCTTGTTGGAACCCAGTTTTGCAAGAAGTCAATGTAGAAGGAAGTCATCTGCAGTTTGACAGCACTAGTCAGATTCGAGATCGTTTTTCTGTCTTTGTTTTTTCACCACACATCACAAAACATTTATGCCTACAGCGACAGAACATGTTAATCACCTTCCCTCTATTTTACATTTGTTGATACACTCTGATGATCAATATCTTGGAACTTGCTGAGAACTTTCGGCTGTCCTGCAGCGGTGATCCATCTGCATCCTAACCCTTGCAGTTATTTTATAAGTACTACATATTTATCCCTTTCTAGACTCTAATTCTAAGCAATTTTTCTGAATGCTGTCGCGTTATCGTGCAGTCGAGATCACATGTCACATTACATGATCAATTTAATGGAGATACGTACCCAGTTCACAGCAACGACAACTCCAAAACATTGTGGGAAATAAAAACGCAAAGTTCCAAAGACGTGTGTGGGAGGGAATAGGATTTTATATTTCTTGGCATGAAAAATGCAACTATGTTAAAATCCATTGAACTACTCCAGAGGAATTAAGTAAAATGTTCCATGACAACTAGTTCATTCAACACAATTTTGGCCAAATAAGAACTTCAGCTGACACCATCTAGTGTGAAATGTCAAAATATTTCAAGAATATATTGGGGGGGGGGGGGATAATGTCCTTGATGGCAAGTTACACTTGCAAACACTGAATGTGCAGGATAGTCATTTTTATTATTATTATTATTATAGAAAATGTTTTTGAGTGGGGGTTAGGTAGAAGGTTAGTCGTGTTATAACAAATTTCTGACACAACAGATAGTCCATGGATCGCATCTCATGATCTCGTTTCGTCAAGTCGTGTCCGACTTCTGGTGGCATTCATAATCAGATTTCTCCAAACATCTCTATCCTACACTGCTTCCCAAAGCTCACGTAGATACAGCTTGGATGTAGCCTTTTCCCCAAACCGAAAAAAAAGATGAAAAATTTAAAACCAAAAAAGAATTGCATAATATACAATACACACTGCTGAGTGTTGTAGTTTGCATCAAATCTTACATAGTGCATTGGAAGCAATATCTAAACTCGCAACACGAGTAATGCGTGTTTACCCAAAGGTCAAGGCACCCACACTGTCTGCACTGATGATCAACAATGTGAAAATCATCCAAAGATCGCATTTGGCAAGGTGAAGTGCAGCCAGCAATGGAGACCATAGACATCCATCATACATGCTGCATAACCCTGAGCTGATCTTAGATTGAAGCCTCGCTCAACTCAAGTGGTCAGCTGATGAGGTGCCAATAAACCATAACGTGTTGTAACCTGACAATGTTGTCAACACAATAAAATCAACCGAAAAATGACTAATGTTAATCAGTTCAAAAGTTTTTGTTGGTTAAATATCACCCCATATATTTGACAATGTTTCCAATAGGATCATTTATCTATTTCTCACTAAACTGCCGTCATTGTTGAGTTGGCCTCTCAATGGTGGATCTATCCTACGACAAGCATTTATCGAACAAGCAAGCATCACTAATCAAACCATTGATAGCCATATGATCTTTGTATTGCAGATAACAATGACAACTGTAATGAGAGTAAAATTAATGACAACATTCACCATGTTGAGAAACTTCCAGTTGTGAAAATGGTGATTGTGATGTTATTTAGCTACGGTTATAAATAGAGTGATGATGAACGAAAGGTGGATATCAGAATTCAAAGCCGCTGATACCCGATGTTCAACAGTTTGTTTATTATGATACTAATGATAATGATCGAGATGATGATACATCTTCATTAGGATAAAACTTTCATGTTTTAATAATATTAATAACAGCATGGGAATTGATGAAGGAGGTTAGCATTCCATCTGACAAAAATGCTTGCAGTTTATATTTCGATTCACCAAAATAGTTTCGTTGTTAATAATTAAGAAGGATAAGAATTATTTTGTAGAGTTGACAGACAGTTGCTCTTCAGGGCATTTTAAATCCAAACTCCATTTATGACCTGTAGTTCTTTTTTTCTTTAAATATATATGTACACTATCGATGCTCATAGGAGAGCTTGGTGTTCTTTTCATCCTTTTCTCTTAAAGGTGATACTTTAACACACAGCTACAGAAATTACCATTTGCCATAAATTTTGGAACTCTTTAAAGGAAAGCTACCTATCTGGAGGTCTTTAAATGATCATATCATTTTCATAGCATGTATGATCTATTTGAAACAATTAATCTCAACATCGGTGATTATTTTTAAAACCATATTTTGGTCAAGGGTGCAATAAATGTAGCAGGCTTTTAGAGTCTGTAATTTAGTTCATTAAAACCCAGGAAAGTTATTAGCAGTTTGGATATACAGTAACATCTGCAGGGATTCCATATTAAAGTGGTCTTCACAAAGGTCTTGAACAAGGTGCACATGTCATCACAATATCTCGTGGTATTTTTTGTATACATGGTCGAGGCTCTTGGATGAGCAAGTACACAGAACGGATCAGGACGTAAGAGACAAAACAGGATGCAAACAAGGACACAAAACATGACGACAAAGAACAGTAGAGGGAGGGAGGACACCAGCAACAGAGTTGAAGACAAACAGAGAGGAAGACTTGTCAAACAATGGTGGGAGAGAATTGGAGGCAGGAGAGGATGCATGGGGTGGACAAGATGGATATAGAAGGAAACTCTCAGGAGTGAAACCTGGAAATTTGGAAGGAGGAGGGATTTGGGTGGGGTTGGGAGGGTGGTTAATGAGGGGAGAAAAATTCATGGTTTTGGATTGGAGATGATATGAGATGGTGGTGAACAGCTGTTTTGAAGACTTGAAGGGAAGAATGAATTGAAGAGCATGTGGAAGTTGGTTCCACAGGTGGGATAAGAGGGACAAATGAGTGGAGGTGAGCAGTGATCCTGGATCGAGGTAGTTTAACCAGAAGGGGGTTGTTGGTGGTCGTGTGTACCATGCAGAAACGTAAGGAGGGGGTCTTGGGGGGGGGGGCACAAAACACGGCAAAAGCAGAAGCTGCAAGACAGAAAGGAAGCGGTAGAAGACAGAGACACTACCACCCTGTCTGCAATGGCGAAGTGATGGGATCATCGACTCAGCTTCATCGCAGGAGATTCCAATCATTTTTTTTACATCAAGTTTCTACCATACAGTATTAAAATGTAAACCACCGTTTGAATTTTCAAAAGGGTCATTGTTTCTAACCATAATTAAGGCATGTCTAATTTGAGTTAAAACTGTAATTAAGTACCAGCGACATTCAATGGACTGGCGTCATGTGTGGACCAGACCAGGGTGGGTACAGAAAGGATATCCATTCCCTGAAGGTCATTAATGAACCAACTGAGTGTTTTCTATATTGAAAAACGAGCAGGTATCATAATGGGTTAGCCTGTTTATGTTCCTTTCTGAACCCCTGGCTCACCATATTAGCAGAAAACTAAGATTCAAATCCCCTATACCATATGTGTTTATACATGATCTAATAATGTTCTCTGCCTCCTCCTCTTCCCTTTATAAGGGGTGAGGTCCAATGCCACCAAGCTTCTGCCCTGCCTTGACCACAATACTCCTTCATCTCCCTCTGTTCTCAGTCAACTCCCTCCACTCTCCAACCACCCTCACCTGTCCCTCCTCACACAATCCTCTCATCTCACTCATGGTCTACCTCTTTTCCTCCTACCTTGTTCCCTCAACCTATCCGCTCTTGCCATTCTCTCGTCCCCCATTCCACACCAAGTGTCCAGCCAATCTCAGCCAGCATTTCACCAATCTCCCCCTCAAACTCATCTGCACACAAATCTCCTCTCTCAGTTCATCCATCCTCTTTCTATCCCCCCTCTTCACTCCCGCAATCCTCCTCCTTGTGATTAATATAAAAGTACCCTGATGTGGTTTCCAGAAGCTTATCATCAAAATGCTTGTCGTTAGATTTAAACCCATAAAATTTAAGATTTCAATTCCATGTTCTAACCACCCTCAGTCACAGAATTGATGACACACCAAAATTCAATTTGAATTTGAATCAAATCTCCAAAACCATATTCAATAATAAATCACTGATCAAACAAAGTAACAAACACCAACATAATTGGAAATATTTCAACAGTTTCTGGTACACCAAACAGCATTTCAAGAAGGAATGCCTTGTAACCACAAACACAGGCAACTGTGTGTATTTTTCAGGCAATTCGGGAGCCGTACACAAACGTTTCAGGGCTATCAGGAGCCTTACAATGCTTAAAACATCATCTGCAATGAAAAGCAACAACCGGTTCCTGTTGGACATCCACCCGTAGTTACTTGGAGTTACTAGACTTAGTTGGTGAGTTACAAGACCAGTAAGCTACTTACTGGATTGATAAGCCACTTTGTATCCTTTCAGGATGCCGTTGGGGTGCCTCGGAGGTTTCCACTGCAGCAACACTGATGTGAGGTTGTGATTCACTACCCAGAGGTATTTCACAGGCCCAGGTGCTGAAAAAGAGACATAATGCATTTACCCTACAAAGTAAGAGAAGACACAAATAAAGTATCTTTGGACAGAGGCATCTCTGGCCTCAACAAAAAACAAGTACCGTTCTTTTGCGATGGAATAATAGGATAAGTGGAATGAAGAAGGAAACTAAGGTGGATAAGGTGTTTGAGTTTGAACCTTTCCGTAAAATGGGTCTTCCTAAACAAGTGCGCTGCAGTATAAGGCAGGGAGATAAATGCATTTACTTATAGAACGATTCATAGAAGAGATTATGGGACTGACATGATGGCCTTGAGGTATGCACACTTGCTTCTGAGCTTTCTAGCCTGTGTTTGAATCCCGACCCAGCTGTCAACTATCATCCCGATGTTTCACAGGCAGGGTGATTCGTCATTGGGTGTGCCGTCCTTCGGATGGATGTTAAATGGGTGCCCTGTCTACCAGCATTAATTGTTGGATGTTAAAGATCCCATGGTGTCCTTCACAAAGAGTCGGCAAGCTATTGCCAGCACCCTGAACAAATTACAAATTCCCAACCTACAGAGGGAATTGCATCAGTGGCACCGCTGCACCCTCAGCCAATTATGCTACCCTGTAGCCTTGTGCTGCATGTGAAAGAATTAAATGAAGAAGAAGAAGCTGAAGAGTTTGAACTTCGACAATTGATCGGCAGAAACTGCCAATGTGAATCGCAATACTTACGGCCTTCTGGCATATGGATGATGATGGGGGGGTCACTTGGAGGGCCTTCCCCCTTTCCATTCACCACCCGGATATCCATTTTGTATGTGCTGAAAGGCTTTAGGCCAGGCAAAATCCCAGACGTCTGCGTTGGTGGAAATTTGAACACTTCCTTTTTTACGTGTCGCCGCTGTCGACCTGAATTTTCCCTCGTTTTCTGGTAGGACACCTGGAGGCAACAAATGGAAGATTAGATGAGAAATGACACCCACTTGAACAGCCTGTCTAATAGCTGTAGAAAAGGCAATGGCTTCTGAAAGGCCCTTGACAAGAATATACTTTTGCAGGAAACAACCGGCACAAATATTGAGGAATTGCTTAACAATCTTGCGACACATAAATGCAATTATCTTTTTGTCAATATTTCAGACATTTTGAAGTATTACTGCAACACAAAATATGCAAATTCCTGATGAATGCACAAGTTGGGCTTGCAAAACCGAGTGATTTATTTATTTTTAATTACCAGGGGGGATGAAAGTGGTGGGGCCAGGATAGTGCAGAGGTAGCATATTTGCCTTTGAGTTGTGTTGTCTGGGTTCGATTCCTGACCCAATCATAAACTGTCATCTTTGGTGCTTCGTGGACAGAGCAAGGTATCAATCAGTGTCCCATCTTTTAGAAGGACATGAAGCCTTGCGTCTACTCTGTGAGATTTTCTGGAGGCTGTGAATTATTCCACAATATATTTTGCAAAGAGTAGGCTGTTGCGGTGGCAGCACCCCGATCCATTTTCAAAACTCCTTCACTATCCAATCATCTGTGACTTTGGTGTGATCACCAAAGTCACATGAAAGTGTTATCACCAAGATCCACATTCGTCAACCAGTGCAGCAACATATGTACAGCAACAATAGGACTTGATGACTGAATTGGAACACTCAGTTCTCAAGGGTGAAAAGTCAAAGCTGATGCAAAACTAATACCTCTCACAGTCTTCAGATACAGGTTTCTTAGTCAATGTATGGTTCTGCCAAAAACACAACTTTCAAGGTAAAGTTTCAAAATCCTGTTATAACTGGAAAGTTAAAAAAAAAAATTCATATGAAGATTAAAGCTCAACAATTTAATGTTTTTAAGATTGCAAACAAGTAAATTATAGTTCTTCTCATATACACACTGGAATGACATCACGTCTTTTTTAACATATGGTCTCAGATCGTGGAAAAGCTAGGACAAAGAACAGACAAAGGGAACAGCAGGAGAAAGGGGAAATGCAAATAGCAGGGCAGAGGGAGAAGGTATTCGGAGATGGACAAACAAGGGATGCAGGTAATGATGAGGGTTATGGGAGAATGCAAGGGGTGGACAAGATGGATACATCAGAAAAATCTTGGGAGGGGTAGGGGTGGCTTAACAAGTGCAGAAAAAATCATGGCTTTGGATGGAGGGTGACCTGAGATGGAAGTGAACAACTGTCTTGAAGACCTGGAGGGAGGAATGAGATTGAAGAGAGTATGGAAAATGTTTCTACAGGTGGGAAAAGAGAGGAATAAATGAGTGGAGGTGAGTAGTGGTTTGAGATTTAGGCAGTTTCACTCTGAGGAGGTTGCTGGTGGACTGTCTGTCCTGCAGATACTTGGGGGGGACAGAGTTTCCACGGCGTCAAGCTGAGCAAGGTGTGAGGCAGTGGAGCCAGCCCAAAGGGGAGAGCAGTACTCCATCAAGCTGCAGTTGAAAACCATGGAGGTGAATAGGAGTTCAAATGTGCCTATGAAGGACTTTGCATGACGGAGGATGCCCAGTCGCCATCTGGCTTTGGAGGCCAACTTTGAAATGTGGTTTGTTCAAGAGAGAACATGGCTGAGAGTGAGACTCAAGACTTTGAGTGACTGAACCTCTTTGCGATGGCTTTTGAGAAACAGGATTTCTCAGGATTGCATGACATGTTCCAAGTGTTTGACAGACATGTATAAATGCACACAGCACAGACATGTATCGAGTCTTCTTGCAATACACAGACTATATTTTTCAGCAATAATGCACAATCTCCACCCACCCAGAGGCCAGGTACTCTGCTAGATTGAACAGAATTTGCATACTGGGTCACTGAATTGATTCACCAATCAAAACCTGTCTTTATTTGGATTTCGCAAGTATCGTGCTATGCAAGACATCTTCCTTGCTTGTTTGTCCAAACAGAATGTAAATATGTCTATTAATTACATTCTATTGAAATGATAATGGTAATGATAATGATCATAACACATAATGACAATGACAATGGTACATAATGATAATGATAATAATGATGATGATAATTATAATCGAACAAAATGAAAATGTTACAAAATGATAATGATCATAATAATAATATGATAATTGTCCATAATGATAATAATAATGATAATTATAATGGAACATAATGAACGTCTATAAAATCCATCCTGTTTGAACGTGAGTTGGACCATGAGTATGTCGATAAATGATGTACTATTAGACCGTGATTATGTCCATTAATTATGTATTATTGGAACATACCTTTTATACCTTTTAAACCCCTTTCTACTCTTCAGACCCCTTAGATCCTATTGAGAACTTTTAAAAACCATATGACCCTTTAAACTCTGTTAGACCCTTTCGCTATTCAGATCTTCACAGCATTTAATATCCTTTCAACAATTTTGACCCCCTATTTGACATTTTAAGACCCTTTAGACAAGTTAGTCCTCAAATTACACCCTTTAGACCCCTTAAGACCTTTTAAGACACTTTAGATCTTTTGACCTAATTAAACCTTCCGACTTTTTCAGAACTTCTGACCATTTCAGACCTTCCTTCCCCCCTTTTCAGCCCTTTGCCCTTTAGACCATTTAGACCTTTCATTTGCAACTATTGACCTTTCGTTTCATAAATCCTTCCATTTATTTGACACACAAAATGTACCACACAAAACAAGTCCGACCAAGGGTCTGCAATGTATGATTGCTCTTTCTAGTTCTTGATTTTAAAGAAAAAAATCATAAATAATCCTTTGGGGAAGTCAATAAAACCTTAAGAGTAATATTCTGAACTACAGACCAGTGTAACCTCCTGCACACCATCTGCAAGGCAATGGAATAAAGAATTTCTGCTGACCTTCAGTCTTATATTTCCTCCAACGCTGTAGTCACAGAATAAGTTTGGTTTCAATTCCAGCCACTCAATACACTATAGATGTGCTGTGAGTGTTTGCTTTAAGCAATGGATATCTACTCTGAACCTCAAGAAAGAGGTGAGGGCAATGTCATTGGACATGTCAGAAGTATTTAATACTGACATGCCACTCTACTCTCTAAAATATCCTCCAATAATCTCCTGCTTGAACGCCTGGTGGATTTATTTCATGTAAGGAAGTAGCACATTTCCCTGGGTGGCATTCTTTCTCATTTGGATGCTGGTGTCTCTCAGGGCAGTGAACTGGGTTTTCTTGTATTTCTCGTTTACATCAATAACAGGTATGCCTCTGTGGAAAATCCTTTATACAATTTGGCAGATTATTCACCATTGTGTTTTTGAGCCAATCTGGCCTCTAAGGTTGGACCTTGCTTAGAACTTTCCACAAAGCAAAGTCCTTCCTTGGATGCCATCAGCTCCGACCAGTGTGCAATTACTTTTCCACAGTTTCATGTAGAATGATTCTGTTAAAGCATTATGGCCAGCACATTAAACTAAGTTTTGCATACATTTTGTATTCCTGATAACAACGGTTCACATGAGTCAAGTTTAATCCAAACACATTGATTCAAAATCCCACTGAAACCTCATTAAGAGCAATATGAGAAGACAACAATAACCACAAAAGTGCAAAAACATTGAAAACTAGAATGGCACTTGGTAGAGCGCAAACCTCTGCCATGCAATGTCTGATGCAGTAGATCACATCAGGCCCAATAAATTTTTGAAATATCATGCTATATATTGTTTTTGGCCTCATCTCTCAATGGTGAAGAATCACTTTGAAAATTATAAAATTCTCATATCTGGATCTGGATTCGGATCATCACCAAAATGGAATCAATTCGTCCTTGTCACACAACCAACCCATCCACCAAGTTATGTTTGAATCTGTCCACAACTTTTTCAGATATCATGCTAGATATAATTTTTGGCCCTCTCTCTCTCTCATTGGTGAAGAATCACTTAAAAATTGTAGTGCCGAACCCGGATCTTCACCAAAATCTAATCAATTTTTCCTTGTCACACGTCCAACCTGCCCACCAAATTTCATCCAAATCCGTACACAACTTTTTGAGATATCCTGCATACAAAAAGACAAACAAAAAAAAAAAAGAAATATGTCATGCATAGCACGAAACTTGTGAAATCCATAAAATAAATTTGACCTCAAAAATAATCGGTGGTTGAATTCGATGACCAAATATGCAACTCCTCTTCAAATTTCAAGTCAATCGGATGAAAATTGCCAATTTTAGAAAAATGGCCTATGTTGACCTTTTGGCTGATGTTGACCTCAAAAATAATTGGTGGTTGAATTAAGTTTCCTGACATGCAAATCCTCTTCAAATTTCAAATCAATGGGATGAAAATTGAGGATTTCAGAAATTCCACCTAAGTTGTTGACCTTTGGCCTATGTCGACCTTTTTGTCTACATTGACCTCAAATATAATAAGTGGTTGAATTCAATGACCAAATATGTAACTCCTCTTCAAATTTCAAGTCAATCGGATGAAAATTGACAATTTTCGAAAGTCGACCGATGCAGACCTTTTGGCCTATGTTGACCTCAAAAATAATTGGTGGTTTAATTCAGTGACCTGATATGCAAATCCTCTTCAAATTTGTAATCAATCAGATGAAAACTGAGGATTTTAGAAATTTGAGAAATCTGTTGACCTTTGGCCGATGTTAAGCTTTTGACCTCTTGACCTCAAAACAACAGGCTTGTTGCTTATGACGAACTCTACCATGTGGTAAAGTTTTGCGAAGGTCGGTTTAAAATTGTGACCTATCGGCGATAAACACACAAACCAACAGACAAGCAAACACAGACAGAATAATGCATGCAACCAAGCAATATACTCGAAAAATCTTCAACTTTCACAAGGAACAAACAGACAGACAGGGGTGAAAACATAACCTCCTTCCACCTTCAGTGGCAGAGGTAATAAAATCCATAAGAGGTGTTACACCCAAAAGGATTTGGCATAGATGGAGAGAATATGGTGAGGTAGAGTGGCCTGCCTACCAAGTATTCTTTCAGATGTCCACGTAGTTCATTCACAGGAACAGGAAGCCAATGCAGCATTACTTGAGTGCTGTTCTCCTCAGTGTGCCTGAACTCTTTGGGAAAACTCAACGGAACTGCAATGATAAAGGAAAAAAAGATTAACGATTCGCTAGGGCTTATCAGGCCTCCACTGGGATTAAATCAGTTTGGCCTTCCAATGCAGTGTTTGCCCTAAAGAATGGTTCATTCTATGAGGAAGATACACCACAAGAAAGTACATCCTTTTTCCACAGTCTATTTCCCTCCCGACTTGACAAAGCTGACCTCTTGCTCACAAACTTCAGTTAAAACGTCAGTTTTCTAATACAACTGGCTGAGCCTGCCATCAATTCATCTGTAAAAGTTCCTGAAAAAACGCAGGCAGAATGCCAAGACGAGACAGGCACAGTGAGCAAAACCTGTCAGTAAGTGAAAAAGATTTTCGAAATGTCAGTGTGGATCGACTGAAATAAAGACGTGAGAGGCCAAGGGTTTCGCACTGAAAGAGAGTGCACTTCCACTGAAGAACATATCGCGACAAAGCTGCAGAGAAGCGACTCGTATGGAATCTCAGAAATGGTGCCAGCTACCATCATCAATCTCACATTGGGAGATGCAACAACATAATTCTCTATTGTGACAGTGCCTATAGAAAGTGTACACCCCCTTTCAAAATTTTCACCTTTTGTTGCCTTGTAGCCTGGAATTAAATTGCATCAAATCAGACTTTTTCCACCTTTATTTACACATCGTAGCCCACAACTTCCAAGTGAAAAACAAATTCTACAAATTCCAGAAAATTAATTAAAAGTACAAAACTAGAATATCTCAGTTGGATAAGTGTCCACCCCTCTTATAATAACAATTGTAAATTAGCTCAAGTGTAACCAATCACCTTCAAAATCACACACCAAGTTAATTGGCCTCCACCTGTGTTAAATTGTAGTGATTCTGATTATTTCAGAATAAAATCAGCTGTTCCTGGAGGTTTATTCTATTGGGTAGGGCATTTCACAGCAAGGACTGAACCATGAGCACCAAGGAACTTTCAAAAGACTTCTGGGATAAAATTGTGGAAAGGGACAGATCAAAGGATGGGTATAAAAAATATTTCAAAGGCCTTGAATATCCCTTGGAGCACAGTCAAGACAATCATTAAGAAGTGGAAGGCGTTTGTACCACCATGACCCTCAGAGATCAGGATGTCCCTCCAAAACTGGATGACCAAGCAAGGAGACTGATCAGAGAGGCCACCAAGAGGCCAATGGCAACGTTAAAAGAGCAACATGCCTTTTTGGCAAAGACTGGTCACTGTGTGCATGTGATAACAATATCCCAAGCACTCCACAAGTATCGCCTGTATGGTAGGGTGGAAAGAAGGAAACCATGACTCAAAAAAGCCTACCTTGAGTCCCGTTTTAGGTATGCAAAAAAAAACACTCTGAAGATTCTGAAGCCATGTGGCAAAAAGTTTTGTGGTCTGATAAAACCAAGATGGAACTTTTTGGCCTAAATGCAAAATGTTACGTTTGGTGCAAACCCAACGCAGCACATCACCCAAAGAACACCATCCCGACTGTGAAGCATGGTGGTGGCAGCATCACGTTATGGGGATGTTTCTCATCAGCAGAGACTGGGACACTTGTCAGGATAGAAGGGAAAATGGATGGGACAAAATACAGAAAAATCCGAGAGGAAAACCTGCTGCTCTTGGCAAGAAAGCCGAAATTGGGATGGAAGTTCACCTTTCAGCACGACTACGACCCGAAGCAAAATATACACTGGGGTGGCTGAGGAACAAAAGGATAAATGTCCTTGATTGGCCCAGAGTCCCAACTTAAATCCAATCAAAAATCTTTGTCATGACTTGAAGATTGCTGTCCATAAATGCTCTCGAT
This sequence comes from Eptatretus atami, assembly GCA_035128595.1. Lineage (NCBI taxonomy): Eukaryota > Metazoa > Chordata > Myxini > Myxiniformes > Myxinidae > Eptatretus > Eptatretus atami. The sequence goes on from CM068964.1 coordinate 63,607,699, forward strand.
GCAACTTGATTGAACTTGAACGGTTTTGTTAAGAAGAATGGGCAAATATTGCCCAATCAAGGTGTGCAGAGTTGGTAGAGACATATCCCAACAGACTCACAACTGAAATTGCTGTCAAAGGTGCTTCCACCAAGTATTAACTCAGGGGGGTGAACACTTATCCAACCAAGATATTCTAATTTTTTATATTAAATTAATTTCCTGAAATTTGTAGAATTTTTTTTTTCACTTGGAAGGTGTGGGTTACGATGTGTAAATAAAGGTGGAAAACGTTTGATTTAATGCAATATGATTCCCGGCTACAAGGCAACAAAAGGTGAAAATCTTGAAAAGGGGTGTAGACTTTCGATAGACACTGTAAATTATGCTGTGGACTAGCTATTTCTGGAATAGGTGTGTGGAGAATACTCAGGTTGGCCGACTTGGCATTTTCATAATGATGTTGGTATCTCAGCTTAAAATAATACATTTAACTGTCTTATCTGTTGTCTTCTAATGTCTTTGTACATTTCAATTTTGTGCATGCTCCCACATGACCCTGAGACCATTGCATTTAAACAAAATTACCTTTTGTTGCAGGGGTATTTTGAAAAACATTGACAGTGAGGAAAATGCAGGATTATTAAATTATATCCATTAATATTGACTTTTGACAGGGTATTTGGTCTACTCTTGGCAACAAAGTATAGCTCTGAACTTGTTAGTAACACACGGTACAAAATTTGTTGATGTGAGACCAGATATTGTTCCTCTCTACATTTAACAGTCTTCTGGCTCAAAAGTTGTTGGCTGCCTGTCTTATGTTCAATACTTGCAAGATTTGTTTTCTACTATTTCCTGAGGGCATTGTTTCCCCACAGCTGAATTGTAAAGACCCAAAATTAACAAGTCACCAACTTCTGGCACCAAATAGCTGTGCCAAGATGAAACTCAGTGAGCTATTTACCTTGTGGGCTGTGGCATCTTCATTACACCTGAGTTTAATTTCTTGCTGCACACCTATATTAAGTAATACACATTGTATTTAGCAATGTGGGAAGATATGAAGGGGCCGGTTGGCAAGGTCCATTTCAAATTTGGGTGCTCGAGCCAAGTACTTTTACCAATACACTACTATGTATTGGAATGAACTTGGGCAAAAAAAAAAAAACCGATGATTAGGATCCTTGGATAATCGCACTGCACCAAATAAAATAATTGGTAATAAATTAATATTTTATCAGTCTGTACAATGAGGACCCTGTTTGTTCACTTCTAAACACTGATGATGACTGTGTATGATTGTAAAGCCTTTGGGTCACTGCTGTATGCAGTCTTCGATGTGGGACTGCCACCATTCTGCTGCATCTCAGCACAGTTGAGCCCTGAGAAGGTTAGTCATGACTGTTATCGAGAGTTACGAATGTCATTCGGGAATGACGATACGTTTGTTAGTTTTTGTCCAAAGTAACTCAAATATTTGTTCGAGTAACCAGAAAATTTTGTTGAGATGTTAAGTGGAAAAAATGAATTGTTCTACATCCATGCATATTCAGTCCCATGAGATGATCACATATGGAAGCGGTCACCATTTCTTGTTGATTTTTGATGGTGGTGAGAGTGGGTGCCTTTGCCCCTAGTAAAAGCTATTCTAGTTATGAGCATGTCTGTGCCACAAGACGGCAGATTGTAACTCTAATGTGGTTTATTGCCATTCGATACGTGAAGTGTGGACTAGGGAGCCTGCCGAGTCTCTGAGCTGTATCGTGGCCCAGCGGGACATTAAGCGTTTTCTTTCCATGTAATGTTCCTGCTCACATTGTGGGGGGTGGGGGGGTGGTTGCTTTTCCATGAATTCTGCAACATACATTCTGTGAACCAACATAACACCACAAATATATACATCACAACTGAGTTGTGCTGTCCATTATTTTGCTCAATCACAATTCCTCAAGGTGCATTGTAGCACATTGTGGAATCAACACTCAAAATAAGATGGCAATACAAGAGGTGCAGAACCTCAAAAATTGTCAAGGTAGTACATATTCATAACATTTTTTTAAAAACAATACTTTACATCCTCCAATGGTATGTTCCTCAAAAAAAAAAAATGATTAACTTGGGTGGTGCTTACTGAGGTGATCTTTTATGACAGGTATAAGTGTGTAATTGTGTGCAGTAGATCCTCACAATCTTCTCCAGAGTATCCAATGATGGGTTCACTGATCGGACCTTCTCCAAGTTCATTGACAGCTTGCACTTTGACCTCAAAGGGAGTGAAGGTCGGCGTGTCATTTACAACCATGTGACTCTCATTGGGATCGATATTTGCCTCAGACCATGGTTTGCTGGAGTCTTGAGGACGCCAACGTACACGATATTGCATGTCGGGCCCATTTTGGTCTAGCGGGTCCATTTTCTGCCAAAATACATTTCACAAGCATGAATTTCCAACAACTTCAACAAAAAAAATATAACGCGAAAGTTACATTTTCATGGAGTCAAGTCAATTCTGATGTCAATTACTAAATGCTTTACCTGCCACGATATGACCATATTATTTGGTTCTGTCCCAGCAGCTTCGAGGTAACGTGGGACAACATCAGGAGCTGTAAAACAGATGCATAATGCTGATCGAATTACAGAGACAGGATAATCTGATCTCCATATTGTTTTATCGTAATCACATTTACTTTACATTTGACAGTATCCATGTGTGTTACAAGATCATATATATATATATATATATATATATATATATATATATATATATATAATATATATATATATCTCAGATATTCCGAAGCCCTTTGGTTGATTCCATCACTCTATCTTGGCTCGATTGGCTGGTGCAGAGTTACCAGATCACGTACCATTCATGTCATTACCTCCAACCATTGACGGAGAAACTTGTCATGTACCATTCATGTCATTCTCCGACAATGGTTGGAGGTAATGACATGAATATACAGTATATACATATATATATATACACACACATACATACACATTACACACACACACACACACAAACCACACACACACACACATACGCTATGCTCTTCCAGCCAAAGGCTGCCTAAAGCAACCAAGAAAGCGACACAATTCACATTTCACGTGGTACATGTTTGGAGCCTTGGTGGTGTGCATTTCTGTGTACGCTATCGCTGATGACTCGCCAACAAGTGATGGAACTGGTCCATTGGCTGAGGGGCGGGGGGGGCATGCAGCATTGGGATTCTCATTTCTGCACTACTTGTGAATATCTGCAGCTGCAGAGGAACCACGGTGGGGTTTTAAACAGCAATGGGCTTACCCTGTGGAGCTTTATGCAGTTTTCATTGGTTGCAAGAGCATGAAGGTTAATTTTGGAATCCCAGCCACCTGGGGTAATTGATTAGATGAGAGCCGATTGGTTATTTTCCTCTAATTATGGGTGAGAGAAGGGTGATTGATATATAATATATATATATATATATATATATATATATATTGTTGCGGTTCTACAAAACTGTATGCCTCTAAGGCAATGGCACCCAACATATAGTGATCCCCAGGCAGTTATTTTGTTAATCTTGGTGCAGTTAGACCTCCCCTCATGTGTAGTGGGTTGACGGGACAAAGTGTGTTGCATGGGTCTCATAGTTAGGTCTAATAACTATCTCTATCTCCTTTTCTGATTTCTACTCCAACCCTTTCCTTTTAGCCATGGAAAAAACAAGAAAGCAAGCACATACGCCATTCGATATGCGATTGAATAATGAGCACAGCACGATGCCTCCCTTGGCTTGGAATCACCACACTCCCTCCATTAAACACTACATACTATACCGCACGGGTATCGCGCGCCATTATGTCATTCAAATCTGCACGCCAATTTCCAACCGGCATCTCACCTTGCTTCACACTCGCTCACCAAACCTTACCACTTCGACCACAAATGCCTCCCGCACACAGGAAAAATATTCCCGTACCTCCTTGTACCACTGCATCGCTACAATTCGCCACTATACAGAGGAGTACTGCACGACTCAGACTGCCCTCGGAACTGCGCGATGCGGGGCCGAGCAACGGACATGAATAGCTTGACCGCATCTCACAGGGGATGTGCTGGGTGGGCACAGAAATTATACGACCCTCATACAATCGCGAGACCACAGCAAGACGTGGGTGGCGAGGAGGTGTCACGGGAAGGGCGATCTGGTAGTTTGGTATGGGGCCGGGGTGTGCATTTTGGCTCATGAGGGGGGCCCATGGGTGGCGGGAGAAGGGTTACGTTAACATGGTGAATGGACCTTAGGGGAAACCAATCCACCTCTCTCCAGGATGTGGTTGCAAACGTCATACATCGATGACTCTGCCCAGCCAATGGGAGCTCGAGGTGAAGATGATGAGCCGACCAATGGCGTTCGGATTAACATACGTCATTACGGTTGAACCAATCAGCGTCTACCTTATTGAGAACCTGCGTATAAAGCACACCCTTCACTTCTTTCTCACTTGCTGCGATTTTTACCTGAAGAGTGCAGCACAAAAGCTTCGGTCACTATTATGTCGTGTTTGTTTGTATCCATATTAAAGTTCTGTAGTACCAAACATCTGTTTATGTATAACCTGTATACATATATATATATATAATATATATATATATATATTATTATTATGTTTACATACATATGTTGTCGTTCTTTGGCTGCTCCTGTTAGGGTCGCCACAGCGGATCATCCGTTATGATCCGCATACTGATTTGGCACAGGTTTACGCCGGATGCCCTTCCTGACGCAACCCTGGTCGCCTCTTACGACACAGGGATAAGGATTGGGTTTCGCCATGATTTCCGGGCTGCCCTACACCCTCTCATAGCGCGGCCCAGCACAGAGCTCCCGTCATCAAGCGACTCTCAACCCAAGCCTCCGAGTAGCCGGATTACAGGCGCACGCCACTACGCCCGGTATATGTTACATACATATATGTATGTATATAGGTATATATATAATAGTTATGTATATAGTTATATCTATGATATATGTAATGAATATGTTATATATGTATATATGTATATATGTATTATGTATATGTATATGTATAGTATATGTATATTATTATGTAATACTATTATATATATGTATGTATATGTATATATATGTATGTTATATGTATATATATGTATTGTACATATAGTATGTATATGTATATATTATATGTATATATGAGGCCCCATGAGGAGTGAGTTAAGCGACATTTTTTTAATGATATATGATGATAGGCGGATGATAGGGTAAGGGTTATAAATAGTGCTATACTGGCATTAACTCCAAAATGGCCGATGTGTCCCTTACATCACTCCTCGCGGTGCCTCTATTATATGTATATGTATAATGTATATAGATATATATACACGTATATGTATATACGTATATGTATATATAGTATAAGTATATATATATATAAGTATAAGTATATATATATATATAGTAGTGTATATATATAATATGTATGTATATATATGATATATATAGTATATATATATATATGTATATAATATGTAATATATGTATATAATATGTATATAATATGTATGTAGTATATATATATGTATATGTATATGTATATATTATATATATGTATATATATGTGTATATATATATAGATATGTATATGTATATGTGTATATATGTGTATATGTGTAATATGTGTAATATATATATATATATATGTGCATATATATGTGCATATACTATGTGCATATATATGCGCATGCGTATGCATATATGTATATGTATATGTTATCACACACACCTCCTGACTGTTATGGTAAGCATCACCACGGATTCTGTCTCACAAGGTAAAACCGCATTATCCGCAAAGAACAACCATCCGTCTGTCACCCAGACGATTGTTCCCGATAATGCAAACCATTAAACCAGAAGGCACGTGATGGGATCGCGGGTAAATCGAAACATGTGGAGTGTGACGATCACTCCCCGATCTCCAATGGACATGGTTCTACACAAAGCATCACCTCCAACCCGGAGGCTTCAGCCTCAACCCGGAGGCACTCTGTCAAACAGACAAAGATCACATGGTCAACATCAGTTAAACAAGAAGCGGAGCTGCCTATCCAGATTTCGGGCTTATTTGCCCTCATCAGGATGGAATACCGATAACTATCTAACCAATGATGACCACATTTGTCGTTTAAACATCAGACACACCTCCTGAATGTTATGGTGAGCATTGCCACGGATTGTGTCTCACATGGTGAAACCGCATAATCTGCAAAGAACAACTGTCCGTGACATACATATTGTACATACATACATACAAACCAATGGAAAAATGTTCCTGTACATCTTTGAGACGTTTCTAAAACTACATGGTATTCATAGAATACATACCCCACGTAGTCTTGAGAAGGACTTGGTGCGATGTAGCCAAATCTTATGGTGGCAAATTTGTAATTAAAATTTTTAATTCAAATCAAATGGGAGACCAAATAAAATAGGCATTGCAATGGAGTCATCAGACCGAACCCAAACAAGTATAAAGCAAAGATGAAGTCATCAGGAGGAACCTGGACAGGACTCATGGTTCAGCTGCTACTCCTCTACCCTCAAACCCATTCAGGCACAGCCAAGTAAACCTTATTCAAAGAAAAAAAAAACCAAAGAATGCAGATTCAAAAAATTAAATAATTCTGGCTGCCAGACCATGTGTCCGATCAGGTTGAAATTTCAGACATATATTCCCCTTCGCTACTAGATCACAACTTTTAAGTTTCACATCAATTGATACAGTGGCTCAAGAAAGAGAATTTTTAAAATATTTTCCTTTAATCCAATGTGGCTGCCAAACCATGTGACCTATCAATTATTCATGAACACCCTGGTTTCCCCAAGGATTGGGGAACATGTGTGTGAAGTTTCCCCTCAATCTGTCCAGCCGTTATGGAGATTATTTTTAGAGGTTTTAGGGTAAATCCAATATGGCTGCCAGACCATGTGACCTATGACATCAGAGGTGGGAAAGTTTTTGTTCCTCATGGATAGGCGGTCATACCTGTAAAGTTTCTCCTCGATTTCTTCAGACTTTTTGGAGAAGAGATTTTTGAAGGTTTTCATGTTAAAAACAATATGGCTGCTGAACGATGTGACCGACATCAATTTTTTCCCCCCCATAAAATTTAGCCCTCAATAACCCTCAAAAATTTTCCTACTGATCAGATAAAGCTTTCGACGTATGTAATTATGATGTCATAATGAAGGCACCAATGACATCATAAAAATGAAATCACTTATTCCCTATGGGGAGTGCTTGACTGGTGTCAAGTTTCAATTATTTTCATGGAGCAATTTCAGAGATACAGAGGTCCAACGTTTATCCTTTTTTTCCAACATGACTGCCATACCATGTGACCTATGATGTCATACTTATCATTAAACATTCTACACGTGTAGTCACACCGATGGTGAAAATTTCATGTCAGTCCGACAAGAGATTCCAGTGAAAAGGGAATAACAAAATGCAGACACACACGTATGCACACACGTACGCATGTATGTTCGCACCTACGGAACGATCGTTTAACCCCGCTTTCTGGTTTGTGAGCGCGGGCTAATGAGTATTTTGATACAACACATAATGGTGGTTGGTCATGTTGTTTCTTAATATCTGGTGTACAATAAACCAAAGTCAAAAAGTCAACAGATTTGTGCATGACATGTTCATAGGAGCTCGAAGAGGGGTGGGGACAAAAGTCATCAAACAAAGTCAGTATCTGTTGTCACCACCATTAGCCTCAACACATTGCTTGGTAACGGCACCTCATTGATGCCACAAGATGATTGAAAAAAGCTTGAGGGATGTTATTCCAGATCTATTCCAAGCCTAATTGCTCCATTATGTTCCTGTAGCCTCTGTTATGTTAGATGAACGTGAGAGAGGTTCCTCTGGACGAGAAGAACATGAAAGAGAAATTAGGCTTTGGAAGGTGATACAGTCAGCCAAAGCATGCCACTGCCTGCAATCTGGTCACAAATTTGACTTGGATGGGCCCAGTGTCCAAGACATGACATCCAACAAATGACAAAAATTGATTCTGGAGGCATGTCACGTCAAGAGCTGAGAGGGTGTTCCAACTGGGGAGACTGTGGGTACCCACACAATATACTCCTTTGAAGCAAATGGCAAAAACTGGATTGTGGAAACATCTGGGTAAGGTGAGCAAAAAAACAACACTTGATGCCAAACATCACGCCACAGATGAAACGACACTCAACAATACTTCCACCAATCACGCAACCCACCCGCCACAATGTCCGACATAGACACGAAGACAGCCATATTTATGCCCCGGAAACAAAAAACACACATTTACTCACCCCATATATAAAACACCAGATCACAAGTGATTCAAAACAGTAGAGCAGAGCATTGATGATGCAATTGGTGTTTTTTTTTTTACTTCGGGTGGGCAAAACAAAAACCCTCTTCAATTGACCCCTCACACCAGAACGTGACTGGAAATAAAGTGTCGTGCTCCTCGAATAAAAATGGCACGTGGTGAGGTTTGGGATCTAATGGCATTCGAGGAAACCCACTGGGAAATGTGTGAAACATTGTCCGAGACCAGATCTGCTCTTGCTCGTTTATTACGAGATTAGCAGGATAGATCGAGTTACTCCTTTGGTGGACACACCTATTTCTTGAAAAATAATTTTGGGAATCGAGGAAAGACGGGTAAAAAACGCAACATCATAGATTCACATCACATGTTAAAAAATTAAATGCTCCACAGTACAATCATGCATTGATATACTGTAGTTCACTTTGATTGGTTGTCATGCAAGCAACCAGAAGGTGCCACACCTGAACTATGAAAGTATTGGCAGTGATAATGCCGCACGATTAATGTGTGGTAAATACTTTGGCTCTTGCGATGGAAATACCACATGCCAAGCATATAGAAATCAAAGTCTTAGTGAGTGAACCCCATTCCATATGGTAGATTGCAGCCTAACTTCATGATTGAGCAGAAGCTGTACGGAAGACTCTGAAGAGGATATGCAGAAATGGCACTGTTGACATTAGGAACAGTCGAGGACACGTCGTAGACAATGTCCCAGTCGAGATTTTGCGAATAATCTAGCTGAAAGTGTGGGTGTTATCATTTCTTCAAGAGCAGTAATATACACATTAGGTTAAAGTGGTCTCCTGTTGATGTGCATCTGCTAGAAATCCTTTGCTGGCTTCTCCTCTCTTCAGCAAAGGTTTTCGGGCAGTGACACGTCCACATGAGATCACTTTGCACATGAGATTAAAGTGTTCAGGTGGGAGCAGCAAAGAGACCATTAATCAGACAAACAATTAGATACAAGCACCAAATAAGGTTTGCGCCATTAAATTTAAACTAGGAAATGAAACTGGAATTATAGGTCGACCATAGTGTGCCTCACCAGTAGCATTGGGTCGGAATCGTGGTGGGGAATCGCTAGGAACACTATGGCCTGCCTCGTTCAAGGCCAGAACTCGAAACTTGTAGTTGACATTTGGCTTCAGGTTGACCTCTTTCTTTGTCACAGTGCCAGGCAATTTGGCCAGAGTTCGCCACACTCCAGGAAAGTGGTCATCCTCTTCAAACTGCACCACATATTCTTTTTTTTTGCAAATGAAAGGCAGAGAGAAGATTGTGAAGTTCGACAGCTTGGCATATAAAAGCAGCATTCAATTACACTCCATAATTACTTTGCCAGATGTTGCTTTCTTGTGAAAATAAACATTCCCTGATAGAACCTCCACAACGATGTCATTACAATTGTCATTTCAAACTTGGCAATGTAGAAAAGTTTCATTAACTATCGGTTTTATTACCTATTCAATAAGATGGAGATTTTACTAATTGCATCGTAGACGTCAAATACAATTCTCTCAGTGTTATCGGACGTGTAATCACACAGCAGTGACAAAACCTCAATTTTGGGGCAAACTGCAAGTCATGTATGTAAAAATTCCAAAACCTTTTTTTTTCCCCCATTTACTCCTATTTCCTCCAAAACTTTTCTCTCTTTTCCATTTCTCCAACTCTTGTTTTCATTTAACTCCATCCCACCTCCCACCCCATCCCCCACATGGAGGTGGTACCAATGCAGTGTCATCAAAATCGGTCACCTGGGCAAAGTTTGGAGAAATTACCAACTCTCATGCATCTCAAGATGTCAATGCTTGCACGCACAATGAGAACAGTCACATTGGATGCATACCGGTAACAGGGCTATTGTGATCATCTCCAGGAATCCATTGCAGCTTTACGCTTCTTGCCTCTTTATCAGAATACCACAGGTCGAGTGGAGGATCAGGACGGTCTGTGAGACAATGAGCATCATTAAGTTAAGCAAAGGGAAAACAAGAACAAAATACATTTTTCAAAACATCTCAATCATGGTTTAATGCTCGTCTCCACGATGATCAGAAAGTTAAAAATCAAGCACCAAGGTGGATAACTTGAGAGTGTAATGTCAACAATGGTAGGTTAACATGATCCAGTACCAAATAATTTCAAAGAAACATCTGGTAGCTTTCAGTAAAGTGAAATGATTTTCAATTTGCTGTCTTGCAGTCTTGAATTCATGTATTCTAAATGCCAAAACCAGCTTGCAGTGCTGGGTGGTGCTGAAGAATAATTCACATTGCTGTAAGGCCTTCCGTGGTCACTCTCAACTGCAAACAATACACAAGGCATTCATCCACAACACGAGGAAGTGCGGTTCTCCATTTTAGGGTTGGTGCTGCTGCTTCTCATCTCAAAACCATGGAGGCAGTTGAATCCACTGCCTTGAGAGTAATTGATGTCTTTTGGCAGGAGATTGAAGCAGAGGGCTCACTGCTCTCTTACGACAGATAGGTTGGTGTCCTCGCAATAACTGATCGGCTCATATCTGGTATTGCCTCACTTGTCCACTCTCCGACCCGCCAGCCAGCCGTTACAGCCTCTCACCTCTCCCCTGCCTGAACAGGATGCACGTGTTCATCACATCACGCATTGTTTTTGCCTTCCCCAAGTCAAATCTTTTAACTCGCATTCACTCCTTTGCCACTCTTTTCTCTTCTCCGAAGGACTATCTTCCTATATTTTTACTCTATGGACCTTAAAATTCGCTGCTCAACACCACGTTGTAATATATTCCTTTTTAACTAACAAACTTTTTTTTATTATTATTGTTCCTAACCCGGCACTCACAGTCTTTCTTTTAACCTCTATCATTGGTTTTTTTTTTTAACTGCCGTGCTACTTTTACTACTCTGCTGCGCTGTTTGTGTATTCCATGTCAACATGATTTTCTACATTCTGCTGCTGGTATGTTGGCCTTCTAACCTTTGTTACCTCCACCACCGAAGGTGGAGGTAATATATTCACCCATTTCTGTCTTTGTGTTCGTGTGGCTGTTTCTTTGGCTGTTTGTGTACAGGATATCTCAAAAAAGTTGTGGACGGATCCGGATGAAATTTTGTGGACAGGTCGGGTGCGGGAGAAAGACGAACGGATTAGATTTTGGTGAAGATCCGGATCCGGATCCGACTAACAGAATTTTTAAGTGATTCTTCACCATTGAGAGAGAGGGCTAAACCGATATATAGCACGATATCTCAAAAAGTTGTGGACGGATTCGGATTAAACTTGGTGAACATGTTGGGTGTGTGACTTGAAAGAATTGATTCAATTTTGATGAAGATCCGGATACGGATCTGATAAATTTTTAAAGTGATTCTTCACCATTGAGAGATAGGGCTAAACTACTATATAACACGATGTTTTCAAAAAGTTGTGGATGAATTCGGGTGAAACTTAGTGGACATGTTGGGTGTGTGTGACAAGGAAGAACTGAATAGATTTTGGTGAAGATCAAGATCTGGATCCGACATCTGGAATTTTTAAGTCATTCTTCACCATTGAGAAATAGGACTAAAAATGATATATAGCACGATATCTAAAAAAAAAAGTTGTGGACGGATTCGGTCGAAACTTGGTGGACAAGTTGGGTGTGTTACAAGGACGAATAGCTTCGATTTTGGTGAAGATCCGGATCTGGATACGACAATTATTTAATTTTTAAAGCGATTCTTCACCATTGAGAGATAGAGTCAAAAACGATATAGTACTGTATAGCATGATATTTTAAAAAATGTATTGGACCCGATATGTTCTCGTGGATCAGGCATTCCATAGCGGAGGTATGCCGTCTACCGAGTGCCCTTCTAGTTATTCATGTTTTCCCAGAGTCTGAACCTCCATTAAAAAATGCTTTCATGTTGTCAAAAGTGCATTGTCAAACAGCATTATAGGCAAATTTGCTAATGTCCTTATCATATGATAATGGATGGGTTTAGTCTCCTCGGCCTGTAACTGTGTCAAAGCATACTTGTGCAATTCTGGTTTTGCGTCTCGTGCTTTTTCAGACAGTTATACTTTGAATGGTACTGGGAAGGAGCATTAAACAGATGACTTGTCCTACACCCCTGAGAAGTATTTATCATTCCTGGAAAATCTCAGTTGTTTCACACACAGTGATCAACCCGGCGAGGGCATGTTTAGATTTTATAACCTGCCAGAAATGAGGACGTAAGTCCCGAGTGAGGTACATTAATCAATGTGAGCCTAATTAAAGTCAAGCTTAGATTTAGTTACACCACTTCAATTTGGTGTGTTCTGCTATGACGAACACAAGTAAGAATGATGAAGAGTAAGAGTCCAGCATAAACCCAGAAATAGCCTTCGCTTACAAGCTTCAGGCCTATACCTGCTGCTGCCTTAGCATTCCACTGGATTTTGTCTCCCGAAGGCTCAGTAGGCAGCATGAATAATAGGATGTGAAGTGCATGCTGGAGAAAGATGTTGAAACGAGTTGCTGGCACTGCTCACAACCAACAAGACTAGCTGGTTGCACGTCCTCCCAAAGGACTCGTATATCAGCTGTAAGGGCCCCACTTTGGTCGTAGATTTTGAAAATGTTGTCATCCAATGGGGGAAAAAGAAAGATTAATGGTGCAGACATCTCCTAGTAATACTCTGAAGAAACAAGTTATGAAGAGGGTAATGCAAAAAGATAGGTGAGAGACTCAAATGGGGTTATGGGAGGGAGGAAAGATGGAAAGGGTAGTTTCGCAGCTGCTCAAATTTCCCTGCTGGCTTGCTTGAAGTATGTTCAAGGCGTGCGGAGGGGTGGAGGAAGGGGGAATTGCAACACAATGAAATTATATGAGCATTCGATGCTATAAAAAAAAACAACAAGACCAAATCCTGTTCATGGAATGAAAAGAGCAATCTGGACCACACGAGGCACAAACGTCGAAGCTTAAAGGGGAACGCAAACGCAATTTTTTTTCTTTTCTGAAAACCATTAAAAATCATTAATCACGGTCTAATTTAAGAGAAAAAAAAGTGTCAATTTAGATTTGTACCCTGTCGTGCCATGTCAATATCCCACCCCAGTGGAGGGGTAGTGATGCTGGGGTGGAGGGGGGGAGGGGTGGTGGTGGGTATTGTCAGGGTGATGGTTGATCATGGGGGCATGGTGGAGGGGAGTGGTGTTGGGGTGGAGGAGCATGGATAGTGTGTTGAAGGGGGGACCCAGAAAGTTTTAGCTTCCTCAGTCAAATCATCTCAGAGGAGTAGACGATGCATACATACTTAATACTTTCTCTCCACTATAAATAGGTGGTGGTTCATTTGATTTGTAGAAATTTGTGTTGATAATTGATAATTATTTTCAGGTGCTCTTATGGTAACTGACAGGCAATGCCAACAGGAAGAGAAAGTACATGTGCTAGTAGCTGGGAGATGTTCTTACAATTTTGAGTGACGGCTGTTTCTTCTGCTTCATCGTGGGGATGTTGCGATCCTAAGATCCTGAGTTCAAATCCCCCTTGGCTATTGAATTAATACCAGGTGGGGTTGACTCTGCCTGTCATCCTTCCGAAGTCGGCAAAATGAGTGCCAGCATGCTGGTATCCTGTGTCGAAGTGGCGACCCGTCCAGGATTGTGTCCGATAGCCAAGGAGACTGCTTAGGCAGCACCAACGCTCTGCACAGAGTATGGTCCCAGTGGATGGATGGATGGATCGTGGGGATGGCATCATCTCTCTATTGTGACGGATAACCACAAGATCTAGCCATCTCTGTTGTTTCATAACAGTGCTCTGTAAAATGTTCCGAGCACAAAAATGAATATTTTGTAGGCCTGATCCACATTCGGGTATTTTGGACAAACCTCGTCCAATTTCTGCTAAACTTGGGGTCTTTCGGCCATTGGTTTTGCAGGAAACCATCTCGGTTTGTATTAGCACAACCACCAAGGATGTATCAACTGAGCATATGCGTGGAAAATCGAAAATTATTCACCTTTTAAGTCAAATGGTACCGCGATGCAACCCATAGACGGTATGCATATGGCGGTCAACTTCTGAGTGTGATGTCAGGACAAAGCATAAAGAAGAAGAATATTTCGACTTTTAATCACAAAATTGCTTTACTAATCAGAAAAAAAGACACATTATATCTATTTTGTAGGTTATCAAGTGATAGATTAGCATCGAGGTGGTCTGAGCGTTTCAGTTCCCCCTTTAAAGATTATTATCGACAAATTTTCTTAATGAATTCTATTTTATAAATTTACGTTGAAACAAAAGCAACGATCGTTAAAATAACAAACGATACTTGTCAATAATTCTAATTTCTTCCTTTGTATGGAGCACATGGCTGCAGGTAGCATCATTTGCTGTGAGCACAGCCGTGCCGCTGATGCAGTGCCCCCTTTCGGTTGGAGCAATGATTTGGAATCTGTTCATGGTGCTGGCTTCTAGCTTCCCTATCCTACACGAAGGCCACCATGGGATCTTTAACGGACACCAACTAATGCTGGCAGACGGGACGCCAAATTTAACATCCATCTGAGGAATGGCACACACAATGATGAATAACCCAGTGCCTGTGAAACACTGGGATGATGGTTTATATCTGGGCCAAGATTTAAAACCCAGGCTAGACAGCTCCAAAGCAAATGTGTGTACTGCTGGGCTATCTAGATTAAAATCTAGGTGAGCCATACCTAGCACCCTGAACAAATTCCAAATTCCTTCCCTAACTACTTAGTCGAACGTCAGGCCTGGCCAGGCGGTTCGTGAAAGACTTAGACCAAATACTTCCGCCAGCAAACCCTACAAGAACATGGGAATAATTGTGGATGTTAATGAAAGAAAGATGTCACCATTGATATCTGTTGTTGCATATAGTTTAAATGCTGCAATAAAAACATCTTTTAAACGATTCATTATGTATGCAATTGTGGCAAATATTTTGCTTAATACTCAGACTGATGCGTGGAGGGGTATCCTTGAGATATATATCTTATCTTAACCAACTCCACATCTCATTTATTACTTTGAATAATATTGACAAGCTCTCCTTCCCAAAAAAGTATGAGTCACATCCCATAAAAAAAATTATCATTGCACCAGAAATGATTACAATGGTAAATTTCAAAACCACTGAAATAACATTTACTTTTTACCATAATCCCAGAGTATTCCATCGATTTAACATTTGCTTTTAACCTGCCTTTCCATAATATCTCATTCATTATAATTGAAAATGAAACAGCTGCCATTGGATACTAGTTACCACATAATTATAACTATCTTATTTTTCAGGGATTGCTCTTAATAATGTAGAATACCATAATACTCGACAAAACAAACTCGAGTGGATGCATTGATATCGTAATCAGTAGAAGTCAGAGGATTAGAAAGTAATCGTGTGTCTGTCTCTGTCTCTGTCTCTGTCTCTGTCTCTGTCTCTGTCTCTGTCTCTGTCTCTGTGTCTCTCTCTCTCTCTCTCTCTCTTTCTCTTTCTCTTTTTCAGGGTTGTGAATGTGGTTAAATGCAGAACTTTTGCTATGTTTGTAGGGAAGGGGGCGATACAGTGCCTGGAGAAAGTCTATTTTTCTGGTTTTTTATTTATTTATTTGGTATTTTGCCTTTTGTTTCTGGGGGTTTTTTAACTTCCAAGTAAAAAGCACAACACAAGAAATTGGTTGATTTGGTTTTTGCCTTGTATCACAATGTGGAATACATGTATATATATATATACACATTGTCCCCATCTATGGTAGAAAGTTTACACCCTTTCAAAATTTTCACCTTTTGTTGCCTTACAGCCTGGAATTAAATCAGACTTTTCCACCTTTATTTACACATCGTAACCACAACTTCCAAGTGAAAAACAAATTGTACAAATTTCAGAAAATTATATAAAAATACAAAACTAGAATATCTTGGTTGGATAAGTGTCCATCCTCCTTATAATAGTAATTGTAAATTATCTCAGGTGTAACCAATCACCTTCAAAAATCACAAACCAAGTTAATTGGCCTCCACCTGTGCTAAATTGCAGTGATTTTGATTATTTCAAAATAAAATCAGCTGTTCCTGTAGGTTTACTCTGCTGGGTGGTGTATTTCACAGCAAAGATTCAACCATGAGAACCAAGAACCAAAAGATCTCTGGGATAAAGTTGTGGAAAGGCATAGATCAGGGGCTGAGTAGAAAAATATTTCAAAGGCCTTGAATATCCCTTGAAGCACAGTCAAGACAATAATTAAGAAGTGGAAGGCATATAGTACCACCAAGACCCTGCCTAGATCAGGCCGTACCTCCAAACTGGATAACCAAGCAAGGAGGAGCCTGATCAGTGAGGCCACCAAGAGACCAATGGCAACTTTGAAAGAGCTACATGCCTTTATGGCAAAGACTGTTCACTGTGTGCATCTGACAACAATATCCCAAGCACTCAACAAGTCTGGCCTGTACGGCTGGGTGGCAGGAAGGAAGCCATTACTCAAAAAGCCCACCTTGAGTCCCATTTGAGGTATACAAAAAACCACTCCAGAGATTCTGAAGCCATGTGGCAAAAAGTTTTGTTGTCTCACAAAACCAAGATGGAACTTTTTGGCCTAAATCCAAAATGCTACGTTTGGTGCAAGCCCAATGCAGCACATCACCCAAAGAACATCATCCCTACTGTGAAGCATGGTGGTGGCAGCATCATGTTATGGGGATGTTTCTCATTAGCAGGGACTGGGACACTTGTCAGGATGGAAGGGAAAATGGATGGAGCAAAATATAGAAAAATCCGAGAGGAAAACCTGCTGCCCTCTGAAATTGGGACGGAAGTTCACC
Source organism: Eptatretus atami (assembly GCA_035128595.1). Classification (NCBI taxonomy): domain Eukaryota; kingdom Metazoa; phylum Chordata; class Myxini; order Myxiniformes; family Myxinidae; genus Eptatretus; species Eptatretus atami. The sequence goes on from CM068964.1 coordinate 63,624,907, forward strand.
TGTCAGCATGACGATGACCCAAAGCACACAGGCAAAGCTACACTGGAGTGGTGAAGGAACAAAAAGATAAATGTCCTTGAGTAGC
>CM068964.1:63625341-63664711 GCA_035128595.1 Eptatretus atami
CTGATTTAATGCAATTTAATTCCAGGCTATAAGGCAACAAAAGGTGAAAAATTTTAAAGGGGGTGTACACTTTATATAGACACAGTATATGAAACTTTAGACACCGTATATATTCACATAGATCGTTTTTAATTCTACCTTTTCTTCCTGTATTAAGTATATATGGCTCGGGGAAGGCATCTTCAGCATTGCTTGTGAGGGGAAGGGCATTCTTTGATTTATAATATCGAAGTAAAGGTGTCCTGTGCATTTGTACCTATCCGTTGAACCGGGTGAGAGCTGGGCAGAGAATGGAGGTGGACGGTGATACAGCATATATTCCTTCTACCAACAAAGGGAGAAAACTGCTCCAGACTATCAATCAGCGCATAGAAAGTTGGCCTTGAACCATTCCGGTTCCATAAGTGGTTAAATTGCCAGGTCTGCGATTGGTGGGGCCCAACTGCAGAGACCCCTGTGGCTTGTGATTGGTCCATGCCACACAGCAGAGAAGACCATGTATAATATGCACCACCATCTATCCATGTGTGAGATGCAGTCATTGGTTCAGTGCCATCAGGTGGCAAGGAGCTAGGAGCTGCTGGGCATAAAGATGTGATGTGTACTTGTATGTCTACGTTTCTCTCCCCATAACTCCTCCAACTATCCCCCTTCTCCCCGTCTTCTCCTTCGCTCCTTCTCACACTCCTCGCCTTCTTCTCATCCTCCTCTCCTGGGACCAACAGGCATTTTGTTCTTGGGTTTGTGCTCTGGACAGCGCACATTCCTTTTCAGAGACTCTGGTCTGTTATTGTGCTGCAAGCTCAGATTCTGCAGCAAATTGGCACATTACATCCTGTCTGTCTGTCTGTCTGTCTGTCTGTTCTTCTGTCTGTCTGTCTGTCTGTCTGTCTGTCTGTCTGTCTCTCTCTCTCTCTCTCTCTCTCTCTCTCTCTCTCTCCTCTCTTCTCTCTCTCTCTCTTCTCTCTCTCTCTCTCTCTCTCTCCGTTGTTTGTATGAGTGGTTGCTTTTGTGTGTGGAAATTGGCCTCATGAGTGGGGGGGAGGGGTGTTTGGGATATTTCTCTGTGTGTATTATTTTGTCTTTTGGGATTTAATTTTACCATGTACTGTATTTAATAAATTTTCTATTTCTGAAGAGATTGTGTGCATCTTGTGTGTATGCCATTTTAAAGCACTGGCATGTGGGTTTAATTGGTATCCCTAGAGGGTTACTTTGGTCATAATCCTCATTACTAACTGGCATGGTGTTATATCAAGGGACACGAAGGGAAAACCCTTTGGTGAGCACAGGTTGACGTTCACCGCTTGCTGTAGGTTTGTGAATAAAGATCAACAGCTTGGTTGTCTTTGAAGCCATAGGCTTCAGCATGGTTGGTTGTGCTCCTTTTGGGTGGTCTTCATACAGGAAACATTATTTTAAACCGACGGTTCTTCATCAATCCCCCAAAAAAATTCTGTACAAGGCCAAAAGGTTTCATTGGCAGAACAATGACATATGATGACATGCATAACAATCACCAAGACAGGGGCAGGGGTTGGGGGGTGGGGTGGGGAGGGGACTGCAATAAATGTTCTCACCAATGACAGTCAGGTTGGCCTCCTGTGTGACAACATCCAACTCGGAATTTGCAGTGCAGATGTACTTGCCTTCATCCTCAATTGTAACATTGGAAATGAGCAGAGTGTTGTTGAGAAAGGTCACCCTGAGGTGAAAAACATGATGTTCATTGCATTTAGTAAAAACAGCATGCTACTACTTGTAAGCATGATATTGGAATTGTGGCTCGCAGTAAATTTATAGATTATACAGTAAACTTGAACGGCTCTCTTCGACATTGAAAGATACGCCTCCACCCACATTATTACATCATGATACAGACTTGTAACAAGTTTGATTTAAATCCCTGAACCCAGATTCAAAATATTAAATAATTCTGGCTGCCAGACCATGCATCCGATCAGGTGAAATTTAAAACATATATTCCCCATGACTACTAGATCATACTGTGATGCTGAACCATGTGATTGATGACACAATCAATTCCCACCTCCCCCCCCCCCCCTTCACTCCCCCACCCCATATACAGTTTAGCCCTACATGACTCAAAAACTTTCATACTGATTGGATAAAGCATTCGACATTTGCAATTATGACGTCATAACGAAGCCACCTATGACGTCATCAAAAAAATCACTTATTCCCCATGGGGAGTACTTCACATGTGCCAAGTTTCAATTTTTTCCATGAGCTGTTTCAGAGATACAGACGTCCAAAGTTTTTTCCTTTTTTCCAACATGGCGACCACACCACGTGACCGATGACATCATAATTATCATTAAAACATTCTATACGAGTCGTCGCACCATCAAAAAAAACTAAAATGGTGAAAATTTTGTGTCAATCAGATAAGCAGTTGCAGAGAAAACAGAGAAAATAATTAGCTCAGACATACGGACGGATGGACAACCCGAAAACGTAATGCCTCCGGTGACTTCATCAGCAAAGGCATAAAATGAGGTTATTTTTTGTTATAATATTACAAAATCTCAGGTGTTTCTTGCTTCTGTCTTAATGCTGGTTCAAGACATATGGCAAACATTAATCTCACAGAAAAAAAAAATTAATTCACGTTCAAATTCGTTATTTTTCTGAGTGTTCCCCTTTGAAACTGCTTTATATCTTGTTTCCATGGAATCTCCCCTCCCATACCCCACACAATACACACCTATACAAAACGGTTAAACCCACAACCCCCAACCTGATCTGGATGCAGTATGCATTTTAAAATTTGGATGGCATCGCCCATTTTGAAAGTTTGCAAACTTCCCAAAATTGCTACATTATTAAAGTAAGCAGGGCTATTTTACGTTTTGTGTCAATCAAAAATGATTTCAGTTGAGATGTGTCAAATAAGCATGGAATGTATTTTATATACACTTATTGATTCCCACAATTAAAGCCGAATTCAAATTCCGACAATCACCCCTTGTATGAACCAAGTAAGAACCAGGCTCATTTACCCACCCTACCCTTCCCCGTGTGTACTTCACTAAAACACTATTTATGTTTTTCTCCATTTTTTTTCTGCCAATTTTCAGAATTAAATTTTGCATTAATGAGAATTAAACGCTTGTGGGGTTGACCTAATTATATTTGACCTTGACCTAATTTTAAGGACATGTCCCAATTATAGACATTTTAACATTTTTCACCAAAACTCAACTAAGGTTTATTTGATCAGAATGAAATTACCTTGTCTCGATAGCCTAGAGAAAAGCACATTTATGTAAATTTAAATCATACACCTCCTAGTTAAAGGTCAAGGTCAAATGGCAGTGTGGAAAAAATAACACTTTTTTTTTGTCATCGCTCAATCTTGCCAATGTGGAATCTCAAAGACCGCATAGCCTTCCAATATGTTCTTGCATCATAATAGTGGATTTTGCATTGAAGTTGTGCACCTAATATTTGATTTGTGTGCTTGACCTACTTTTTCGGATTATGACCTAATTAACAAAAAAAAAACACATTTTTGATCACAAATTGAACAATTTCCCTGACTTTCATCATGTTGAATTTTATGGATAGATTGTAGATGGGGACATATTTTCTTAATTTACACTCGAACCAAAATGTTGTCAAAGGTCAAGGTCATATGCTGCTCTTAACATAATATGCCATCATTGGATAGGAGGCCAAGGGTAAGTCGCCGGCGATCATCAAGGGTAAGCTGGGAGAGGCTTACCCTTGGCAATTGCTTTGTGATCGCAATATCTAGTTTGAAGTTGGAGTTGTAAATGCCTCTACCGCTCGCTGTACAGTCAAGTCGATCATCACATGTTTGAAACAACGTAAAAACACGCTCTCAAACTGTAACTGTTGCCCTGGTTTCAAAATTCATAGTTTGTGCATCACACATTTTGGTGAACGATTCCCTTGGTATTTTTGCTAAATCAAGGATAGGTTTAAGATAATACTCCCAGTAGCATTGCTTCCAGTGGGGGTGGGTATTACAAGTCACATTAAAATACCCCAATACTGGAGGAATTTTCCTGTCTGTAAACTCTGGAGGAGCCTGGTGTTGGCTTTGTGGTTAATGTGGCTGGCTTGGGACCTAAGGGTCCTGAGTTTCAGCCCCCTGTTTGCTGTTGAATTAACACCAGGTGGGGTTGACTCAGCCTGTCATCCTTCTGAGCTTGGTGAAATGAGTACCAGTGTACTAGGGTAATAACGATTTGGGGTAACCTGCATCAGAGTGGTGACCTGTCCAGGACTGTACTCCTGGCCAATAACATTGTGTTGGCAGCCCTATGCAACTTTATGGTGTGAAAGGAGTGGTATTAGTATATTGTTAAACTCTGGAGGATTTCACCCATCCATAATATTGTGGGAATTGCAGTAATACTGTACCCTGATTTATGTCTCCCTGTTTTATGTCATTTCGCAAAAACGGCCGTCATGTAATTAAAAAAAAAATTGTATACAATGTCGAGGCTCATATGAGAGCTAACATAAACGTACGACAAGGTGAACAGGAGACAAGAGGGGGGGAGAAGGAAGGAACAAAAAACAGTGGGGAACAGAGACATGAGGAGATCTGTGTAAGGAGAGGGATGGGTCGGGGTACATGGGTAAACAAGATGGATGCTACAGGGACTTTCAGGTCCTTACATGACAGGGACTTTCAGGAAGGAAAGCAGGGAATTTGAAGGAGGTAGGTTTGGGTGAATTCACGGGGGTAAAAAAAGATCATGGTTTTGGATGGGGACGATAAGAGATGGTGGTGAACAGCTGTTTTGAAGACCTGGAGGGAAGAGTGGGATTGAAGAAAGTGTGGGAGTTTGTTCCGAAGGTGGAAAAAAAGAGGAATGAAAGAGTGAAGGTGAGCAGTGATTCTTGATTTTGGTAGTTTTACCAGAAGGGGGTTTGCGTGGGACCTTGAGCACCCTGTGAAAATATGGGGGGGGGGGATACATCGCAAAAGAGCGGGGGTGGGGGGGGGGTGAGACCAGAGAGGAGACTGTAGAAGACAGGAAGACCACCGTGAGATGTATCGGTAGTTTATGATAATGCATGCACCAGGGCGTGGTCAAGCAGAATCAGGTGACCCGCCCATGTGCGGATGCTGTGCTGTGCTGTGTTGTGCCCATGTCCGAATAAAACCTTTTGTTCCCACTTTAGAGCCTTCGTCCCTGTTCATCAAATACATTATACACCGACCTGCCTGTGGTGAGAGAGTGAGGGACCCAAAGACTCAGCCTCATCACGGGAGATACCAATGATCCTTAATGCCTTGGTTTCCACAGCGTGAAGCCGAGAAAGGTGAGGGGGGGAGCACCAGCCCAGAGGGGACAGCGTACTCCATCAGGCTGTGGATGAAAGCTTTTTATGTGGTCAGGAGCTCAGGTGTGCCAAGGAAGGACTTTGCACGACGGAGAATGCCCAGTTGGCGACTGGCTTTGGAGGCCAGCTTGGAAATGTGGCTTCATAAATACCACAACCTGATTTTTGTCGTCTCAACTCTCACTTATGTCGCTTTAAAAGTTATACTTTTTATTCTCGAGCATTTTCAGAACTTACAAGACTGATTCAGATGCCAGAATACATTGCTAAAGTACCAAATTGGGAGATCGCAAAAAAAATCACTGAAAGAACTAAAGTACTTCGCATAGCACCAATAAATGTACTGAACTGTGGAATGGCTAAGAGGCATTGTAAAAGTGTTACCTTAAAAGTGATGAAATTCGATGTTATGTGTCGAATGGATGCTGGTGAATGTGCCATTGATAGTGTAGGGTTATTAACTTTGCCTCTGAGTACGATGCACACCACCTATAAAAATGCTGACGTTCATTTGAGTAGGAGGGAGAAGAGGTAACACCAACTTCGACCACTTCTGGAAGAACTTTATTTTTATTTAAATGTATCTGGTAAATGTGTTGTTTTTTATATGTATGTATACTTCATTATAACTGTTTATTAATTTTTAAAAAGGGTATTATTATAGGTAAAAAGCGAAATGTAATATACTGTATGAAGTGGTGACATTGGGAACGCATCCCCTGTATATTCCATTAATTTTTATGTGAAAAATTGCTTTGATTTTTTGTTTGTTCCATCGTCACCACATGGGACATGCTTTGCCATGGCCTCCTCTTCAGGATGTAGCATGCAGGGTGGCCGGTCGCTTGACGAGCCGTTCCAAGTCATGTGACCTGAATCTCTCCAAGTCCATCACCGAGGCTATGACCGATCTGTTGAACATGGCCCTGACCGCTGCGTCGGAACTACGACATCCCACGAGAATGGCAGAATTGAACGGAGTTGCAGAAGGAGGATGGCAGGACAATGACCTAGGCCCAAAAGGAAGGGCAGCTGAGCGGGTGGAGCTCACGTAACGCTCTGAGTGAATTCACCGTCGGGACGAACGAAGTGCTACGGGCATTGGAGCGGGAAGCACTCGGTCTCGTGTTGATGTCTGGGAATGCACAGTGCCAGGTCCTGAGCCGGCAGCTCCTACTGTTCTGTGTCTACAGGTCCATTCCTGCAGCTTGTTTACAAGGCCTTGGTACACCAAACCACAGCAGTGCTCGTTCCTTGCTCCGTAATCGCCGTGGCTGTATACAGGGACTGCTCAACGTTTGCGGAGACGGTGCAGGCGATCTCATCGTTGATGTTGGTGCTCCGTGTGCCCTGGTCGAGCAAGTCTTGAGCCATGGGGACTCCAAGCCTGGATGTGTCTCATGAGTAGATTTTGAAAACAGATTTTCATTTTCAAAATCGGCAAAACACTGCATAAATGTACCTTGTGAAACACATCCTTGTAAATGATCATGATGGGGCCAATGGCCGATGAAGATAAAGATGAAGATGAAGATGAAGATGAAGATGAAGATGAAGATGAAGATGACGATGACGATGACGATGATGATGATGATTGTTTCGATATTCGTCACACTTTTCAGGAATGCATCTGATGTAAACCGGGCTCTTACGGCAACCTATTTTAAGGATGGGTTCTTGGCTAGTTTTGTTAAATGGTCTATTTACTCCAACCACTTGTAATCCAGGTCTCAACCGACTCTATCACTTGGGGTATGGGTACCATATTTTGGGCATGGTCATCTGACTGACACCTGTGGCCATTTGATCCGTGAGCATGCTGCATTATATATTAAAGTAAAGAGAGGAACCAATACAGTGCTTGGCAGAATAAAATAAATAGGAAGGCCAAAAGCAAAAGCTGAATAAGCAGGATGGCCAGAACAAAAAGCTGTTACAATGGATTGCATCCATCAGTCCTGCCAGAAAGGCTGACTTCCTGGACATGATTGGTCATCATCTGTTCTTCAGAAAAGTTTGTTTATTCCCCAATTATGTTTTTTCTTTGTTTGTTTGTTCCTTTTACGTTTCCAAGTCCCTTTTCCAATTTCCCCTAAATTTGCTGCACCACAATATTTTCCCACGCAGGTCAATGTCACAATAAAAACGTTCAATTCTCCATCAAATTGATGTAAAAACATGAAATAACAATGCCTTCAGCGACCTTCGGTGAAAAGAGAGGGAAGATCGACTACAAAGTGATAGTTTTTTTAAAAAAAATTTTAGTACTAACACAAGAGCTGGTGGAGAATAGTCTTGAGGAAAGCAAAAATAATGTGGACAAAAGGATATAAGAGCCAAAATACCCTGCACATGGAAAACACTTTGCAGTCTTGCCTTGGAAACCTGAGTCACACATTCTATTGTTTTGATGTGACAATAGTCTGAGTGCTTCATTGTCATTCTGAGTGAGGGTGAGCAGGAAGGTTCAAGCCTCCAAAAAGCAATAAAGGTACATGCAATTTGAGCGAGCAGGTTTCAAGGTAAAGAAGAGTTTGGAGCTAAAGATATGAAAGATATGATGAATGAGGGAAGGCTAATTGAGTGTGAAGGATGCCATATGCTCACAAGGGTGCAAGGGGTAGAGGCAAATATCCCATTCATTGCAGAAATTTGGTGGATAATGACACTCAAAATTAGAAATATAATCTTAGAGTCTACCTGGATGGAGATAATGTTGTAAAAGGAAAAATATCAGAGCTGGAAGGTAGACTTCAATTTATATTGGCAAGTGGATAATGTGGGAATTTCAATGACAATATACGTATCTAACTGGTATGAGAAGAGAGAAGCAATTGTAAATAGAACACAGAAGGAAAGTAGAAGGGCACTCGGTGGAGTGCATACCACTGCCACACAATGCCTGATCCACAAGAACATATCAGGCCCATTACATTTTTGAAATATCATGCTATATATCGGTTTCGCCCAATCTCTCAATGGTGAAGAATCACTTTAAAAATTATCAGATCCGGATCCGAATTCGGATCTTCACCAAAATTGAATCAGTTCGTTCTTGTTACACATCGAACTTGTGCACAAAATTTCATCCGAATCCATTTACAAATTTTTGAGATATCCTGTGCACAGGCAAACAAACAAACAGACAGACAAACAAATTAACAGACAGAAATGGTTGAAAACATAACCTCCTTCACGTTCGGTGTTGGAGGTAAAAATGCACCAGAACAGAAGTAAAGCCAACACGGGACAAGTGTAATCACGGTCTTCTTGCAAAGCGAGGATCCAGGTAATAAGAGTCAGAGTCAGGGAAGTGAGCAGGACTTATGGGTCAGGACAATGGGTAAGAACCCAATGCCAAGTTCAGGGAAGGGAAGACACCCTTATAAACAGTGGGGCAGGGGAGGGGGGCGATACTGCACTCGATCACATCACAGACTTTTGCAGGAGGAAATTAAGAAACAAAATTATACGATACGTGAAAGAAGCTCGTATGGTATTTGAGATAATATTAAAAGAAGATAATAGTGAAATAGAATGGTAGTTGGTTGTTGTTCAGCTGTGACAAATGAGGAAAAAAATATTGGCAATGAAGAAAGGATTTTGGACAGATAGGGTATGCTTGAATAGGAGGAAGAAGTACAGAGCCATATGTTTTCAGCACTATAATCAGCAATTAAAATGAGGTCGAAATATTAGGTTTTTAAACTTTCAGAAAGACGAGGTACCTGAAGAAGAATATGGTGGGACATTTTTCCTGATATTCAAAAATAGATATTCAAACCTATAGTCCTGCCTAATCTTCCCCGCTCACCTGATATTCATTTATTTTCTCTGCTGTCTGACGCACATCATCCTCAGTCTTCTCATTAACAGCAGAGTTAATTGAAAAAGAAGTGGGATCGCGTCGTACGGAGACGGGATGGGGAGTTAAGGGGAAGTACGATGAAGGGGAAAAAGGATAGTTAGGGATTAAAACCTTCATAAACAAACATGAGGAGCTTGAACACTCCAACAGGTGGTAGCAGATGAATAATAAGATGGACGAATATATGTCAGGCAGTAATTAGCAAGATGGATGAAATGTTATTATTCTCGCCAGAGGAGAGGTTATTGCATTTGGATCCGTTTGTTTGTCCACACAGAACATGAGTGTTTTTCTCTGCAACCACTTGTCGGATTGATACATTTTCACCATCGGAGCAACTACTCATTTAGAATGTTTAAATGATAATTATGACATCATAGGTCACGTGGTGTGGTGGCCATGATGGAAAAACTTTGGACCTCTGTAGCTCCGAAACCGCACCAAGGCACAAATTGAAACTTGGCACATGGCAAGTACTCCACATGGGGAATGTGTGGGTTTTTTTTGTCATAGGTGCCTTCGTTATGACGTCATAATTGCAATGTATAACGCTATATCCGATCAGTATGAAACTTTTTGAGGGTAATTTAGTGATAAAGTGGTCCACAGGAAAAAAAATTGATGATGTCATCGGTTACGTAGTTCAGCAGCCATATTGTTTTTTTTATTTTAAAAACCTTCAAAAATCTTATTCTCTGGAACGGCTGAACAGATCGAGGTGAAACTTTACAAGTATGACCGCCTATCCATGAGGAACAAAATGCGTCACACATATAACATCATAGGTCACATGGTTTGGCAGCCATATTGGATTTACCCTGAAACCTACAAAAATGTTCTTCTCCAGAACGACTGGACAGATCATGGGGAAACTTCACACAAATGTTCCCCAAGCATTGGGAATACCAGAATATTCATGAATAATTGATAGGTCACATGGTCTGGCAGCCATATTGGATTGAGCAAAAATCTCAAAAAATTATTTCTCCTGAACCACTTCATCGATCGAATTATGTATGATCTCGTAGTGATGGGGAATAAAGGTTATAAAATTCAACTTCATCGGACGCATGGTCTGGCAGCCAGAATTATTTGATTATTTTTGATCTGGGTTATTTTTGTATCCCACTCCTTCCCAATTCCATATCTCGACTATGTATGACATCATCACCGGGCGCCAAAGGAAGACAGTACTCAGTTTTTACTCTGTTTTCTTTCTTGTTTGTTTGTTTGTTTTTCTGGACGATATCTCAGCCATCCTTTGAGCTAGAAAGCTGAAATTTGGGGAACAAAAGTGAAGATGTGCTTTGGCACAAAAAGTAAATTTATTTATTTTATTATTAATTAATTAATTGATTAATTACTTCATTATTATAGATTTATTAATTACTTATTTATTTTATTTCTCATCCAGGCAATATCTCAAGCATATTTTGAGCTAGGAAGCTGATATATGGACATGACAGTGACCAAGTGATTTGGCTATAAAGGGTATTTTTGATTTATTGAATAATCAATTATTCGATTAATTACTTAATTTTCAAAAAGTTACAGATTCGGATGAAACAGTGGTGGTTTAGGTATGCTATTCGGCAATTGATTGAGAAATTAATTATTTTATGATTAATATTTACGGAGGAAGTCACATTTAACATGATGTAGAATTTCCATGGGTCCCAGATAGTCCCATTGGATATTTTGGGTCCTGTAGGTATTTTGGGTTATCAAGGTATTTTGGGTCTTTGTCGTCTTTTAGGTCATCGGGGTCTTTTCGATACCCTTGATCTTTTGGTCTTTTGTGTCCTCTCGTTATTTTGGGTCATTTGGATCTCATGGGTTTTTTGTGTCTTTGAGGTATTTTGGGTCCTTTAGATCTTTTGAGTGTCGGGGTCCTTGGAGTCTTTTGCATCCTCTGGGCCTTTTGGGTCTTTTGGGTCCGATGGGTCATTTGGGTATTTTAGGTCTTCAGGGTGCTTGGGGTCTTTCAGGTACTTGGGGTCTTTTGGGTGTTTTGGTTCCTCGGGGTCTTTAGGGTCCTTTGGGTCCTCGGGGTCTTTTGTTTCTTTGGAGTCTTTTCAATCTTTTTGGTCTTCAGGGTATTTTCGGTTTTTTTAGGTCTTTTGGGTCTTCGGTGTATTTGTGGTCTTTTTGTTCTTTTTGTCTTTCAGGTCTTCAGGGTCTTTTAGATCCTTTGGGTCTTCGGGGTAATTTGGGTCTTTTGGATCCTCGTGGTCTTTTGGGTCCTCTGGGTACTTGAAGTCAAGTATTTCAGGTGACAATTGTGGGTGACGTCAGATCAGCTGTCCAACCAATGGGTGAAGAACAGATATACATACATACATTACACACATACATACATACATACATACAAACATACATACATACATAATCACATTCACTTGCTCCATTATATATAGATTATTAATTATGTAACACACCAGTACACAAACATCACACAAAATACACGAGACAAAACTACGCAAACATCACACAAAACAAGTCCTGACGAGAATCTGCAATCTCTGATTGCTCTTTTTACCTCTGCCAGCGAAGCTGAAAGAGGTTATATTTTCACACCTTTCTGTCTGTCTGTTTGTTATCTTGCCAAAACGATATGTTAGTCAGCTTGTATGTTTTTTTTTTTTTTTTTTGTCTGTAATCACGTATCGATCACTCTGCAGAGCACAGTTATCATTGGAAATTTTTGTAACTTAGCATATCAGAGTCCTATAGAGGTCCCTTTCAGCGCATAAAATTTTCAAGGTCAAAGGTCAAGGTCACTTTGTCGCAAATCAGGGGAGTCGACGAAACCCTTATTTTTTTTAGTAATTTTGATCGGATCGTCTTCAAACTTCATGGGAAATAGTTCATGGTCTGGCGCTCGAGCTGATTAATTTTTGGTAGCGATCGGCCTTGACCTTCATGGTTAGCGCTGGAGGTCGAAAGTTTTTAAACCAAGGTCAAATTTTGAAATCTTAGATACCATATCGAGTAATACCTCATATGAAAGCGCTTGATAAGTGCTTTCCAGATCTGTCAAAAGTTTGACGCTATGACGTCATTTGATGAAGTCATGACGAAAAAACGGATTTTTCATGAAAATTTTATTTCCTCAGTTCTCATCAAAATCTCTTGATATTTCATGTACAACGGTCCTGGAGAGATACCATTAACCGTACGAAAATATAAAGGTCAAGGTCAAAGGTCAAGGTCACAAAAAGGTCAAGCATCAAGGTCGACGAAACCATTATTTTTTGAGTGACTTTAATCGAATAAATAAGTCACTCATGTTCACATTTTGGCAAGATACTGGTCACCCTGGGGGTGACATTGGTTTTTTTTGTCTGTCTGTCTGTTTGTGTACAGTATATCTCAAAAAGATGTGAACGGATTCGGATGAAACTTCGTGGACAGGTTGGGTGTGTGACAAGGAAGAATTGATTCAATTTTGGTGAAGATCCGAATCTGGATCCGGTCACTAAAATATTTTAAGTGATTCTTCACCATTGAGAGATGGCCAAAAACGATATCGTACTGTATAGCATGATATTTCAAAAAATTATTGGGCCAGATATGTTCTCGTGGATCAGGCATTAGGTGGCAGCGGTATGCGCTCTACCGAGTTCCCTTCTAGTTCTTATGAATTAGGATGGGATATTCAGGCTAATTCAGATGATGTTTGGCACTGAATTTACTTTTGATCATCATGTTATAAGAAGGATTACATCGTGCAATGAGAGAGGGTCCAACACAGAGCATGGAAACATTGTTCGGGCATATCAGATCGTATTGATGAGGAAAGAGTGGATAAATTGAAGTTGTTTATATTAGACAAAACAACATTATATGGGTATATGATAGAATAATTTAAGCTGTACAAAGAGATTTACAGTAATATTAAGTGTAATTTTTGAGATGGTGGATTGGCATGTACAGCACCGAGAGAACACAGCTAGCAGAAAAAAAATAGAAAGTTAGAACTGAGATGAGATAGGGATTTTATACTTGGAGAGAATTTCGTATGTGAAATCGTTTTCCAGGAAAACTAATCAGAATATGGCCTGCTAATTAGTTCAAAACAAATAATTATCAAATACCTTGAGGTAACAACTATACAGTACATGTGTACAGGTGGCTTGGGTGAGTAGCCAAGGATGAGCATGCACTTTGCTTCGCTACATCCCAGCTAGCACACAGACGTTGGTCCAAAGTAGGCAAAGGTTACAATGGTCAGTTGGAACGTTGAAACAATGTTGGTGTTCTCCATGCAGTGTGTCTACCTTTGCCGAGGAATTTTCTTGCCAGTCTCCTACCTTCCCTTTGATTTTCCCCCCTCTTTTACCTCTCCTCTATTGATCCTTTTTTTCTCCCTCTTTTGCAAAAAGCAAACAAGTCCCTCATCCACTAGATTGCCAATTGCGAATTATAAAAACCAAATTGGATTCTCCGAGACGACAATGGGAAACTTCTTAGAGGGTTCCTTAGCTGCATAACTGCTTCGGCAACACCGCCATCCTGGAACGGTTGATTGATTCATCATCGACAATTGGTTCTGGTATTCTGTGTTGGGGATGAAATACAAGTTCCAAGTTTGAAGATGTGTAGCGGTGACATGATGCAGGTTAGATGAACAAAATTACCTTGCTCTGGAGCTTTTATTTCTTGTATTGCCTTGGACTACTAATATTGTGGCATGCCATGGTGATGTAAGTTTTTTTGTTGAGATAACTGAGTTAGAGTCGGCTTCACACAAGGATACACAAAAATATGTGTGTGAGGAACATAAACACAGGAGGGGTCCAATTTAGCCCACCATTTGCCTCGTCGTTAACTTGGGCCCATGACCTTGATGGCAGTTCATACTTATATGGACTTAGTCACCCCATTATTGCCATTAAGTTACTCCAACATCTCTTTCACATGTACAGGCAAATAATTTGGTCATGATACCAGCACACAATGATCTACACTTTTTGAGAGGAACCATGAAATATTTGATGTCTACAACATAAATGGAGCAGTAAATGTTGTTTTAAACACTCGAATAAACTCACAAAACATTAAGTCATTAACACTTTTGCTCGAAGGACAAATGACATAAATTCATAATCACTTTAATTGATCATCTTCAAGTTTCAATTTACAACTCAGTCCAATTTACTGATTCGAGTTAATCGAGCCTGTTTGAGTTAATCCAAAACTGACTGTGGTGTAATAAATAAATAAATATAGTTCTCTTATAAGGAATTTCAACACAGGAGGAGGCCATTAATCCCATAAAGCATGCACAATGGTTTCCAACCTATGGTTGCTTGTCCATGCTTGATCCTTTTTCAAATGCTGAGCATCAAGCAAGGAAGCAGCACGTACCATTTTAAAGTCTTTGGTATGACTCAGCTCGGGTTCGAACCACCGATCTTCCAGACTCAAAGGGGATGCTGCCAAGTCTGGTTAAATGCTTACCTGGGACCAGTGCTTATGTGTTGCGATGCTTACGTGTGACAATGGGAGATCTCATCAAATTATTGATATATTGAGAATACCTTCAGTTTTACTAACGTTTGAAATGTTCCCCAAAGCCCTCCATCATACCGATCATTCCACATGAGGTCCGGTCTGCCTTCTCCCCAAAATATGGTGACTTCCAGCTCAGGATCGTGGGACACGTCACACTGGAAAGAGGCCGTGCCAAGTCGAGGCACACGCAGGTTCTCGAGTTTCAAAATTCGAGTTGCATCTGAGAATGTGCCGCACCAATTATAAATGTGTCAATTTTCAAAATTCGTTTTGAAACTGAGACATTTCCACACCAGCACAATGATAGGCTTACACACACACACACACACACTTACTGAATGGTAATGGTGGGGGGGGGTGAATGGTGGGAGAAGGGTGAGTGGGAAGAGTTGAGGGAGAAAGGTGAGGGGGAAGCTTGGAGGGAGAAGAGTGTGATGGTTGCTTTGAGAGGAAGGGGTGAGAGGTGTGAGTTGGCACTGCAGTTGGTAAAAAAAAAGAATGGTTGATGGAAAGTGACATTCATAGCAAACTGGGGTTTTTTTAATTTTTAGGTCAGAGATGCGATTAAGGACATTTCTTGATGGATGCAATAAAGGCGAATTAAGAGAATGGAAAGAGGAAACGCTGTAACAATTGGAATTTTTTAGGCAAGGTATGAAGGAAATGTCGAATTTGGAGCAGTCTGTTGAGATAGAAAAAGAGTAGTGCATTATGATACAGTAAAGAGTACACACATGTTGAAAGAGGAAAATGAAGCATTAATAGACATGGTTTTTATTATCATTATTATTATTTTTTTATTTATTTATTTGTTTTTTTTTGAGAGAGAGAGAGAGAGAGAGAGAGAGAGAGAGAGAGAGAGAGAGAGAGAGAGAGAGAGAGAGAGAGAGAGAGAGAGAGAGAGTTTTCATCAGATTAGGTAATGGGAAGGTTGGAGAAAAAATCGTGAGGTGAATGGTGAATTTGGATCCTTAAACGCAGGGGGTGGAAACATATCACGTGGTTACGGGGGAAGCACGTGGCTAAGGGAGGTGTATAGTTTCCTTTATGTCTTGAGAAATCATATCAGCAATTAACTTTGACTGCAAGCTACCAGGGTGTTTGTGTTTGGGTGGAAAGGCTCCATGGCTGGAGTTTGAGCCGTTTTTACCACCCCTCAGGAATGTGGAATGTGAGGCTCAACGGTTGTTGATCTGGTCCAACCACTCCATCCTTCCTGCCCAGCCACTGCTCCTACCCCCACACCGGCACTTCTCCTGCCCCCCACCACCCAGCGGTACTCCAACCCCCCCAGCCCTTGGCCCATCAGCTCTCCCCCCCCAGACCCTCAATTCTCCCACCCACTGGCCCTCGAACTCCCCACCACCCCTCCTGCCCTGGCAATTATGCCACCCCACTGGGCCTCCAACTCTTCTACCCCCCCCTCTCAATTTTTCTCCTGAGCAACGCAGGGTACCCCTGCTAGCTATAAATAATTGGTAAGAAAATAATACTTATTTTGGTTGGAAATCCACATTTGTGAGTTTCAGAAGGTCGAATAGAGTTCTCCCAGGTCTTGAAGTATCCACCTTCAATTTGGTAAAGGATCACGTTTCATGGACCAAATTGTGAAGTTTTGATGTTGTTAAATTTTTGTTCCGAGCATTATTTTCAGTGTCATCAATGAAATGATTTTCAGAGTTTTTAGCTCTCATACGAGCTTCAACAGTATAACAAAAAAAAAATAATAATAATAATAATAACCGCATGCGCCAGCCTCCAATTGTAGTTCATTAGGAGTCATTTTCCCTGGTATCGTTTTCTCAATGTCAGTGAGGTTCTTCTTTATCTTTCGGTTGCTCCTACTATCACTGGCACAATGTTAGGACTCTTCAGCTTCCAGGTTCTTTTGTCTTCATTTTTCATACCAGAGTACTTGGGCATTTTTCTAATTTAAACACTATTTAGACCAAAGCCGCTGGGTACTGACACGTTGATTAGCAATGCCATCTTTTCCTTTTTGTATCGAAGTTGCCCAGTCGTAATGTATTGTTTACTTTGTCCATGCTTGATGGGATGGTTAGGTGGTACGTGAGCACTACGTCATCATTTCCAACAATTTATTTTGGTTCTTGTTTCCATGATTTTTCTGAAATTGGAATATTGAATTTTTTTTCAGATGTGCCAGTGGATTACTCAACATACAGTACCTTGTTGTGCCTTCGTGTATACAGCTGTTCTGACATGAGTCTTTTACATCCCGATAGTGGCTGGTGTTTCCTGTTGAGAGGTGGCTCGTGCTTTCTGTTTATACTAAGTGGAGGTGGGAGGTGGCTCGGAGGCAAGTTTTCTAATCGTAGGTGGCTCATGCTTTCTGTTTCTACCTTGCAGAACCTACACTTGTTCAATAGACTCAATCCTGCCATCTCCTTAAAGCCATTGGTATCGTGTCCTTGATCTTGAGCATGTATTATGACTCATTCACATTGCCAGTTAACTTTTTGACCTCTTATTAGCCACTCCAATGAGCCTTTTTTATCTATCCCCAATCTGTCCATTTTTTTTTTTTGAATCTTCCTACTCTTTTGTCATTTGCCAAATTGTCGGCGTACATTTGTTGATATTTCATTTTGTACTTTTCTTTTGTCTTCTTTGCAATCATTAAGGCTGTATTCATTGCTGTTATTATTCCATGTGTCACATCTTCTATTTGCAGCTGTTCTTGGAAATGCTTTACAAGGTGAGTTTGTGATACCATTTCTCTCGTCATCTTCGTGTTTGCGTACAAACCGGATTCAGTAGTCTGTTGGAGCTACATATGATGAGTACAGTCATCATTGGTTAAGCCCCTTGGTTAAACCCCATCAAGCCGCTACTTCCTACTCATCCCGGCAAGCACATCCTCGGGCTGCAATGATTTTGTGGATGGTGAGGAGTTTCCTTGTTTTGATATGTAGTTTGTTGATTTCTGATTGTGGCCAGTTTACTTTTCCAGAACTGTATTGGAATACTGGTACTGCGAGTTGGTTTGTACCTTTGATTTTGTTTCTTGGGGTGAGTTAAGTTCTCTGGATCATCATCATTATGATCTACGCAGATATTCCTTGGCAATTGTTTTGCACATTTCTTCATGACATATTTTTTGTCCTTCTACTCCGGGGTTATTTGTATGATGCTTCATTTTCCATCACCTATATTGTTGTATCGAGGTTGATTTTGTGTTTTACATTTTTGTTGGTTTACCTTGTATGAATGTGCACTTGGCACACTTATATTGGCCAAATTCCATTTGAATGCCCTTGGAGTACCGTTCTACTACCTTTAGTTGTTCTGCCAATTTTTCATATTCATTGCGAAGATGTTGAAATCATATTCTTACTGATTAGATTGAGATATATTTCAATGGAATGTCTTGGACTTTGGACCAAGAAATGGCCTGAGTGTCTCGTTCCGGGAATGTTTTGAACGCCACGTGCGTAGTTCAAGTTTGTATGAAGTAAAGTCAGCATTACATTGCATTCCAGTTCCGGACTGCACATCATACCAAGTATTCTCTAAGGCCAAAAAATGCATTTGCTCCTAATTCTGAAACAAAAATCTTGCATTGGCAAAAAAACACTCGTATTTTGCATGACCTCGAACCAAAAGGGTCTGAAGATGGTTTGGCACATGACGAACTGCAGTGACATCATCCTGGCATCGGTTTTCCCTTTGCATAGATGTCAAGATCAAATCTTTTCTCATGGGAAATAAAAGTGATTCAAAGCTTGTTTCCTCAAATACATCAGAGAGAAAGGGGCAAAGCAGGACCTTTAAAGCGACTGAGAATCGACGTCGAGATGTACAATTCTTATGCAGGTGTTACGCACCATGTTTATTAAAAAAAAAAAACACATTATATAAATGAAGCAGCAATTAACTAAATGTATGAGCACTGCCTACAAAGGCCAAGGAAGACATGGAAATAAACATTATCGTGCAGGAGAACAATACTGAGGAATCATGGAGTAAAAAACATTATTTGGCATTCGCAATTGTTAGCGAGACATTCTCCATACCTTTCACAAGGAGAAGTGCTTTGGTGATGTTAAAACCCAATTCGTTGGTGGCATTGCAGATGTATTCTCCCTCATCTGCCTTCTGGGAGAAAGGTATCCTGATAGAGCCGTCCCTTGAGACTTCAAATGCCCGACGGGGAATATTTGTCTGAGACCTGCGAGGAAAAAAAAAGAAAAGAAACAGTCTTCAAAGAAAGCAAGCACATCAACAATACAAAATGAAAATAAACAAATTGTTGCTGTTTTGAGTAAACTGTGAACAGATTAATAGAGTACTACAAATAGATCATTTATAAATACATACCCATTTTATTTATGCAAATTCATATTGAATCATCCGATTTGCTTCTATAACCTTGCTTGCTAACCTAAGTATTGCCCATTTTTAAAGATTGTCAGCACAGGTTCACATAATTAATATCATACTTTGTCAGAGTAATTTTGTACTTCCCTTGGGACCATCTTGTGTTGTGTATGCAAAATGGAACATACAAGAAGAGAGACCAGAACCTCGACCCTGCACTCAGACACCCATATCCTCACTCCTATCTCCTCAAAACCACAATTCCTGTTTTCTCACCTTTTCTCGTACCATCCTTTTTCATTCTGATCAGTACTACTTCCTTTTCTTATGGTCAAGTCATGAATCAATCCAGACCGGACAGTTCAAAGATAATTAAGCATGCTACCTCTGCACCATCCTATCATATATCCACTGCCGTCACCAATATAGGCATTAGAGATGGCTGCTGTGGTCCATTTCCTGGGAACTATTCTCTTGTTTGTTATTTTTTTTTCTTCCTCATATTCACTTGTTTGTCTCTTACTATTTACTTTTATTAAATGGCACACAAATCCTCAGTTAGAGATCTTCTTCTTCTTCTTCATGTGGAGCCTGTGGCTGCTGGTTGCATCATTGGTCAAGGGCACAGCTCCGCCACTGATGCTGTGCCACTATACCAGTACACTGGTACTCATTTTGCCCAACTCAGAAGGATGACAGGCTGAGTCAACCCCACCTCGTGTTAATTCAACAGCCAACAGGGGATCACACTCAGGACCCTCAGATCCCAAGCCAGCCACCCTAACTGCGAAGCCAACACCAGGCTATAGTTAGAGATTAAACTTTAACATAAGGAACAATACATGTGCAAGAGAGAATGCTCAGGAAATGGCATAAATAGAGACTGCAAGACGAGGGGAGCTATACGGTAACTTTGCATTGGGGGCTAGCTGGATGAGAAAGACTGAGGCATCATGTTTATATGGAATTCTTAAATAGCTCCAATTTGAAGACTGCAGGCCAAAGCAAATGAGCTGTTCGCTTGATGCTCTGCTTCCGGAAGCACTTGCTATATTGTGCATTTGGTTTTCAAGTAACGTAGGTCAAAGCCTGTGGTCATACAGGTTTATGAATCAAGCAAGGCAAGAACTCGCGACAAGAGGATAGGCCCAACAGTGTGAAATGTTAAATTTTCAAAAATTTTAAAAGACCTTTAACTGCACAAAACATGTACAAAGTGAGAGACGATAAATGATATCCGGTGCACTCTTATTTTCATAAGAGAAAAGACTATCAATATCATTATTGGATGGACGGTTCAATGTTACCTTCCGAGTAAATTATCTCATGATGCTAGGTTCATAGGTTCAAAGCCCATTGGGTTCGGTGGTGGTTTCATGGTGAGATGCTACACAGGTATCTCCGATGTTGTGGGTTCAAATCCAGAAAAATAAATCACCATTATTAAGTATTTTGCTTCAAAGTAGCTGTAGACGGATATCGATTTTGATTCTCAGCATCTGGAATCTCAAGAGAATTGCCATGTTATGATCAGATTATCAGGAAAAGAACCCAGCTCATTCATTAACAACATTAAAAGATGGGGTAATCTGCTTGCCATAGAGGTACAGAGCATATAGGCACCGACAAGAAGTTGTGAACATTGCCCTGCTGAGAACCAAGCCCAGACAGGTCTCTGCTCTGTTTCAGGGTGAATCCACACTTTGTAGTTGACTCTAAATACCTTCAGGACAATTTGAGATCAACAACAAAGAATACTACATATGATAATACAGCATCGTTAAAAAAAATTATCGAAATTAAATGGAATATAAAAAAGTAGGTGTTGACATCATCATCATCATATTGTATTGCCCTTATAATTCCCATCGAAGTAAAAGCATGTCTTTGTCCTGGATGTGATATCTGTACAAGCTCCTTTTAAGACTTAGACACCGGTCCAAAAAAAATATGTAGAAAATTGGATTGTCGCTGCAAACCTTTCTCATGGACACATTTTGATGCCACTGTTGCTGTTGGATTGCAAAGTTCGTTGAAAACTTTTGCAGGACCTTTGCTGATAGTAATGTTGGCTGGGACATAATTTGAGAGACGCATGCCACTGGCATTGCATGAAATTTTGCTCTTTTGAAGGACTGGGTGGGGGAAAAAAGCACTCATCCCACCTGTCATTGCTCATTGTCGTCTGTCCTGGAATGTGCCAAAAACACTAGAATCACTCAAATTGGTCAAAGTGATGAGGGATGAGTGTAGTTCACACTGTTTCAAACTGACAACCATGTATGCATTTGAAGAAGAGAAAATGAAAGGTTTGAGTTGCAGTGTGTTATTGCCATGGTGAAGAATATATAGCTGTCACAGTAAAATGTTACGGGCCACAATACGCACAGACAGGGAGGACCAATATCGGAAATGTCCCTACATGCCTGTCTGTATGGCATAAAGTAACAGCACATCACAAAAGGACACATTCCAGAAAGCTAAGACGTTTGGAAGTCATTGACAAAATAATGCGTTCAAAAGAACAGAATTGCCTGTCATGCTATAAATACTGGTGTCCGGTTTGTCAATCATTTCATCAACCTTTTACCATGGAATGCTCACAGTCTTGATTTGAACCTGAGAGATTATCCTTTATAAAGCCTGGATAATCCACAAATGTTAATCACAACACAAGCAATGTTTGTCAATGTTTCGAAGGGAGTAGATGCTTAAACCACATCACAGGTAACCAAGGAAGACTTTGCTATATTATGTATTATGTAGTACCTCATGGAGACCATGCTAATTTGGAGGTGATGTGTTGGTGTAATGTACTCTATATGCATGACATCAGCATCATGTCACATTCAAGGTCAGAGATGCACCTCATATATATATATATATATATACATAGTTATATATATTGTTGTGGTTTAAAAGCAAACGTATTGTAAATGTGCACTCACGACATGTCGGTCCTTCAGTGTAGTTACTTTCAAAACATTTCATAGTTATTTTCATAATAAGTCCCTTACTTTAGATGGGTCAGTGGGATCCAAACTGCATTGGAACGGGTAAATTGGAATTCACCCGCTAATTTTTCTTTTGCACATGAAGGTTGTTGGCACGGCGTTCGGAGCCATTTGATGTGGGCGTGTGCCAATCCCTTCCTTCATCCGTTACATTATATATATCTATCTATATACTCTCTCTCTCTCTCTCTCTCTCTCTCTCTCTCTCTCTCTCTCTCTCTCTCTCTCTCTCTCTCTCCACACGTAAGTACACACACTTCTATTTAATACAGACTATAGTTTGACACGACCTCTTCCCACACACACGTAAAGCAATCACGACATTGTCCAGTTACATAACCTCAAACTCCCCCGCTCTAAAGGAGATCCCTCTTCCCACATCCCTCAACCATTAAGCCCTTTGTAAGCCTTCGTGATGGCTATCATGTGCCTGGGCGATATTTGGTCAGCACTGATCTGAGAGGAATCGGCTCCATTCGTCTCCCTATAATCGTTCTTGCGTTCCTCAAACCAGTCAAATGCTCACTCGCCTTAAGCGGTAGCAAGCGAGGTTCGACTCTTACGACAGACGACAGCTGGAGGCCCCGACTGAGAGGACTCACTGCATAAACTCGTGTGGGTGGAGCTAGGGAGGGGAACCCCAATCTGCGCGCAGGCCTTGCCCAATGACACAAACATTCTCGAAGCTTCCAGGCCGGCCTTATAAAAGAGTGAACCCGGAGCATTTGTGGCAGGCTGTCTTTCAATGGTCGATTTACATTGGCTCCTTTCAACGTCAATGAGGCTCCTTTCAACGCATTGAGGCTTCTTTCAACGTTTATTAAGGCTCCTTTCAATTGTCTTGAGGCTCCTTTCAACGTCATTAGGCTCCTTTCAATGTCATTGAGGATCCTTTCATTGTCATTGAGGCTCCTTCAACGTCATTAAGGCTCCTTTCAATTGTCATTGAGGCTCCTTTCAACGATCGTTCGAGGCTCCTTTCAATGGTCGTTTGAGGCTCTTTCAATGGTTGTTCGAGGCTCCTTTCAACGGTTGTTCGAGGCTCATTTTCAACGGTTGTTCGAGGCTCCTTTCATGGTTGTTCGATGGCTCCTTTCAATGGTGTTTGAGGCTCCTTTCAATGGTCGTTTGAGGCTCCTTTCAATGGTCGTTTACACTGGCTCTTTTTAAGCGTCGTTGCACTATTTCATTGGTCGTTTGCGTTTTCAATGGGTGCCAAACACTCTGTTTCCTGAGGTCGCACTGCCGGTTCTTGGCACTTTCGCCCCTTTGGTTTTTACCTCATGAACTGTTATCACGAGCGAGGAGTCAGGGCTGCGAGGGGGCGAGTGGAGTCAAGACGATTAATAGGACCGAAATCAAGATGATTAATCTGCTGCACATTTCTCAGTTTCCCTTTTCAAATACACTCAACACACACATCACTCTTCTCCACACACCCGAGACACCTCACGGTCTTTCTTCCCACTTCTCTCCCTCAGCAGTGAACAGCGGTTGTGAATGCTTGGGCCCATTTACTGTGTTAGTGGTAGCTAAGGTGCTTGTTAAGTTTGCTCTTTGTCTCTTTTCTCTTTCTCTGATCTCGTTGCTATACAAATTGCTTAACCCTCACTTCTCCCCATGCCATTGAAATCCTTACGTTCCCCCGGCCCCCTTTTATCCTGCTCCTCGTGTGTGTAAATAAACCTGTTCTTGTTGAATCTATTTCCGATCTGTCCATATCCGTCTTTTCCACCAATGGTCTCGCACTGTCCGCACAGAGATAGCTTGGGAGGTTGAGATTCACGATGGTGAGGTTTGCAGTGTCCGGCGTGTGCTAGCGGTACAGCTCAGCTGCATTCAAGATCACCAGATAAGGTAAATAGCACATTTGCCGATCGTGCGTTTCCCAGTCGGGGGGCCACAGGACCCCCAGTTAAACGGTTGTTAGACGGACAGACACGGACTCATGGTTGCTCGATTGGCATTCGTAGTTGTGTCATAGTTGCGTCGCAACCCACCATGGGGTGAAGTTATTCGCTCCCGGTGGCCTTAGTTCCGGGTGAGTTCGAGAGAAACCAGGGATTTCCCCCTCGTAGTGGGCTTGAGCCCCGAGACTCCAACAATATATATATATATATATATATATATATTTACACACACACACACACACACACACACATTTGTGGAAGAAGCTTCCTTGTGCCAACACAGAGAGGAGTATATACAACACAGTGCTCAGCATGAAGAAGTGCAGATGATTTTACCATTTCAAGTGAGGCTTTGGGGAGCCAAATACTCTGCAGTCCATCGACACACTCTGGCTTTCCACCACGCTATAAATGGTGTTGTTTGGTGTCATCATCCTTGGGGAGACAGCTGTTCAACAACCAAAAAAAAATTAAAATTAAACATCAGCAACATTTAATAACACCATCAAAACAAATTGCATTGCCCAGCCACTTCATTAACACCTGTATGTAGGTATATACTACCAATAATAATAAATATATTTATATGGCGTTTTTGCCAATGGATAAAAAGCACTGAACTACAACTCAGCTTTGAGTTATTTACGTGCACTCAATGATTTTTATTCTACGACTCGATCCTCAACAAGGGACTCAACCATTGAGATTTGAAACTCAAACAATAAGACAGAAACAAGTCTATATAAATTGTTTAAATTATATCTTTGCGTTATATTTGAAAGGAAACTCCAAACGCCAATGGAGAACCAAACGAAAATTAAGATGACTCTCCAGACTTGTCAATTGTTAACTAGTATTTCATAAAATATTCATTTTTTCATTTTCGCAGTTTATTTTGGATCATGCTTCAGCGGCGATGTTCCAGTTGGCTAGGAAATGGTTGGATTTACGTTTGCACGAGAGACGTTTGAGAGGTAAAACGTGTGACGTCATGAAACCTTTCAGCACATAGGCGAGCATTGTCTATCGTTCAAATTGTATAGTCTACTCACTGAAGATGTCAAAATTATATTTTTCTTTGCTCAAATCCTGCTCTTAACTCAATATTACTTTAGGAAGAAGATGGCACAATCAATCTTATTTCGTGTCGGCTCGTCTTGGTTAATTTGTCGGCCCAACTATAACATGGCAAAATGGTGCTTTGCATGCAGGGCATTGCATCACAAGGCATTGCATCACAAAATGCACCTTCCCTTGGTTGGATGTTAAGTTGGGTGTCCCACGTGCTCATTATCTCGTGGATATTAAAGATCCCACAATGTCTTTACATGAAAAGTAGGTCAGTTATCACTGTTACTGTGAACAAATTGCAATTTCCTGCCCGGATTATACCTACAGTCAAGCGAATGCATCCACCTTCGAATTTGATGCTGGGCAGACACAAAACATGACCGGGGACTAAAACTTGGTCCTCTATCAGGATAAGTGGCTGACAAAGGCGGCCAGAATGATGAAGGCCTCAGTAAGAAGAAAGAGAAAGAGAACTTGAGCAATATTTGTTGAAGTGACAGCACACTTGAGTAACAGTCTGTTTTATTGAAAGGCAGTTGTACTTATCTGACAATGCAATGTCTGAGATTGTATTGTCTGATATTAAATGTCATGTCTGGTGATGTAAAAGCTGAATGAATTATTCAACGCTCCCTTCTGTCATTCGTTCTCTCTTTCTCCCATTTTAATTCATCCTTCCTCGTGAGTGGTTGACCCAATTATTATGCGAATGATATAAAGGGTCCTGGAAAAAAACAGACACATAAATCTTTTGCTCGTCTTTCTTATCTCTTCTTTCTGCTTTTTTCTTGTTATCGATCTTTAAAATCTAAAGAACAAATCGATACAACATTCAAACCAGCACCATGTCACATGTACAAACGGACCATGTTCCTCTTCTTCTTTTTCTTCTTCTTCTTTTGTGACTATCATTATTCTGGGGAATAGTTCTGCTTCAAGTCTGTCTGGAATCGGCCAATTGCCTGGAGTTTGTAATTTGTTTAGGTGCCGGTGATAACTCGCCTACTTTCTCAGCGTGGGATCTTTAACATTCACCAACAACCAGTCCTGGCAGAAGGCTTAATGATCATCTGACGGATGGCACACATTGATGAATCGGCATCGCCCCGCATGCAAAACATCAGCTTCACCTTCCATATACAGTATATTTGACTAGCAGGTGTACCTGGCAATGCCTGATGCTGTTCTAATGTTGTTGGTACGTTAAAGAAATTATTTAAATTTTTTTCTTGTTTTGTGTTTTTTTGTGGGGGCTGAAAACACTTCCCTACACCCACAAAAGAATGGGGTCAAGGATCATTCCATATTACCTTTCACATAGCTAAAAGGCTTGGAGAAAAATCCAACTTTTTTTTCAAAATATTCAAAAAAAAATCTTTTCTTTATTGGCTAAAACACTCCCCAGCACTTAGTGATGAACCTCAGAAAGTTTGATGAAGAACCGTCGAGTCATCTCTGAGAAAAATGGTGACAAACGACAGGCACACAAATGACCCTCTTCTAGTATACGTATACGAGGTGTGTTCAAAAAGTATCCAACCTTAATTTTTCGTGTGTAAACAAATGAAGCTAGGGAGGCGTGGTTTGGTGCACATATGTCGGCGATCCTAATCCGTATGCGTGAATATTTTCCCGCCTGCAAGAAGCTGTCAGTCGCCGACAGACCGCCG
Organism: Eptatretus atami; assembly: GCA_035128595.1. Lineage (NCBI taxonomy): Eukaryota > Metazoa > Chordata > Myxini > Myxiniformes > Myxinidae > Eptatretus > Eptatretus atami. The sequence continues at coordinate 63,652,079 of CM068964.1, forward strand.
ATGAGTGAGGAAGTGTAAGTGAGCGCCATCGGATTTTCGTTTTGACAAAATGACGGAAAATATTGAACAACGCTACTGCATCAAATTTTGTGTAAAGCTTGGCGATTCCCAAGTGGAAACGATCGGGAAGATTCAACAGCCCTTCGGGAACGAAGCAATGGGCACCACAGAGATAAAAGAGTGGTACAACCGCTTCAAAGATGGTCGCACATCAGTGGAAAAGTGAAGCAGGTTATGGTAGGCCCTCAACATCCCGAAATGAGATCGTCATTGACCAAATGAGGACCCTGCTGATGCAGGATCGTCGAATCACGATCAGAGAACTTGCAGACGAGGTGGGCGTCAGCATTGGATCCGTTCATTCCATTGTGACTGAGGATTTGGGCTAAAGGAGAATTTCAGCGAAGTTCGTGCCAAAGCTGCTAACGATCGAGCAGAAGCAACTCCGTTTGGAGATCGCACAGGACATGCTGGAGACTGTGATAGCGATCCCAACTTCAACACAGTGATCACTGGCGATGAGACCACAGTGATCCGTCATTTTGTCAAAAACGAAAATCCGATGGCGCTCACTTACACTTCCTCACTCATCGGCGGTCTGTCGGCGACTGACAGCTTCTGCAGGCGGGAAATATTCACGCATACGGATTAGGATCGCCTACATACGTGCACCAAACCACGCCTCCCTAGTTCATTTGTTTACGCACAAAAATTTAAGGTTGGATACTTTTGAACACACCTTCATATATATATATATTATATATTATATATATATTATATATATATATAATTCCAGCAAATCTGTGTGTGTGTGTGTGTGTGTGTGTGTGGTGTGTGTGTGTGTTGTGTGTGTGTGTGTGTGTGTGTGTGTGCGTGTGTGACCGGTTTCTCGACAACCACTGGTCCGATCTAATTGAAACTTGCCACGTATTTGCTGGGGACCTGTGGATGTGCCTTTTCAAGGTTTGATATTAATCGGATAAGTGATTCCCAAGTTATGGCCATTTATTACCAAACAATGACAGGACACGTTGCTGCGTAGGCAGGGCCGATGGGGAAGGGCGCCATTTAGTTACCAATGACAGGACACATTGCTGCGTAGGCGTGACCGATGGGGAAAGGGCGCCATTTAGTTACCAATGACAGGACACATTGCTGCGTACGCGTGGCCATTGGGGAAGAGATCCTCAGCCGCGTTCCCCATTATGGGTTACAACGCGCAGACTTCCGGATAGTGATGACTTACTGTATTCTAATAATTTCTCGATTTCTTATGCGCATTTATAGATAAACACAATGCCCCAATCCAGTCGTCGTTTACGAGAGCGAAAGAACGGCCAGTGTGATTGTTTGAAAGTTTTTTTATATATTTTTTTGCATGTACGGCCACGCACGTATGGGCACGCGAGAGCCGAAGGAACGGCCTGTGTGGTTGTTGTTTCTGGCACGCGGTTTGAAAGTTTTTTTGTTGTTTTTTTTTGCACGTATGGCCACGCACGTACGGGCACTCAAGAGCGAAGGAACGGCCTGTGGGTTGCTGTTTCTGGCACGCGGTTTGAAAGTTTTTTAAATTTTTTTGTTGCACGTACGGCCACGCACTAGTATATGTAATATATCAAAGTGCTTTTTGATATTTGCATGTGGTATATGCTTGGGAGCAGTCATTTTGACTGGTTTTCTGCTAGTGTAATAAATAAATGCCAGTGTGGTGTGTGTGTGTGTTGTGTGGTGTGTGTGTGTGTGTGGTGTGTGTGTGTATGTGTGTGTGTGTGTGTGTGGTGCACACCAATCATGCCAAAACTACTGGGCTAATTGCCACCAAACTTGGCACATGGACCAAGTTCGACCTCGTCGTGTACATGGCTCTTGTTTTTTTTTTGTTTGTTTTTTTACCCATTAATCATGATTATATCCCTAAATTTAATTTTAAATCCGGTTTGTGGACATGGCTCGACGTGCCGGCTCTTATTGGTTTAAACTCGCATATTACATCACGCCTACCTCATTAACCTAATCCTAGCTTCCCTTAAGTTTAGTAATTGTAATGCCTTAATATAATTTATGCATAATATTGGATGCACAAGTACCCCAAACTTAACTTTCCGAAAGTAAATAGAAGGGAACATTTTAATGAGTGGGGAGAGCAAAGACAAGTTTGTACTGTAAGCTGTCCAGAGACAACACCGCCGGACACGCCGGAGACAAACAACGCCCGGATATGTCCGGAGACAAACAACGCCCGGATACGTCTGGAAACAAACACAGACAAGTCCAGAGACAAAACACTGATCGGAGATAAACAATCTCTGTCTGGAGATAAAAACGTCTGGACACGTCCGGAGACAAACTCCATCCGGACATGTCCGGATACAAACAACGCCCGGACACATCCGGAGACAAACTATGCCCAGAAACATCCGGAGACAAGCAACGCCCGGACAAGTCCAGTGACAAACTACGGCCAGACACGTCGGAGACAAACTCCGTCAAGAGACAAACTCTGTCCAGACATGTCCGGAGACAAACTCCATCTGGAGTCAAACACGGCCCAGACACGTCCGGATACAAACAATGCCCGGACACATCCAGAGACAAACTACGTCCGGACACATCCAGAGACAAACTACGTCCGGACATATATTCTGTCTGGAGACAAACTCTGTCCGGACACATCCAGAGACAAACACGGTCCAGACATAATCACCTCTGGGACACATCCGGAGAGAGGGGAGAGAGAGAGGGGAGAGAGAGAGAGAGAGAGAGAGAGAGAGAGAGAGAGAGACGTGTGGGAGAGTGCTTCTCTGTATTAGGCAGGGGCAGAGCGAGGATGGGACAGGGAGTGGGGTGGGTGAGGGGAGGGGAGTTAGTAGGGAGAAAATGTTATGCTTTCTGAACACACACACGCACAGACACAGACACAGACACAGACACAGACACACACACACACACTGTATTAGTGCATGGCCGAAATCAGGCAATTCTTCAGGAACCGGCAGACTGGTGTCAGTGTGATTACCGACTACAGCACGTGCTGTATACAACCCAAAAATCCTTGAGTAGCTTTCACTCTTGTTTTGGGGGAATTTCAATAAACAAATTACAAAAAACAACTTTGCATAATCGATGATTCAGGGAGATTTGCATAAACTTTAATCCTTATAAACAGCTGCCAAATGTCATGTAATGGATGGAAAAAAATTTGTCTGCAATTTAATAAACATATTAATATGGCAAATGTCTCAGAAATATTTTGCTTTGAAACTCACAAAGAAAAACCATATAACCTTTGGAAATCATGTACCTCTACCTTGTAGCGACTATATCCCGATCGGGACATGAACCGTACTGCTATCGACTGTAGAGTGCTCGGCAAGTGGCTTAAGCACTCAAGCAAGCACTCTGATTATATGGTTGACAAGTAACGGCTAGCCAGGCTGTGGCTGCATACCATAAAGGATCCCATGAACTTAAAAGCCAGTTTTCACCGTGCCCACAGTCATTGAAGAGACGAAATGAATTCGTTCAAATAATGACTTTATCCACAAAGAGTTGCTGTTTAACATAGAACAACCCTGGAGACATCGGAAAGTTTAATCGACCGTGAAATAAAAATTGCAGATAATCCACCATGTTGCCTGCTCATCCGTGCATGCGTCATGTGGTTCATCGGTTTACTGTCCGCGCAAATGTTATAGCTTTATTTTAAAACGTCCGTTTTTCAACAGATTTGCTTTGATTCCTCGCAGGGCACCTCATGAAACCTCCAAAAATATCGACACAGATCTGGCAGACGCTATGGATAAGCATTCCCTCTGAGGGACAAAATGTTAAGTCAAGCAGTGAATGTTAAATGATAAGCTGAATGAAACTGCTTAATTTTGGCACATTCCTAAATCTTTTGTCACTCAATATAATTCCCCAAACAGTAAAAAGATAAGTTTAATGCTTTGGAAATTTCACATTTTCTTGTGTTTATATTGAGAAAGGAGAGAGACCATAGCCTTGCTTGCTTAAAGTAAATAGGTATATCAGCTTAGTTATAAGACTCTTATTTCCTTAAATATCAGATTTCACTCCAGATTTCTGCACTTATTTAGTCGATGATATCCGATCCTCAAAGCAAATCATATTTCGATGATATACTTCAATTAATCCATAGAGTAGATCGTGGAAAATTGCATCACATAATGCAGGATTCACAGGTAGATGAACAGGCATTCGATACTTGGAGTTTGTAGGGCGGAGTTGAGGACTTGGGGTCGGTGAGGGGGGAGTTGAGACTTGAGGTCGGGGTGGGAGTTGAGGACTTTTGGTCGGTGGGGGGGGGAGTTGAGGACTTGGGATGGGGGTGGTGAGTTGAGGACTTGGGGTTGGAGAGGTGAGTTGAGGACTTTGGGTTTGGGATTTAGTGGGTGAGGACTGGGGTTGGGGGGGGGTTGAGGACTAGAAGTCACGTTTACATTATGCAAATTTCCGTGGTACCTGCAAGAAAATAAGGAACTTTGGTGCAGGAGGAGGTCATTCAGCCCATCATGCCTGTGCTACACCAACCCCAGACACCATCACACATTCACTCACACGCTACTTACAAGTCCTGTTATAAATTCAAATTTTGTTCTTTATCAATTATTTCCCCATATTTTACTGTCCAGGTAGTACTTCTTCAAACAGGGTGAATGACAGTCCCAAAATTGGAATAATAAAAATGTCCACTCACATAGCACATTCAGGATGATGTTCGCAATGAAGGAGCCATGTATGTTTTTGCCACACACTGGTACACAGCACTGCCACCGACCTTCACCTTCTTTAAGAATATTGCTTCGGGAGTCTTCATCTTCCTGTTATTATCTTTTGGTGTATCTAGTAAAAAAGAAGAGAAAATTAACTTTGTCAGTTATTGGTATTCTAAAAACTATTCAAATTTTTACTGATTACATTCTATAATCAGTTCTACTCATATAGTTTCTTCACAATATGTTATCATTTGATGTACAATGTCAATTCTTTCTCGTCCCTGTGTGATCTTCACCACCTATCTTTATGTAAAATATCAGTCGAGTATTACTTTACTGTTACTTAATGGCAACAATTTTTTTCCATCTTTTGCGGGGTATGCTAAAAAAAAGTTTTTGGCTCAAGTTTTTCAAGATCCGTTTGGCCAGGCCTGATGTTGGACTGAAGGTGGCAAGAAATTGACAGTGTTGTTCGGCAATGGCGATAACTTGTTTAGTTTTCAAAAAAGAAGACACTATGGGAAAGTCAATATCCACCAACTAATGCTTGCAAATGAGACACAAAGGATGAGCATCCATCTGAAGGAAGGCACACTTTGTAATGCAACGCCATACCTGCAAAGCGACAATCCGTCATCAGTTAATCATTGGTCGGGAATCAAACCGAGACTAGACAGTCAAAGATAAGTGTGCTACCTCGGCACCATCCCATCAAATAAAAATATGATCATTACAAGACTATTCAAGCAAATAAGTAACAATCTTATTTCTGCAGTGTTTAAAGCTGTCACGGAGGAGCTTGCACATCTATGCTAGATGTTGGACAAGGACATTAGGAGACAACAGATAAAATAATGCAGGATATAGAATTTGAACCTGGAATCTCAACATCATAAGCCGTGTGCTGAGATGGAAAAGACAAAGAGTCCACAGTTATTTTTAGCAACATCTCGCATAGCGAACGCTGCTCATAGAGAGCGGCGTTCTTCTTTCTTCTTCTTCTTCTTGCTTTTTCTTCTTCTTGTTTCTTCTTCTTGTGAAGACAAAACCTTAACCTCTAGGAATCGGCTCTTATATATACAAGATCCGGATCCCTTAAATACTGAGCACATGTACACATCCTCGCCATTGACGGTGCCTTTTGAGAGCGTCTATCATGAACTTTTAAATATATTCGGACATTTGCTTTAAAGTTTCGAAAAGTTCACGTTACTATTTAAAGATTATTCCATTTATCGTATTGTAATTTCGTAAATACATTATTTATTTCGTAAATACACTATATATCGTAAATACGTAAATACATTATGACGGGTCTCGCTATTGCTTAATCAAGGCACGTGACGAAATATCGGAAGTGTTTGTTTTTTTTTGTTTGTTTTTTTTTTTTTAGCCGACAAAACCTTTGGACGCTGCTCTTGGACACATTTGTCCTTGTTGTCTCTAGAATGGATGAAACAATCTATATTTTCCTTTTCCTTTGGCTACACATTTGGATACATGAACTTTCGTTCATTCTTCTTCAGCTATAGTCAGACATTTGCATGCTTAATCTGAATTCATTCTCCATCCAATATGATTCATTGAATCAGGCAAATTTACCATTCATGTGCAAGATACGAGTAGATATTTTGGGAAATTTTGCCCACACAAACAAGGACATAAAGACGAACATACGCGACACATCATGAGACTGTTAGACAAGACAAACACAGCCACTGAGCTTGTGGAAAATGCCATCATTTCCCAGGTACTCTGGGTACCAGTGACTCACAACAATGGCATCACTATTCTCACTGCACACAGTGAGGCATATCCTAAAGAAGAATTTCCTCCTCCCCATGGGTGACAACCTATGGGGATTGTCCATGTTCTTATTATTCTCAATGCTGAACGTGAAGGAAGGAATCAGCATGTACCATTTTAAAGTCTTTGGTAAGACTTGGCCAGAGTTTGACCCGCAAACCTCCTAGACTCAGAGTGGATGTTCTAACCATTACACCACTGAGTCTGGCTAAATCTTTAATCTTGATTTCCATTGACACAACTTACAGTCTCCATCCTCTTCCCCTTTGCTTAAATACCTACATCGTATCTCACAACCCCTCCGCTCCTTACATGCCCTGCACATCATTCCCAAACCACCATCTACTTCTTTTACATCCCGGATAAGCATCCCCAATCTCCCCCTCCCTCCTATACCCTAAATGATATTCCCCAACCCCCTCCTCCTCCTCCTACATATATGCATCTACGCTCCTCCAACTCCTCCCCCTCGCATACACCCTGCATAGCATACCCCACAATGACACAATCCATCCTACATTGGCCTGAATAAGCACCCACAAATCTCCTCATCCTCCTCCGACCTCTGCATTATATGCCATGCATAAGCATCCAAAACCTTCCTTCCCCCTCCCCTAATTATATGCTTTGCTTTGAAGCCTCCAACCCCTCCCCTTTCTTAATTTCCCTGCATTGCATCCCCAAATCCCACCCCTCCTACATAACTTCCAAAATCACTCCCTCTTCCTTCTAAACATCAAGCAGAAGCATCCACAAAGCTCCCCATCCCCGTCTTCCCTTCCTCCCTTCTCATTTGACACAATGTATGGCACTCTCCAAATCCTCCCCATTCCTCTGCACCCTGCATTAGCATCCCTCCACACCACTCAACCTCCCTTTCCCAAGCCCAAACATGCAATCATATAAAATTATGCAAATGCTTCTATGAATACTAAATCTTTTCTCCTTTGTTTTTTTCCACCACCATATTCCAACAATATTGCAGAATATAACTGCTCCATTCTACAGATCATATTAATGATCTACACCCCTTCTGGGACATGCTTACAGCACACTCTAAATCAGGAGACTCATTGGTACACAATGAAGCAGCAGTATTTCACACGATGTCCCAGTTTGATCAATGTCGTGCAAGCGATATCAAAGTACAACAGGACGTTACCTTTAAAAGGAATCCCATTGATCATCCAAGAAATGTCAGGCTTGGGGTGCCCATTCGCTGGACAATAGAGGACAGCTTGTTGATGTGGAGAAACTTGTTTGTCCTGGATAGGTTCAGTTAGGTATGGTGCCGCTGTGGGTTAGAGAGGATGGTTGCGTGAGCTGAGAACCTGAGACCTGTTCATTTTTTTTATTCACGTTACCAACCTGATAAGCAACTCAATAATTCCTGATGTGAGGATAATCAAGTTGAATGCAACACCATTTTCAACCACATTACCAGTTCATTACAAAGGCACAAGTTTTGTGTGTATGTGTGGATACAGTGAGTTGAGCTGTAGCTTCTGTGATGTTTTGGACTTTTGGTGTCATTGAAGGAATTCTTCACTGATTTCAAAACAGGTATCTAGTTGGAGGTAACAGCTATCTGGGCTGTATTTTATGCAGCTGAGTCCAGGGGTCTTGCCAGGAAGATTACAAGAACATAACAGACAAATTCATTAATCTGTATGCAGCACGTTGCTGATAGTTCCATCATCTCTCGGGGATGTGTCTACGCCACTGATGTATTTCCCCTGTAGGTTAGTGTTTGGAAATTGTAGCTTGACTGGGGTGCCACAATTCACTACACGTGGTTGAAAGACACCGTGGGATCTTTAACCTCGATCAGCAATAATACCAGCAAACTGTACACCCGCCTTAACTTCCTTCCGTCGAAGGATAACGTAATTTGAGAGCACTGTCTGTAAAGCACCAATGCAACCGTTTATAGTCGGGTCGGTAATCAAACTCAGACCAGACATCTCAAAGGTAAGTTTGCTTCCATCTTTGCACAAAATAAAAGACCAAAAAAACAATGAGGTGGGGGTTTCATGTATAGTGTGACGTGTTGCATGAGGTGGACATGGAGGAAGAAAATTAAAGGACTGACAAAAGTACCCAAAACCAAGACGTCCAAAGTGTGAATGGTAGTGCATGTGGAGCATGTGGAGCTCACCTTCCACCATGAGATTGAATATGTGCTTTTGCTTCCCATAGTCGTTACTGGCAGTGCACTCGTACTGGCCCACGTCCCTCAACTCGACCGGAGAAATTCTCAGCGTCTTGTTGTAGTTTTCAAGAAACATGCGCTTGCGAGGCAAGGGGCGGCTTTCTTTATGCCAGGTGATCTTTGGAGTTGGTCTGAGTGGCAATGAATGAGAGAGACAAAAAATAATAATGGACAAATGCAAATCTTGGTTTGTTCCATGGGCACGACATTGGTGCAACTATATCGGAAGGAAGGATACATTTGACATATTACAGTCAATAAGATGTCAAAAGTGCATTGTCTGCTTGGCCTGCAAGCAGCACTACCATATTAAAGTAGCGCCCAATGATTTACTGGCAACCCACCCTTGTTGATATTTTGCTCACGCAGACAACCGATAACAAAAGTTAACTCATAAAGCAACAGTTTTACGATGCAATCCATATATGAAGGGGTTCAAAAATCTCTCAGAATGAGATATTCGTGATGATCCGATTAACGACAGTTTTATTTTGTTTTTCAACTTTTATACAGGCAAGTTGGGTCACTCGATCAAGATCGGGTTATTTAGACTTTAGCAAAGCTATTGTTGTTAGCGAAGTTGATGTCATAAATAAGCAAAGGGAAACACACCAAGAACAAGGTAGAGGGACACAACAGAGGGACACTTGGAAAAACTAGAGGGGCATTCGGTAGAGCGCAAACCTCCGCCACGTAATGCCTGATCCACGAGAACATATCGGGTCCAATACATTTTTGAAATATCATGCTGTACAGCACGATATCATTTTTGGCCCTATCTCTCGCTGGTGAAGAATCACTTTAAAAATTAAACAATTCTCATATCCAGATCCGGATTCGGATCATCACCAAAATCGAATCAATTCGTCCTTGTCACACACCTAACCTGTCCACAAAATTTCATCCGGATCAGTCCACCAGTTTTCGAGATATCCTGTACATAAACAAACAAACGAACGAACAGACAGAAAGGGGTGAAAACATAAACTCCTTCACCGTCGGTGGCATTGGTAATAATGGGTGATGGGAAGAAATAACCAGAAAAAAACATCTGAGCCAAGAAAGGATGTTCTACACCTGCAGAAAAATGATCACAGGGTGCAACACGCAATGATGAGCCAAATGGCATCCTCATTTCACTGTGTTCGGACGAGAGGATCGTGCAACCTCTCATGGTACTCAATGTAGCCAAGCGGAGACTGTGGGCCCTTTGTACATTAATTTCCATTCTGCAAATGGAATATTCATATTTAAATGCAATGGATTTGATTCCCAAACCGAGCGTCGCCATTCTAATGTGCATGGGTAGTCCAAACGCCATCTCTCGATCCCTGCTCAAGGGGACAACCGACGACGTATGAAACTTGATTGCCCACAGTGCCATGTTTTCTTATTTTTACATCAATTTGATGAAGAAATGAAAGTTGCTTTTACTTGTGTGATGACCTTCGTGTGCGAATATAATGCGGAACAGGAAATTTCTGGAAAATTGGCCCAGGGGGTTTGGAAACGTATCAAAAACAAGCGGACTAGCTCATAATACATATATTAAGGGAATATTTTAATTTCCAACCATATCTACCTTGCAAATAAAAAAAAGCTTTGGCATTTCTGACTGTCGTGAGCATTTCGTTCTGAGAACATTTTGAATGCACGACAAGTGCAATTTTGAAACAACAAGTGCCATTCTTGCAATTTTCAATGCCATGAGGTGTAACAGCTGTCATGACAGATCTGTTAATCAGAACAAAGAAAAGACGCAATGAGAAAGAAAATAATTATGCTAATGTAATTAAGATTGTAAAGAGGAACACCATGTTATGGAACAAGGAGAGAAAGGTTCAGGAGGTCAGATTGAAAATGAGCTCGAACGTTAGCATCTGGCAGATCTCAAAACAAACATATTTGGTTTCAGTCTTGTGGGAGGTTTCAAGGTGACCTTCACCTACCTAAAAAGGCTGAGATGAACTGCAGAGTAGCAATTGGCTCATGGTGAAGCAAAGCCTGCAAGATCAGATGAATAGCCCTACAACAGCCAAATGATCCAGGTTGGCATTGCTGTGATGCGGCAACACTCAACGGTTTGGAAGTTTTTTTTAACCATCATCACATAAGGATGGTCTGAGATATGTAAAGATTCCCTACTCATGGTTGTACATATATTTCAACTCACAGGCACCACCCAGGCATCAATTATTTACAAAATTCTCTGTTATGTACCAACTTTTCACTGGAAAAGCCCACTTCAGCAGCATTTGCCTTTCATAAGGCACTCAGTGTGAATAACTGATTATGACCTTCCAGTAAGCCTGGTGTTGGCTCAGTGGTTAGGGTGGCTGGTTTGGGATCCGAAGGTCCTGAGTTTGAGCCCTCTTTTCTGCTGAATTAACACCAGGTAGGTTTACTCAACCTGTCATCCTTCTGAGGTTGATGAAATGAGCATCAGTGGCATAGCTGTGCCCCAACAAAATGATAGCTACCTGGCAGCCAATTTGCCATATGCAAGAAGATCTTCCAGCAATGTTCAGCTGTGCTGTCAAGGAGTGCCACCCAGTGGACTGTACTAGCAGTACAACTTTTGGAGTGGTAAATGGGGTTGAATTTTCATTTTGGAGTGGTAAATAAGCCTGGTGTTGGCTTAGTGGTTAGAGTGGCGGCTTGGGATCCTAGGGTCCTGAGTTCAAGCCCCGTTGGGCCGCTGAATTAAATACACCAGGAGGTTGACTCAGCCTGTCATCCTTCCGAGGTCGGCAAAATGAGTACCAGTGTACTGGTAAGGGGGACACTGCATCAGCGGCATAACCGCGTCCCAACCAATGACGCAACCAGCAGCCACAGGCTGCACTCGATAGAGAGAGTGGTAAATGGAGTGGTAAATTATGTTTGGCCACACAAAAAGAAACAGAAAGCTGCTGTTGAATTATCATTGCAATTGGTGGAACACTGGAAGCTCATCTCAAAATCCATCCCAAACATTAACTTATCTGGGGGTTCAATGACATGTTCATGCACCCATTCCTTCCCCACCTTTAATTTACCTTCTCCCTTCCTTTTACATTCCTCAATATATTTTTCTTGGTTAATCTACTTTCATCCTTCACTGCATATGTAATATGTATATGGTCCAAAAGCCAACTAAGGCTTTTAAAAACAGTCGCGTCAACACTCGCTATGTTGGCCAGTTTAGCATCCTCATCTGAACTAATGGCTGATAATATGAGTATAATATGAGAAATCAAAGTTCAAATCCCATACACCACAAATGCTCGTCCATGGTCTACTTTCTTTTGTTCTAGTAATTTGTGTAAAAGTACATTGATGTTTCCGAATATCCTTGTCCTGCCAACATTGTATGTACAACCTCCACCATGAACCTGACACTAATACAAATAAAAAGGACGCCAAACAGCAAAGTCGCTGGATTCAATTACCGTAGAATTTTTTTAAAAGCTTTTATTGAGCGGATTTTAACTGCTATGACTGCCATGTGCTATCTTACATCAACGTACAATGTGTAAAAACATACAAAGTGTGTCGGTGTTTGTATGTGATTACAAACGTGTCTCAGAAACTCTGCTACATGTATGGGTATGGTGGTAGGAAGGGGGATCAGTATGTTCGAAGCCTGATTGCTAAGTGACAACTTCACAAAACTGTGCTCATATCGACCTCACTCATCATTATTAGTCATAGTTTGATACCAGGCTAAAGACATAATATTAACCACCACAACTAACACCACTAATCTACCCAGCCCTATACTGTTATGGAAAGGCTATGCTGTGGCTAGGGGGGGGGGAGGCCGTAACTGAAGGCAGATTATTGAAAGGCCTCGAAGGTTTTAGGTTGGCTAATCAGATACTTTGCAAGGCTTGAAAA
>CM068964.1:63664721-63705713 GCA_035128595.1 Eptatretus atami
ATATATTTTGGAATAAATATCTCTCATTTGTTAAGAACAAAATAAGACTAGAATATACTTTATTGGTAATACAAAGCAAAAAGCAAAATATATTCATAGGCTCTGTAATTTTAGGTCGAACTGGTCAAAAAATTTGGGAACAACTTCCCCATGGGTAAGGCAATTGTTTAAGTGTTTGTTTTGTGAAGCTTTGTAAAATGAATACAAAACTGCTTTAATCTTTCTAATAATCATTGACACCCCGTGAACACTATCAGTTAATCTATGGAGTTCACATTATTTAATTTGAATCTTTGTCCCTCCACCCACAATACATCCACAAAACTTCTCACCTTCAAATACCATCCAATGCTTGTGCCTGAGGTTTCCACGTGCAGTGAAAAAGAACCCACAATGTTCTTGCACCAAATAGTAAGCGAGCTACAGTATCACTGGCTCCCTGAACTATTTACAAAAGTCTGTCAACTTCAGTCAAACCTGGCCAGCCAGTTTATGAAATAGGGTCAAAAAGATTACACAGCCGACCTCACTGGAGGGTGGAAATAATTGGGACAATTACAGAAGTGGTAGCTAGATTATTGAAATATTTCTCATTGGTTTACATGAGCCTGGTGTTGGCTTAATGGTTGAGGTGCCTGGCCCCTGTTGTTCTGTTGAAATAACAGCAGGTGGGGTGACTCAGTCTGTCATCCTTCCAAGATTGGCAAAATGAGCAACAGCTTACTGGTACCAGAGGCACTGCATCAGCAGCACAGCTGTGCTTCCAGAAAATGATGCAACCAGCAGCTACAAGCTGCATATAAAACAACATCATTGGTTTACATGGTTTTAGAAACGATATTTTTCAAACTTCTCATGAACTTAATTTCATGAAAATTTCCAAGATCCAGGCTGACTGCATGTCTCAAATATTCTAGCTGAAAACAATGATTGTCAATTTTATTGATGCATATTTGCCTCAATGCATAGTTTGTCAATTTCCACTTGTTAAATGTCTAAAATCGAAGCTCACTGCAAATCTCAAATTTTTTTCAAATTTTCACCAATTTTTGGAACTGCCTTCCTGAGGCTGTTTAATCCACTCTTATATCCATGAGAGGATTAGAGCAGGCAGCTGACTACCATCTAACGTGATTTCCCATTTACCATCCGTACCTATAATATTTTCTAACTCCATTAACCATCACTAACCTAACCCAAGTCTCTTACTTGCACAGGTTACCATTTCTTCCCCCTCCTCTCCCTCCACATTACCTGGTCAGTCATTTAGACTTTAGACTAATTTTATTGATCAGGTAAGAACACGGCAATCACCTTTCCAATCATGTTGCGCAATAAATGTGCAATAAAGAAATAAACAATGAGCAATAAATCCACTCCATGTGGCAATTGAATACCTTTGATTAAAGCACTGACATCTACTTCCATGAACCAATTAAGTAATCCTTTACAAAGCAACTTGTCATCATGGACATAATATGAGAACAGCACTTGGCAGAGTGCATAACTGTCCACCAAGTTTCGTTCGTATCTGTCCATAACTTTTTGGGATAATGTGATATATATATATATATATATATATACATATATACAGTATATACACATGCATAGTTTTTTTATAATACGAGGTGTGTTCAAAAAGTATCCAACCTTAATTTTTCGTGCGTAAACAAATGAAGCTAGGGAGGCGTGTTTGGTGCACGTATGTAGGCGATCCGAATTCGTATGCGTGCATATTTTCCCGCCTGCAGAAGCTGTCAGTCGCCGACAGACCGCCGATGAGTAGGAATGTGAAGTGAGCGCCGTCGGATTTTCGTTTTTGACAAAATGAACGGAAAAACTTGAACAACGCTACTGCATCAAATTTTGTGTAAAGCTTGGCGATTCCCAAGTGGAAACGATCCGCAAGATTCAACAGGCCTTCGGGAACGAAGCAATGGGCACCACACAGATAAAGAGTGGTACAACCGCTTCAAAGATGGTCGCAATCAGTGGAAAGTGAAGCACATTCTGGTAGGCCTCAACATCCCGAAATGAGATCGTCATTGACCAAGTGAGGACCCTGCTGATGCAGGATCGTCGAATCACGATCAGAGAACTTGCAGACGAGGCGGCATCAGCATTGGATCCGTTCATTCCATTGTGACTGAGGATTTGGGCTTAAGGAGAATCTCAGCGAAGTTCGTGCCAAAGCTGCTAACGATCGAGCAGAAGCAACTCCGTTTGGAGATCGCACAGGACATGCTGGAGACTGTGAACAGCGATCCCAACTTCTTCAACCAAGTGATCACTGGCGATGAGACCACAGTGATCCGTCATTTTGTCAAAAACGAAAATCCGACGGCGCTCACTTACACTTCCTCACTTATCGGCGGTCTGTCGGCGACTGACAGCTTCTGCAGGCGGGAAATATTCATGCATACGGATTAGGATCGCCTACATACGTGCACCAAACCACGCCTCCCTATCTTCATTTGTTTACGGACGAAAAATTAAGGTTGGATACTTTTTGAACACACCTCGTATATATAAAAATACATATATATATATATATATATATATATATATACTGTATATGTATATATACATACAGTATATACAGTATATACACATGCATAGTTTTTTTATATATATATAAAAAATACATATATATATATATATACGTATATACAGTATATAACATGCATTTTTATAATATATTAAAAAAAATATATATATATATTATATATATATATATATATATATATATATATATATATATATTACAGTATATACACATGCATAGTTTTTTATAATATATATAAAAAATACATATATATATATATATATTAACTAGCGATACCCGTGCACATGCACGGGATAGCAGTACAACATAGTGGTAGCAGACGACAGACCGTACACGGGGAATGACAAAATACGCATTGTGCAAAATGCAAGTGTACTATGGAACGCCAAGACTTCCCAAACATTGTCGGCATGTCCGCTAAGTGCCACAGCAATTTCATAGGGATCGTGTGACGGCGACCGAGTTTTTAGTGTGCAAGCTTGGTATTATAATAGATAGATATATATATATATATATATATATATATATATATATATATATATATATATATATATATATAGACAGATATAACACATGCATCGTTTTTTATAATATATATAAAAATAGATATATATATATATATATATTATTGATTAGGTATACAGTCAACCCCGCTTCATCGCGGTTCACCTATCGCGCCCCCGGTTCATCGCAGGTTTTCCCTTGAACGTAACTAATTTTTTCTGCGGATTCCCCCGGTACATCGTGGTAATAATATATAAAATATAAATTATTTAAGCAATAAATTATAACGCGTGGTGCTCGACCAGTCACACAACGCACGAGACAAAGTTTCGCTTGTGAACTTCGAATATTTTCTACGTTTTTTCTCCAAGCCCCACGATGCGCCAAAACGCCCTGCACCTTCTAAGGCTTCTGGCAAGGAAACGAAGCGCCAGAGGAAGGTCCTGGGACGCTCCAGGAGAAGGTTAAGGTAAAGGTGCTCGATATATGCTTCGGGAAGAAAAAGGTTTGCCGCCGTTGGACGAGCACTGCTCATACCCAGCACCTCAAAACCGACCAGACCAGACTAGTCGATCTCCGGCACCTCAAACCCAATCACTGCCAAACCGACCAGACCAGACTAGTCGATCTCAGGCACCTCAAACCCAATCACTCCCAAACCGACCAGACCAGACGAGTCAATTTTTTGGGGAGGCGTCCATTCATCGCGGATTTTCACTTAGCGCGGGGAGGTTTGGAACGTAACCCCGCGAGAAACGGGGGATTACTGTATATACATAGACATAGTTTTTTATAATATATATAAAAATACACATATTACTTATATATATATATATACATATATACATAAACATAGTTTTTTAACCTTATCACTCAAAGGTGAAGAATCGCTGAAAAAAATTATATAAATTATCGGATCTGAATTCGGATCTTCACCAAATTCTAATGAATACGTCCTTGTCACCCACTCAATTTGTCTACCAAATTTCATCTGAATCCGTCAATGACTTTTTGAGATATCATGCTCGCAGACAGACAAAAACAAACAAACGGCAGGGGTGAAAAACATAACCTCCGTCCACCTTTGGTGGCAGACGTAATAAACTTCAACGTAAAAAGCATACATACATAATAAAAACAGGATTGCATATACAGTATATTCATTGGAAATACCAAAATAATATTACAAACACAGCAGATCTCCAACAGGAACACTTTCATTCGACTCATCCAGAAAATGAGTCATTATATTGCCTCATAGCACAAAGTAAATTTTTTTCTCTCTAAATCTGCTGCTTTTTAACCCATGGAAGTCAAATTCTTCCTTACCAATGAAAAACTAAACACGAATGTAGAGGGTGATTTACATCGTCAATAATAGTCTGAATTTTCCTACCTATAGCATCCTTACATAAAACTTCTAAATATTTAACATCTTTACCGATCACCTTATAAGCTGTCCTCCCTATTCTGTCTAATTTCCTTCTATTTTCCTCAGATAGTGCATTACATCATAAAATGTAACAACAGATTGGATTTTAGCCTAATCAAAACCAAAATATACATATCAACAATAAAACACTTCAAACACATTAAATAGTACATTCGAGAATGTAAGACCAGTCACTTCCAGAGAAAATAAATAAAAATTAACTTTCACCCTTTTAAAAATCGTGCAAATCAATTATTAAATATCAGCTGCTTTTTTGTTTGCATCCTTTTCTCACCTGTATTGCAAGTAGAGCGACCTGATTTGTGATGCTTTAAAAGGCTTTAATCGGACCTGATTTGTGATGCTTTAATCAGAAATGCTGTTTCATGGGGGCGATATGAATAAAATGGAAATTTTGAAAAAAAAATGTATTGAACAAAGCTAGTGTTTTGGTTGATATTAGAAAAGAGATTGAATGAGACTCACCATTATTATAAGTGAAGAAAAAGATGAAGGAGGAAGAGTTTTTGGTTTAATGTAAAAAATTGAAACAGGCCCATCTATCCTCACCTTGCTCAACTATAGGACAATTGTTGACAGCCGGACAGACGCACACAGGAAGGCAGGGACAGACAGACGCAGGCACGCCGATGTTGATTACATTTCAAAACTATAATGGCACTCAATAGAGTGCACACCTCCGCCTGGCTGAACAGTTAACGTTTTCTATCCCACTGATGGGCCGGATTTGGATCTGGACGACCTGAACCAAAACCTAAAAAGGCCTGTTCTTGTTAACTAACCAACTCATCCACCTACTTTTGTCATAACTTGTCCACAACGTTTTGAAATATCAACCTTTGTCAGTATCTATTGTTTTTGGCCTCATTTCTCAATGGTGATTGAAGAATCACTTGAAAAAAATTAAAAGCTCTCGTATCCGAATACAGATTCAGATCTTCACCAAAATCAAACCAATTCTTCCTTTTCACATACCCAACCTGTCAACCAAGTTTCGCCCAAAACTGTCCATAACTTTTTGATGTCATGCAATATATACTTTTTCGCCCTATCTCTCAATGGTAAAGAATCACTTTAAAAATTGTAGTATCTGGATCCGGATCTTCACCAAAATCGAATCAATTCATCCTCGTCACACACCCAACCTGCCCACCAAATTTTGGCCGAATCTGTCCACAACATTTTGAGATATCCTGCACACAGACAAACAAACAGACAGACAGACAGGGGTGAAAACATAACCTCCATCCACCTTCGGTGGCAGAGGTAATTACTTTTCCTGAATTACTCTTCAGATTTAATTTATATCAAGAAAAGTTTCCAAATATTTTATTCCGAAACAATCTCAACATTTTCATTCAAAATAGACAATGCTTGATAATTCTCCCTGCTCTTCCTAAAATAGACAACATTTTCCTTTGTTTTTCTTACATTAAGGACAAGGTGATTTCCCTGGCACCAAATGACAAAGAATGACCATTGTCTCGATATCCTTTGTCATCATTGTTTAAAATCAGTCCAGCGAAACAAATGTCATCTGCAGATTTCAGCATAAAACACGTTGATAAGCCAGTAATTATAAATTTGAAATCGCCAAATCCTATCCAGGTTCCTCCTGATGACACTATCTTTGCTTCTTTGGGTTCCTTCTTGGTCTTCCATTTGTATATATCAAGTAAACAGTGTCGGTGATAAAACACATCCTTGCGGACCAGTGTGATAAGGACCAGGATGATAAGTACCAGTGTTGCATGAGATATAGTCAGAAAATGTATCATCAAAACAAGCTTTCTGTTGTCTATCTGTCAAAAAATTTCATTATCCCGAGATTCAAATCTGAATTCACACCCATATCCTGCAACTTCTCCATCAATAAATGAATCTGAATGGTTTAAAAAAAACTGATGAAAAATCTACAAACAAAACCCGTGCAGAAGATGTTGCTCTCCCAAGGTGGTCATATACTTTGTGTAGCGAAGTTATAACTGCATCTTCAACACCTTTCTGTTCCCAATAAGCAAATTGAAAAGGATCCGTACATTCCTTCGTTTGCTCCACAATAATGTTTCTCACAATCCTTTCCAAATATTGAATGGGTATAGTAGTTAATGCTACAAGTCTATACTCTATACTCCAAATCATTAAAATTAATCCGTTTAGGTATTTTAGCTACAGGTACAATGACAGAAGTCTTCCACACTTTGGAACTACTTGAGAGTGCAATGACCAGTGAATCAGTTAATGAAATACTAAAGCCAATTCCTGATACCATTCCTTGAGAATAAATTCAGACAGGCCATCCAGCCCAGCAGCCTTACCAGATTAAATATTCTTTAAAGATCTTTCAACTGCAGAATGACTAAGTTCAATCCCTTCCTCGTTCCTCGCAGAGTCTCTCATATATCCTGATAAATTATCCATAACTAGTATAAAATCATACATTCATCAATTCGAACAAGGAATTTATTCAAATCATTAGCAAGAGTTAACATATTATCAAATTTGATGCCAGGATGGTTTTCTTGTCATAACCTGTCGTTTTATTCATACCGTTCAACATTTCCTTATCCTTCCCTCATCTAAATTTCTGTTCAATCTTATTTGCATATTATTTCTTACTGCGAGCAACCAATTTTTTTTAATCTCCTTTTGTAATCTTTTCATTTCCAACAAATCATCTTTTCTAAAAGCAACTTGTTCATGCAAAATAATCCAAAGGACTTTTTTCACCCAGGGTTTATTATTTAGATATTCATTTTATACGTAGGAACGTAAAACGTAGGAACATATAGAAACGTAAAGGAACGTAACATTCACGGCAGGAATGTATATACATATATATATATACATATATATATATATGTATATATATATATATATTATTTGGATACATTCATTTTATACGTAGGAACGTATAATGTAGGAACATATAGAAATGTAAAGGAACGTAACATTCACGGCAGGAATGTATATACATACATATATACATCTATTATTTGGGTACATTCATTTTATACAAAAACATTTTATACATCAAGGATATATATATATATATATATATATATATATATATATACGTAGGAATGTAGAATGTTTTCCCCATTGAAAGAACGTATTATATCCTGCGTATACAAAAGGAACGAAGGAATGAGGAACTCACAGCTTGGCATAGGAATGTTGGATGGTAGGAACGTAAGGAACTATTCCTTTAGGAATGTAGGAAAGGAATGTAGGAAGGTATCCTACATTTTACGTTGGAACGTAAAAATGAACGTATACGTAGGAATGTAGGAACATATATAGGAACGTATCAAGGAACAGGAACAAGAACCTGAGGAACACTCAGGAATGTATATCCTCCCAGGAGTCAGGGAAATCATAACATGGCATGCCCCGAGGAACGTACATATAAGGAACGTAGGAATGTATAATATAGGAACGTAGGAACATATTATATAACCCTAACCCTAACAACCAATTCTGACATCTCAGAAACTTATAGGAACATATAAAGGAACATAGGACTGAATGTCTGAGTCTGACAACCAGAAACTACTTCTGTAGCCACATCCAATGATCGTGATATAAAAATACCTCCCAATCTGTACATTCAAAACAAGCCCTCAATATGTCTGTGTTGTCCTCCGACCAATCCCAGGTCATCCTATCTATTGAATTAGCTTGTTTTAATTTTTGAATATATTTTGGCAGTAATTGAATCGTAATGTGATCTGACGTACCCAGTCCTGCTTCCTTGATGGTTTTCCCTGCTTTCTTTATGAATACTTCCAGAGCATTTATCTGGCACATTCACATTGATGAAAATTAGAAAGTATAGTGTAACCTCACATTGATTAAAATCCCCCATAATTAACTCCACAGCCTCAGAAGAGCCTGTTTCTAAATCTTGAATGATCTCATGAATTTTCATATCAGCAACATTCACATCAGATGATGGACTGATCTGCACAACTGTAACAAATAACTGCGTGAATTCCCTTGCCAAATAAAAGGGGTGGAGAAGCAACTGTCAACAGCTCCATAAGTAAAGAGCAATAGTGATATGTTAGATACATTCGCATGATGTTAAAACATCAGCAATTATTCACATATATACAAACTCCTCTGCCACCGATTTTTCCCAAGTCTAAGCTTCTGTCGAAATGTACATCGTATGTAAAATCGTCCATTTGACGAAGCTCAGAAGGATCTCTATCAGATTTAAACCATGTCTCCAAAAACACATCAAACACCGATCACGACATTCACCTCTAAACTTTGAACACATTTTCAATTCATCCAAATTGTTCATCAGTAACTGAGTACGTTTTAACAAAAATAATGGAATATATTGTTTGGTTCATTTTCCTCCTCTTTAACCACTTATGAACACTACCTTTTCTAACCTGCTTCCCACAACTCAATTCGACAGGTATGACATAATCAGGCTTTCCATGAGCATTTAGATGCTCATCTTGCACCCAAAACCATTAACATGTCATGCTCATACATGATACATGAAAAAACTCCAGCTCCCAATACTACTCCAACATTTATATTATCACAAACAACTCAGCTAGAACACAAAAACACAGATTTCCAGAATTTATACACAAAATAAAAATATTACACAAAATAAATATGATACAAAATGTCTGAGTGGTCACTCCAGAGCAGTGCCCATCAACTACAACATCCTTCAGCTTCTCAGCTCAACTTCCAATGGGAGTCCTTACCCTAACACCTTTCCCATCCTGCCAGCTAATTGGGCAAGTCCCTGTCAAGGTCCACCAATTCCAACGATGTACGTGCCTGGTGCTTCTCACACCTAAGTTGTCATCAGTTGCCCCTGTTCTTGCCATGGCCATTCAGATGGCCTCACAACCATGGCTTGTAAAATCCATTACCAACAGGAGAAGGATTCTTCAAGCAACCCATATGGAATCATAGTGATGCCACCAGACATTCACCAGTCACTATAACAATTTGCATTAGGTGAAGGCAGAAAAATAGGATGATCATGAGACAGGCTCGCATGAATAACCTCCAGTGGAAGCAACATCCTCAAGCAGCAGAAAGAGGAAGTGATGTCGAACTTGTTTGTTTTGTCCATATATGGTCCCACCGCCTCATTGTCAGTTCACTGCATTTTTACTCTCTATAAACCCACTCTTTTATAAGTCTTAATCTTGAATATGAAAAAACAGCATGTCATGCTCTCATGTTAGGATGGAGTTGTGGTTAAGGCAATATTGAAAGAATTTCCGTTTTCTGCAATATTTCCCTTGTGAAATGAAAGCTGCTAACAGTCCACAAGGCCTTTGACCATAGCTAAGTGGAGTACTGATCTCTAACAGGCTGGTGTCTCCGCATCACATCTGTCTCTCCTGGATTCTGTGAAATCAAAAGCTCTCAAATTTATTGGAATATCCCATAATGAGGCCGAAACGCAAGGAAGGTCGCTCTCAAATCACAGGCAGGCCGTTGGTCTCTCTTTGCCACCATCTCTTCTCCAATACTACTCCCTCTGCTTTCTCAGTCCTCTGATGCTCCCCAGCAACTCCAGGATCCATGTTTTCTTCCAGAAAAGCCCTCCTGGTTACACTTCCAAAATCCAGGGTGACTGCATACCACAACTCTTTTATTACTTGCTTCTCCCATCCATGGAATCACCTTCCAGAGGCTGTCCTGTCTCACTTCTTCATCCAGGACTTCAAACAAGCAATGCACCACCATCTCCTTTCATCCCCAATTCCGTCCCATGATCTTTATTGCCATCATTAACCTTTTGTAACCCATCCTTATTACTTGCTAATTTCAGTCTCCTCTTCTACTCCCTCTCTTTTCCTGTTCGTTCATTCCCTTCATGTTTGTCCCATTGTCAGTTCTACCTTGCTCTTCCACGAGCCTCACTCCTGTAAAGACAAAAAAAGACAAATTATACATATTTCATTCTGTAACTCCCTGTGTGTGACATCATGCCAAGGCAGTTCATACACAAAGATTGAAAATGCTGTGTGCACCTAAAATTGGAATGAAGAACATGGCATCGTGAAGACTCAGAATTTAGCTTCAGAGGTCAATTGAATCAGTGGGTTTGCAAAATGGTATTTGTTTAATCAAATGCAAGAAAATTAAAGTTACATGGGTTGTCTGTAAAGTTGCCTATTTCCACGTACGTGGATTGATAATAACCACGTTTACACTCAAAGTGCTGCTTACTGCTTTAAGCAATTTGAATAGTAATTTGAAGAATTGCAAGGTATGACATGAATCAAAGTCATCTTCAAAGGTGTCGACATGGTTATTTTGGCACATAAGAGCAAGATCAAATCCCTGGCACTATGCTATGCATAGACATGTTCCACCATGTGGTGTGAATACGAGGGAGAAAAAACTTTTATATTCCTCTACTTCTCTATAAAAGATGAAAATGAAAAGAGACATGCTGCCTGTGAGTGCAGAATATGTCACAAAGCCATGAATAAAGTGGGACTGAGGGTGCTAGCAGGTTTTTTTGGCAGGTTGAAATGGGAATCACACTGTGGTGAAAAGAGCCGACAGGATGGCCTGGAGGTACGCACACTCACTTCTAACTGTCTAGCCTGGGTTTGAATCCCGACCCGACTATAAACACGCATCCCAGTATTTCACAAGCACTGGGTGATTCATCATTATGTGTGCCGTCCTCGGATCGATGTTAAATGGGCGTCCTGTCTGCCTTTATTCGTTGGTAGACGTTAAAGATCCCACGGATGACCTTGACTGAGAGTCGGCGAGCACTGTGGCCAAATTCAATATTTCTGCCTTAACCTACAGAGGGCACTGCATCAGCGGCACAACCATGCCTTCAGCCAATTATGCTACCCCGCAGCCTGATGCTGAATATGAAAGAAGAAGGTTGTGGGAAAAGTACAATAAAGACCCACATAAACAGTACAGACTTTTGCTGGAATTTCAGGCATAAACACCTGGAAGTAAAATTAAAAAACCAACAAAGACTTAGTTTTGAAAATATTGTGAGGGAGAGGATGAATGTAGATTTGAGAAACAAAAGGACACAACATCATGTTTGGTGGTGGATGAGATACCCATCTCAATTCGGTGCATCTCAACCAAGATGGTAATGTTAGAAACAATTTAATGAGCACTTATGTGAGTTTAAGCACGATGCACATCAAATCGTTCTTGCATTACATGATCTTCTTGCACTCGAGTAATGCTGAATCTGAAAGCATCTTTCACTGATTAAGGAAGTAGAAGGCAAATCCAATGAATACCCCACATGCACAAAGGGTCTAGTCTGAACTTTTGACAACAGAGTGGTCTTCAATTCAGAGAGATCTTCAAACTCTGTGGTCTGAAGGTCAGACCTGAGCATTTGTCCAAGCAACACATTACATTAGTGGGTTGGATGTACCTTCTGTTTCCAAAATATTTGGTTTTCTCAAACGACACCTGATTATTTTCTGTCATCTTTCACCTTTCTCGTTGTTTTCATCAAATACTGTAAAGTTTATCTTGAAGATGTTTCAACTCCAGGATGAAATCACAACTATATTTCTTGTTTTTAGAGAGCCTAAAGCTCATGGAAGAGCTGGAACACAAATTGCGCACACGCAAACGCAAACGCACACACACACACACACACAGCACACACCATAATTATACATGACATTATACACATTATATGCACACATATTATACACACCCACGTGTGGAGATAGCAATCAAATACAACTCGGCGCGCGCGCGCACAACACACACACACACACGCACGCACACCACCATAATTATACATGACATTATACCAATTATATGCACACATATTATACACACCCACGTGTGGAGATAGCAATCAAAAACAACTCGCGTGTGCGCACGCACACACACACACACACACACACAACACACACACACACACACAACACAATTATAACACACCCACGTGTGGAGATAGCAATCAAAACACTCGCGCATGCGCATGCACGCACACACACACACACACACAACACACCACACACACACACACACACACACACCATAATTATACATGACATTATACACATTATATGCACACATATTATACACACCACGTGTGGAGATAGCAATCAAATACAACTCGCGCGCGCTGCGCGCACAACACACACACACACACGCACGCACACACACCATATATACATGACATTATACACATTAATGCACACATATTATACACACCCACGTGTGGAGATAGCAATCAAAAAACAACTCGCGTGTGCGCACGCACACACACACCACACACACACACACACCACACACACAACACACACACAACACACACACACACACACATTATACACACCCACGTGTGGAGATAGCAATCAAAAACAACTCGCGCTGCGTGCGCACGCACGCACACACACACACACACACACACGTTTTTTGTTGTTGTTTAAAGAAGAAGACGGTTCCAACCAAAAGTAAAAACTTGATCGACTGCAAATTTGAGCAAAAATGCGAGAGCAGACCTGGTCTCAGGGCTTTTCCGGGGTGTTTGTCTCCGGACGTGTCCTGGCGGTGTTTATGTCTGGACGTGTGTTTGTCTCTGGACATGTCTAAGCAGTGTTTGTTTCCAGATGCATCCAGGCAGTGTTTGTCTCCAGACGCGTCCAGGCAGTATTTATGTTTGGACAGGAGTTTCTCTCCGGACTTAACTGGACAGGAATTTGTCTCCAGATGGGAGTTTGTCTTTGGACCGTGTTTATAGTATGACCAGTAGAAAATGTATTTCAGACATTATTTTGCTTCCATCTTCACTGTTATTCTATGCAGAATCATTTTGATGAGATGGCATGAATCGTAATTAACGCTCCATAATGTTGCCCTCCTTCTCTCACCTCACACTGTCTTCCTTCCCCCACCCGTCCTCACTCCCCTCCTTTCTCCTTTCCACTCCCTCTTTACTCTCCCCCACCAATCTCTCCTCTTCCCCCCTCTTTTTTCCCTCCCTCCCATAGTATTACCTTCAGCGAGCGACAGGTGATATTTGCTAGTGTGTTTTATATATGTATATATATATATATATATATATATATATATATATATATTATTGAGGATATATATATATATATATATATATATATATATATATTATATATATATATTATTGAGGATATATATATATATATATACACATACACATAAATGTACCATTATAGCATGTACCGTTTTTCAATTATTTGGTATGACTTGGCCAGGGTTCAACCCAAGTAACCTCCCAAACTACGAGCAGACTCTCCAACCATTATGCCACTGAGTCTGATCTTAGACTGGAAAACAGATATTTGAAGGTGTTAAAATGTACAGTTCATCATCATCCCAGCAAAAGATCACCAACCATACATATAAATCCACGACCACCACATGTTACAGGACATGAACATTGAAGACACACTGGAAATACAATCCATTGTAGTAGAACAAGGACAAAGGCACAATTTTAACTGCCTAGGTTGAGCTGTCAACATCACAGTTCGTATTATTGAAATACCTGCATGCAAAGCCTTTCCCAGAAAATTACTACAAAATATAAATGAACCCATTGAAATTAGAAACTGAATTACATGAAAATTATAACAAAAGGCCGGCTTGTATTATCACTGAAAATGCATTATCATGTTTAATTACTGTGTGCAATGGTGGCCTAATGGTGAGGACAATGCACTGACATCCCAGCTGCAGGTCAAATCGAGCTAAAGGCAACACAATTGGGGATTTAGATTCTGAGCTTCTTTGTCTCAGAATTATTGTGTTGCTTATGGATTGTGAGTGTAAAATACAGACGCCTCATTAATGACGTTCGGGGGTTGAGGGGGGTAATACCTTCCTGCCCCACCAGCATGTGATGACAGTTGTTGACTCTGAATGCCATCAGGGAAGCTCGGTTTGGGACATAAATGTTGCCAAGGAAAAAGGCAGTGCTGTCCCAAATACCTCAAACTGAAAAGGTTTGTTGTTATTTTCACATGGTCTCATCAACCAATGGTTTGACTCTGGAAAACATGTTTCACCGAAGAAATAGGCATTCAAGGTCAGAAAAGAAGTGATTGGAGTTGGGATGATTCAAAGTAACAGGAAGGAGATTTTCTTCCAAGGATTTGGCTGCATTATGTCAATGGCAGGTTCCTGGTAGCGTGAGAAGACAAGATTCATCACCTATTTGACCACACCAACAATAATTACCAGCTTTATGTTCACCATGGAAATGGAAAGAACCGTCACATTGGCTACAACAGTTTACAGAAAACCAGGAAACACAGATATGCTCCTGAATTTCCAGTCATGTCATGCGACTTCACACAAATGCTCTCTGGCATCAAAAGTGACATACTGAGCTTGGTCCGCATCTCCGTCATGAGATTAGGAGAGCACAAAATGTCCTGGAAACCAATGGCTAACAATCCACTTTGACAACTGGTTTTTTGTGAACTGTCTGTGTCAGTAGGAAAACAAAACATGAAATGAATTGGAAATGAAAGGAATGTGTGTTCTCCCATACTACCCTTTTATGTCAGAGTGTGCACTATTTAGTGTCAAGATCAGAACAACCTTTAAACTGATAGGGATCATTCGGAGTGAACTTGTGGAAACTCAAATAACTTATTCTACCAGACAACAATTCATGTGTGGTTTACTGTGTCACAAATATTTATCGTGATGATTGTGTGAAACTATATGTACGGTATGTACTATGTACATATGTGTGTGTGTGTGTGTGTGTGTGTTTGTATGAAATGAAAAAAAAAGGCAGAAAGCTTAAGGACCAGATTGAGGAACATGGACGAGCCCTCAAATTGATGTAATCAGACTGATTATGTTGCACATTATGTTGTTTGAAAACAGGACAAAAGGTTTACCTTTAAGGCAGTGAAGCTTTTGGACCAGGCTACACATAAACAAAGATGCTTCTTACTGGAGAGTTGGAACACCAAATTAGCAGGACCTGATCTGGCTGAACACACTGTTGGACTACCATTACCTGACATGCCAATTGTAAATAAAATAAGGAAACCAAAAAAATAAACATCATAACCCTCCAAGCTTCCAAAATAATTAATGTTGTTTAAACTGTTGCCATAACCATGTTTCTCTTTTTGAGTCACACGACATAAAGGAATGATAATAGTGAAGAAAGAGGTAATCGGTGGTGTTATGGTTGGAGCATCTGCTCTAAGTTTGGTAGGTCAGTGGTTCAAATGGAGGTCAGTGGTTCAAACCCTAGCTGAGTCATACTAAAGACTTTAAAAATGGTAAATGCTGCTTCCTTGCTTGATGCTTAGCATTTAAACAGGATAGAGCATAGACAATCAACCATAAGTTGGCAAACATTGTGCATGTTTAATGGGAGATAATGGCCTCCTCTTGCATTGAAGTTATTTGAAAGGGGACTCATATGTAAGGCATGATCTGCAGTGGCCTGCAAAAGTTTTCACATTATGATGCCACCTGAGCTTATTAGTCCCCGACTGGTTTCACCGGAGGGAACTGAAGGTTTCCTCTCCGTCCGTCCGTCTGTCCGTCTGTCCGTCCGTCCACCTGTCCCACCTGTGGTTTTTCAGACTTTATTCTCATACGCTTAAACATATTTTACTGAAACTTGGTACACAGCTTTATTATGATAACTTACAGAACAAGTTTGACTTTCAGTGCTTTTCATCAATTTTTCACAGCGTTGTGCCCCTTATAGACTTCGAAAATATCACATCGATAGGGGACATGTATTGCAAATAAATTTCCGCTCTTGTTAATTTAGACTTGGTGCAAACATACACATGCATACACATTATGTGCCTCCCACTATCTTTCTCTGCTTGTTATGAGGATCATAAAGCCATGGCTTGCATTTTAGTTCCACGGCAAAGGCCACCTAATCGTTAAAATGACAGACCTAAGCCTTGCCTGAACTTCATATTATGGTTTTGCAAATAATCTTTCGCAAGTACAATATCTCAAATAACATGGCACCCAAGCAAGAAATCAGTTTCTGCAAGTTATGTTGCTTATACAAGTAAAGAATGGCCATTTCAAAAAAATTTTTACATACTTACAGGCCATCTGCAATGCACTCAAATAGCAAGTCCTGTCCATGGAATGCAGTTTTTGCACTGAACTTTCCCTTTCCCTCAGGAGACAGCAGGAGAGGAGGTCGGTTCTTGTGTGTCCCACCTAGAAATAGATGCAGTGATACATTCAGTATGTAAAACTTTCATAGCAATTATCCAAAAGCTGTATTTTCATGTTTAGTAGTTTAGAAATAGTCCAAGATGATCAAGACCTCAGTAAGACAATAACATGAGACCAGCAAGAGCAATAGAGGATTAGGAGTATCAAGCACCAGATACCAGGCAATGAGGCACATGTGTATTAAATGGCATGCAAATTGTCAAACCCATCATTATGATACCATCTTACACCGTTTATTCTTGCTTACACCTACCTTTGTAATCCCCCATTGTTGGATATTTGATTATTCTTGAGGTGTGTGTGTGTGTGTGTGTGTGTGTGTGTGTGTGTGTGTGTGTGTGTGTGTGGTCTGTGTGTGTGGTTTTGCCAATAATCTTCCCTCAGTACAATATAAACCAAGGTTGAGAATGCACAATGGATATACTGTATGTGCGTGTGTGCGCACGTGCATGTTAAGGATCCAACACGTCCTCAGAGTGGTGACCCAGTGTAATGGAGAGGTACGATGTATCCTGACCATCTAATGATGCTATGGCAATGCACGCGAGGTCCCGTGCATGATCAATTTCAGGGTGCTGTTCGATGATGCCACTTGGCTCATTCCATGCATGTCCACCCATGGAAAACTTGCAATACTCCCAGATATTTTCAAATGCACACTGAATAAATCCGAAGAAGAGATTTCCAGTGTAGTACCTGGCTTAATCATTGAGCATGCAATCACTCGTAGACACTGAACGACCAGTAGAGAGTGCCAGGCAGGATGCTCAAGTGAGTATTGCTGAAGACCATCGAGTGAGCTTAGCTATTGGAGAATGAAACCGTTATAAGTTGTCAGTGGCTGTTCAACAAGAGACAAAGTGGTTTGGTGTCGCCATCTACTGGATGAATGACAGCGTTATTGCCATGGTGCTCACTGGGTCAGCCATCATTGTATCAAGGGAAGGGGGCTGGGGGAGGTGGGAGCAGTGGAAAGCTTTGAGCTAAAGATGGTCGCAGTTATGCTTGTGAGAGGGAATGGATGTTCAGGAAACCTACATGTGATATCTTGGAATCCTTCTTGAATTTATGATTGTCTCGAGATACTAGTGTTTGTTTGTTTGTGGTTCACATGAGTGTGGAGAGGTCAATTATTCTGGGAAAGAGTTGCTGTCATTCCTTGCCACAAATAAAGTGTTGGTGTGTAACACATGATTCAAAAAGAAAGGCACAGATAAACAAGCATGGCAACACCGGTAATCAAAGAAGTGGCTCTGTATAGACTTTGCAATCATCAGACAAAAAGACTGCAGTGGGTGCTTGGATGCAGCTGTAATGCGAGGAGCGGAATGCATCATTGATCGCCAACTACTGTACTCTATGTGAATCTGAAGATGATAGAGAAGGATTTCCATAGATCAGCCACCAAACCAAGTATCGTGCCTGCAGTGTGGGCAGACCGACGGAAGGGAGAGTGATATGAAGAGGCACACGTGCATCTCAGAAAGACAAAGACTGATCAGTGGGCACAGTGAGGAGCTGCCCTGTGTTCAGAAGGGCAGAGATGGTTTGCTACTGCCCCCCACCTGCAAGTTTTTTTCCCCCACAAATATGAGACAAATATTCAATACACGACTGTTAATATGATTCCCATAATGGAAGAAGATAATACTATGATAATCAAGGACTACCAGGGGAAAGCCTCTGGTTGGTCGAGGGATCTTGTACATACTTATTGAGCAATCGGGGTCAGATGCATACACATCCATTTCCACATCTACCCCCCCCCCCCCACGCTTCCAATATTGTCTTGGTGTATTATTCTTCATGGCGCTGAGAGAAAAATCCAAAATGATGTGGAAAGCATGATTGTAAGCAAGCAGTAAAGAAAGAGGAAATGGAAGAAGTAAAAACAAATCTTTAGGATCACAATGGAAAATCTTGAAAGATTTTTCATCTTGCTGGATTATTGTTTCGTCTTGTTCAAAACAATATCCGTGAGTTGCATCCTAAAGGTTCATCGGTGTTAATAAGGGCCATTAAATAATTGGTTCGTCTTCATCACTCACCACCTAGTTCGGTCTTGCTCAAATTATCGGAATCTGTCTCATTGACCATCTCCGCTGCAACAAAACAATGTCAAACAGCACTGCAAACACAAAACAAAGTATGGAAGTGGAAGGGGCATAGATGGGGGGGGGGGCAAATAAAGAAGCCGGGGAACTGTGGAGCAATGGGAAAGAGTCAAAAAACAAAATCAACGAAAAAAAATTGTGAAACTAGTGAAAAATAAATTTTGGGGTATAATCGGTCAGTCGAGTGAGTGAAACACATTGGTGATGAGTTCATCACTTTTGTGCTGTTGGTTTGGGATCAAATCAACAACTTACCCTCGGATCAACTTTTTGTCCTGGACTAACGAGTTAAGAGTGCTGCATATCGAGTACTAGGCCATCATTCAGAAGGGCATTGCAATGGCAGTTCTATCTGTGTGGGTTTATTTCTGAACTTATAAAACTGCATTTTGCAACATTGATGCTCTGAGCTGCCATCCTGGTAACCTCGCAACTAATTACTACCCCAGTGAAGAATAGTATTTGATTACTTACTTGGGGTTTGGGGCTTAAAGAAACCTTTCTTTTTGGTGAAATGCCGTCCATCATATGCAATGCCATTCCGTACACGTCATAAGCTGGAAGGATTCCGCTATGCAGCCGATTCCCTAAATCATATTGTGGTCTTCACAGCTTGGAGAGAGTACCTTAAAAAACAAATGGCCAAACCTCCGTTCCAGGATCCTGTCCTTTATGTAAAATAAGCTGATGACTCCAAAATGGCTGGAAGTGTGGGCCGTTGCGATCACACTCTTTATTTGATTTTTGCATGAATACAACCTCCTTCGTTAAGATGGTGGCAGTAGCTGGGTTTTATGCTAAGAATAGTTGCAGAAACTTTTCTTTCTGAGTAAAGTCTGTTCATGCATTATTTAAGTTCCGTGGACCCATGACCCAAGTTCCATGAAAAAGGAGCTACATTTGCAGCAAGCACAAATTCTTACTCTCACTACTGCTGGGAAGGCAATGTCTGGCGACATAAGATAATCCTGCATTTTCAGATTCTGGTGATTCATATGGTCAGTATCTCAAAGGAAGCAGTATGGGGGCAGCGATCTTTCACACAACTGCTTCCTGATCCTCGCTGTGGACATATCTCGTACGTACTTCAAAAGCAACGCAAAACTGGCGCGTCATCACTGATAAACACCTCTTCTGCAATCGCTAGAAATAGCTGCTTGGCAGGTAATCTCCCTTTGTGATGTCAGCGTAATGGTAGATGTCCGATGGACTGAGTTACAAGTTTACTGCTCATTGTTACAGTTATTCATGATGTATGAAATGTCACTCGATAAAAAGGCAATGATCATATTCAACAAGAATATGTCTGAATGACGCTTTTACAAATGTCATAAATAGTATCCAGAGAAATTTGGTGCCTTACAAGACAGCTATAAGCGTTCATGGGTTGGTTTGCGGATTCCACCTGCAAAGCTTGTGATGTCATACTGAAAGAATGAAGTAGTATAACTCTTGAAAGCCTTTAGAATTTGCAGGTGTCTTCCTTTACCACGAGTCATCAACTCAATTTTTTTTCCCCCTTAAACTATCTGGCCAGAAATGATGTGTTTATATGCCCACACCGGAATGCCGATGAACTGGCTAAGCCCTTGGCTTAGTAAGTATGGCTTAGTAAGCCCTTGGCTTCCATACTTTGAACTGGCTAAGCCCTTGGCCGATGAACTGGCTAATCCATGGCAATCAAAACCACACCAGTAAGAGCAATTGATAAGCGTATAACCACACTTCGACGTTCGTCCTCATCGCTACTATGATGGCAGTTCAAGATTGACTTGTTATTACAAATCAGTTAAAAATGATGGTTCACAATGGTGAGTTTTTTGCAATTATAGTGTATACCCTGAGCAGGTTTACTAGAAGTGACTGGTCAAAGCATTCTGTGTAAAACCAAGATGGTGGCCACCTAAGTCATGTGTGCTGTGGAACAGAAGTGTATCATTAAGTTCCTTGTGAAGAAGAACATTAAAAAGGCTGAAATTCCCGGGAGACTGTCTGGATGACAATATGATGATGCATGTCATTCGCATAGTTGTGAGTTTAGAGAATGCAATGCAAACAGGTCCATGAATTGTTGAGCACTCTTGAGCATTATTACATGCAAACAAATGCTTATCACTCAAGGAAACATTTAAAGGTGTGAGTGGATGTGAATTTGTAGAAGAATTGGATGTCAGTGTTGCAAGTGTGGAAACAATCGTTCATTACCTCCACCACCGAAGGTGGACTGAGCTTGTGTATTCACCCCTGTCTGTTTGTCCGATTGTGAGCACGATATCTCACAAAGTTAGGGACCGATTTGAACGAAACTTTATGGGCAGGTTGGGTGTGTGACAAGGACAAATTGACTCGCTTTTGGTGAAGATCCAGATTCAGATACTAGAATTTTTTGAAGTGAATCTTCACCATTGAGAAATCGGGCGAAAACTATACATAGAACTTTATCTCAAAAAGTTGTGGACGGATTGTGACAAAACTTGGTGGATGAATTGGTTATGTGACAAGAACAAGGTGATTATATTGTGATTAAGATCCGGATGCATATCTGGCCTATCAGTGGGATAAAAAACATAAACTGTCCAGCCTGTCGGAGGTATGCACTCTACCGAGTGCCGTTCTCGTTGTCATTTTAAATTAAATGAGGTTAGCGCAAGGTGGGTACACAAAAGGACTTCAATTGTACTGGACCTCAAAGGAAACAGGCATATTCTAGCTAAGATGGGTCAGGAAGTTCGAAATCATCCACCACACAATTTAGATTTGTCACCCTTGTGATTTTCACCTCTGGACAACTCAAAGATCATCTGGGTGGTATGGAATTTCCAAATGATGAAGATGTTAAAGCACGTGTCCTGAAATGGTTCTGTACCCACCCAAAACATCACTACGCAGATGGCATCAAGGCAGCACCGTATTGTTGGGACAAGTGTGCACATTTATTAGGGGAATACGTTGAGAAACTAGAAGGGCACTCGGTAGAGAGGATACCTCACCACACAATGCCTGGTCCATGAGAACATATCGGGCCCAATACATTTTTGGAATATGATGCTATATATTGTTTTTGGCCCGATCTATCAATGGTAAAAAATCACTTTAAAATTAAATAATTCTCGTATCCAGATTCGGATTCAGATGTTCACCCAAGTCGAATCAATTCTTCCTTGTCACACACATAACGTGTCCACCAAGTTTCATCCGAATCCGTTGACAACTTTTTGAGATATCGTGCTGTTTATCAGTTTAGTCCTATCTCTCAGTGGTGAAGAATCACTTAAAAAATTATCAGATCCGGATCCGGATTTGGATCTTCACCAAAACCTAAGCAGTTTGTCCTTGTTACATACCCAACCTGTCCACAAATTTTTCAACCGAATCCGTCCAGAACTTTTTCAGATATCCTGCACACAAACAAACAGGCAAACAGACAAACAAACAAATGAAATTGCTCGTTGAGCAAGGAATTGCCGGAATAACTTTGTCATATCTCCATGATCTCTGAAAAAACAAAAACCTGGAAATCAATTTGGTTCTTATAAGTCGATAGTGCTACTGTTTAATGAGTTATAGCACTTAGTTTGGTCATGATCATAACTTGGAAGTCAATCGGACTTGAAATGGCATTTTTATCGCAATTTGAAAGTTTTGACCCGACCCCCCTAACATTCGACCCCCGACCGCTAAGAAGGGTGTTGGTGTGACACCCCAATGAGACATATGGTTGGATGCAGTATTGGAAGATGCACATTTTGGATTTGCTTTGAAGTCGATACGACCATTTTAGCGGACGTTATCGAGAAAATAAGATTTTCGGTTTTCGGTGACCTTGACCTTTGACCCAGATTCACCAAAAACGACAAGTGTCTAAGTTGGACAATGGCCGACGTCTGTACCCAGTTTGGTCATGATCGCTGAAACGTTGTGGCTGCTACAGGGTAAACAAACACACAAACAGACAGACAGACACACAGAATGACACACACAACCGACCAACATAATGGCTGAAATCCGAAGGATTCCGGCAATTAACAAACAGACAGACAGACAGATAAACAAGCGGACAGAAAGGAGTGAAAACATAACCTCCTTCAGCTTTGGTGGTGAAGGTAATAAGTGGTTTCAACTTCCCTAATACATTTTTGGTTCACGAAAAAATATTTTCACGAAAAAAATAAGTGACCACTATATTCGTTATTTGTGTGTGTCCTGTCTGTCTGTCTGTCTGTCTCTGTCTGTCTGTCTGTCCCGAGCATAGCTCCGTGGGTTTTGTTCGATCCTGATAAAAATTTGGTGGGAGGTTTATATCATGATCTAGTTGTGTTTTCCTGAGAATGGGCATGGTGCGCCATTAGGGCGGAGCCACATCCAAAAAACGTGTTTTTAGGGGGTAGCCGATTTCAATTTGCATCTTCTCCTAGGGGGTTTGTCGAATCTGGCAGGGTTTCGGTATTTGGTTAGCCCAATGGCACCTGCATAGCCCCACGGAGCTCGATTTTCATTTTCGTCCAAGGTCAAGGTTACAAGGTCACGAACTTAGAAAATTGCGAATTTTGACATAAAAATCATACGACCGCCCAAACTTTGAGAGCTAGGATGACAATATTTTTTATGCATAATCTTGAGGTCATTCCCCACCTAAAGTCTTGAAACCATTTTGCTCTATCTCGAACACCTTGCCCGTGGCGCCCCTTCAAGTTTGTTTTTACGCTGATTTCATCAAAGTATGGATAATCCAGGAGTGCGAAATGCCATATAGCCTATATGACGTTATATTGTTCCTGGAATGTTCCAGAGGAAGTTTTGCACCAAAGGTCATAATCCTTGACCTTTGACCTTTAAAGTTCACAAAGGTCAAATTTTCAAAGTTGTGGGAATCAAACCGGGTTTTCAACCTTCGACGACTAACTCCATTAAGCTATAGCACGTATCCTGTTTCCTTATTTTAATGTCCACAACATTGTTTTGTGACCTTTAAAGGTTATGCAAGGTCAAATTTTGAAAGTTGTTGAACGAAACCGGGTTTTCGACATTTTGCAGCTAAAACCTGTCACTCGTACCACATCATGTTGATCATTTTTATAACTTGGTCAAACATAATCACATTGTCTCATCCTTGACTTCGGAAACAATCTACATCGTCAAATACCGCTCGTGAACCATCGTCGTCTTCAGACTTTCATTTTCTATAATATAATTCCAGGTCAAACTTTATCCACTGTACTTCTTATATTCCAACTCACCTCCGTACCTTTTTTCGCAGTGTTTTTTTTTTGAGTGGGTAGGGTAGGGAGTGGAGGGTGGAAGATGTATTTGTGAAATGTTGTGGTGAATGTCTTTTTCCTTAAACTTTGCATTGCCACATATTATAGTACCACCATAAGTATCATAATACAACACTAAGCCTGAAGGGGGAGCCACACACTGAATGATGGAGTCCTTACCCAAAGGAAAGAATTAATAAAACAAGTAAAGCAAAAACTGAGAAACATCATATACCTTGTCAATGCATTACCTCCAAAATCTCAGTCTTCAGGTCTATTCTTTTAATAACTCAGTCCAGAAGAAAGGTCTAACAAAGGAATTGTAAATGTAATTTTTGATGCATAAAACATTAAGGATGTGTAAATTACTTCTGTCAAACAGGAAGAAAAGCCTTCCTTTTACCAAGTTATACAAGATTAAAAACTCTAACATCTCAGTCTCCTAGAGAAAACACGAAGTGATCAAAATGAAAACCAAAACGGAATTTATGGCCTGATGAGTTTTCAGGTTCCAGGTACATCCTTAAGCTTCCATTTAAACACCGTGCTGCAGGAACTATTTGGAACTCACCAGGTGTGACCTTTAGGTTGATTGGCTGTTTCTGAATGAGTGTGCGAGTGATTCGTAATTCCGCAATGCACTTGTAGTCATCTCGGCTGTCTGATGGCTTCAAGTTGGAGAAATAAAGGTCACCGTTGATGCCTTGTGACACTCGATCATCTTGCTGTATCTGCTTCATGTCTGGAGATAATGGGTGGAGGAAAGACACACAAACTTAGTTGGAAAAAAATCCAGGTGACAACATTTGTGGACTGTGGGCAGTACAAAGCGTCTTTGCAAGTTTGTTGAAGACTCAATCAAAAATCAAACATCACATCATCAGATTTTTTTATGTTGGGATCAACCTTGTCGGACGATTCCCAGTTTGGAACTTTGTTTAGCCATCAGTTCAATGGATATCTCTTCCAGCAGGAAATTAACAGTAGCGTTAATTAGTTATTACTAAATGCTACTTTTGAATCATAAGACTAAGACACACTAGGTCAGACCAATAGACACTAAGAATGCATGGCCCGTAAAGGCAGGAATACCTTACCTTTGTTCATCCAGTAAATCCTGGGCTGAGGAACACCAAACGGTGGATCACAACGGAGTATGAGGGATTTACCCTCCTTCCTCTCCATTGGCTCGACCATTTCCTTGGGCCACTTCATTGTTGCTGAAACATGACATGTCGGACACCATCATACACCATTCATTCATGGCTGTGATTTCTCTTTGTGTAATGCTGTGCTATGTTTGGGCCGGTGTGTACCACTCAGCACGACTTGGTATGTAAACCCCATGTCCACCATAATGATACATGGTGATGTATGAATACAATATATGATTACAAGATTCCAGCAAAAGTTATGGAACACACACAATGCCATTGACAATGGATAACGAATCTTGAAGTGAGGAAATTTAATATCATGAGCCTCCCATTGCTAAAACCAGCTTCGACCTTTACTCTCACCTCTACCAGATTTTGATGCGCTTGAGCTGGGATTCTCCAATATTCCTGGCATAGTATGTCCTCTAGGTCTTTCAGATATATGGTCATGACTGATGACCCAGTAATTGGCATTTCATCACATCACACAGTGTTTCGTGAGTGGGTAAAAGTGTGTACCTGGACTCATCACTCCACCAAACTCGTTCCACATTTGTAAACCACAGCATACCCATTACTTGCACAACAACATGCTACAACGATCACTGATTACACTCATGGAATGCTTGGGTGCAGCTGTTCTGTCATTGCATTACAAGCAATGCAATACTTCATGAACGATACTGGGGCTTTCCTGACATCCCAAAGACTCGGGAAATTATTTTGTCAGATCAAGGAGCTTTGATTTGATGAAGACGTCATGTCTGTTCATTCCAACAATTAATAAAAATGCATTGCAAGGTTCTCTTCCCCTCTTGAGGTGATTGTTAAATAATCTGGCAGGTTGATGGTCAGTTTAGCTTCTGCTTGTAATCTTCTACTTCGTGATGAGATAGTTTGACAAGCTTTGTTGGAATGTGTACTTTGGCCTTTTGGCTGAAGTACAGGTCCTTAAGGCCCTGTCACACCTTGACGATTTAGCCAACGTATGCCTGACGTATGCAAAATTGGGCTCAAACGCCGGCACACGTCGGATACGTTATGGGTAAGTTTGTATACGTTAAGAGCACGCTGTAAAACACTGCCATACGTCGTAGTACGCTGGCTTTCATCGTTGTACTTTGCGGTGTCCTCAAATTTAGCATGCTTGAAATTTTACGACGTATGTCAGCGTATGACTCACATGTTCCGCTACGCTGGCCATAAGTTGTAGGCACGTTATGCGATCGTTGCAACATGTCGACACAACGTTACTTGTAAGTTACTCATAAGTCGAAACACGTCGAGGTAATGATATGCGTACCCGAAACTCATTTATAACCTATGAGTAACGTGTTGTAGGCACGTTACACGATCGTTGCACACACGTGAGGCACGTTATGCGATCGTTGACACATCACGTCGAGGCACGTTACTTGTAAGTTACTCATAAGTCGAAACACGTCGAGGTAATGCTTAGCGTACCCAAAACTTATTTCTAACCTATGAGTAACGTGCTTTGAACCTATGCGTAAGGTACCTCCAACGCATATTGACGTATGTAGATGTATTTGATTGACGTCTTCCGGACGACCACAGAACTTACTGAACGTGTTTCTAATTTACAGCTACCGTATAATGGCGTATTGGCAGCGTTTAAAAACAAAAACAACAACAATAATTCCGATATTTCGTCACGTGCCGTTACGTCACGTCCAATTGCCTCTTCAGTTTGCTCATGTCTTATTCTTAGTTCCTCCTCTGTGAATATTCTGTTTGAGGATATTGTCACGTCGACGTCGAAACTTAAAGCAAATGTCCGAATATATTTTAAAATTCGTGATAGACTAAAAAAATAATAATAATAAAAAAAAACACAACAACACAACTTCAGATATTTTGTCACGTGCCTTCACGGACCAAGGAGAAAAAAAGAAAA
Organism: Eptatretus atami; assembly: GCA_035128595.1. Classification (NCBI taxonomy): domain Eukaryota; kingdom Metazoa; phylum Chordata; class Myxini; order Myxiniformes; family Myxinidae; genus Eptatretus; species Eptatretus atami. The sequence continues at coordinate 63,691,917 of CM068964.1, forward strand.
TGTGCCTTGACGGAGAAATAAGTTTCGGGTATGCTAAACATTACCTCGACGTGTTTCGACTTATGAGTAACTTACAAGGAACTTGTGTCGACGATCGCATATCGTGCCTACAACTTATTCCCAGCGTAGCGGAACGTATGAGCCATACGGTGAGTACGTCGTAAAATTTCCAGCATGCTTGAAATTTCACGACGTTCTAAACGACCACGAAATATGACAGCGTACTTCATCGTTTTTCAGCGTGCTCTTAACGTATACACAACTTACCCATACCGTATTCGACGTGTGCCAGCGTTTTAGACACATTTTTCTTAGGTCGGCATACGCTGGCTAAATCGTCAAGGTGTGACTGCGTGGTTGACACTTCCAATTCTCAGGCGGTTATGATTTAAATCGGCGTGCGGCAGGTTTTTAACAGGCTACGCCACGAGTTCGTCGGCGATACGTGCAGCGCGTTATGCCTAAGTTAAACTATCGTTGGGCATAGTTTGTGAACGCCGACAACAGGCTAAGCATTCGTTGGTATAAGTTATCTATAAGACAACGAAACGTTCTGTGCCCGTTACTAATATGTTGCATACGACCAACACGTTATGAATACGACCAAAACTTTAAAAAAACATCAAAATTTAAGTGTACGCCAACGTTTTACATACATTTTAATACGTTGCCATTGCTGGCTAAATCGTCAAGGTGTGACAGCACCTTTAGCTCTGTTACAATGTTTGATTATTATTTTATTTTATTCCAAAGGTGGTCTCATAAGGCCAACTGTAAAGTTGCTGTAATATGACCATGGATTCTGGCCCTGTGGTTATGTTGTACTGTGTTTGCATGACATGCATTCTGGCCCTGGAGGCTAGAGTGTTTGTGTTTGTATTTGTATGATGATGTGATTTGGCCTTCAGGCAGAAGTGCACACATATGCTAGTTTCACAAGCTGTGCTATGTGTACTTTAGCCATAGGGCTAAGACCTGTACATCCTTAGCTTTGTTACAATACTGTATATATTTATTTAACTTTATTTTATTTAAAAAAGCAGTGTCACAAGATAAAAACTGACAAAGCTATGGAATGACTTTGCATTTTGGCCCTGTGGACGAGGAATGGCAACCTGTGTCGGAGTGGTGACCTGTCTCGGATTGTACCCAATAGCCAAGGAGACTGCTTTGCAGCACCAACGCTCTGCGCAGAGTCTGGCCCAATTTCAATGGATGGACGATGATGTGTGTGTTTGTATGTCAATGACCTTTGGCCTTCGGGCTGAAGTGTGTGTGCAAATTAGTTTGACAAGCTTTGTTTGAACATATACTTCGGCCTGAGGGCCAAAGTTCACATCCTTAACTTTGCAACAATGTTGCATTTTTTTTTTCCATTTTAATTTAAAAGGGCATTCGCAACAGGCCAAACTGATGAAGTTGATAGAATGACCATGCATTCTGGCTCATTCAGCTCGGATATGTGTGTTTTGCATGACCATGACCTTTAGCCTTCGGGCCAACATGCATGAGGATGACAGTTTGACAAGCTTTGATGGATTGTGTACTTTGGTCTTCAGACCAAACTAAATGTCCTTGGTATCGATATATGTTTGACCTCTTACCGTTTCATGTTAAAAAAAAAACAACGAGTCTCAACAGGGCCCCAAACAGGTTCGGTTCTGGTATGACCATGTACTCTTGGCCTTGTGGGTTCGGATTTATGTTTTTGTATGACCATGAGCTTTGACCTTTGAGTCAAAGGGCATGTTTACTAGTTTGACAAGTTTTGTTTGACTGTGTACTTTAATCATGTACTGAAGTACATAGATTAACATTGTTAGTGTTGGGGTTGTTTGATTTTTTTTTTTTTTACGTTTTTCAATTATGAAAAAATGGCATCTCTTGAGAGCAATAACTGTCAAGGATTGATTCCATTCCTCCAGAATAGGGCTTATTATCATGCTAAATAAGGCTTATGCTGCTGTTAGTAGTGTAGCAGCTGCCGGTGCATTTGACAATGGGTGGTTCTGTGATTTTCAGACACGCAACTAAGCCGGTTTTTTCCCATTTAATGTTGAAGGTGATCACCCGAGCTGCAACTTAAAGTTCTTATTAACTGGATTGGCACCTAAACAGTGCAGTTATGTGGCAGCACTCCCTTTGATCAGGCCTCTGCAGCAAGTGCTGGAGTGGCACAAGGTTCATGGCCACCATTCCAGTTAAGAGGTGTGGGTGTGTGTGTGTGTTTTCTGTTTATAATTAGCCTGCGAGTAAATGTAAGGAATAAAATGAAATAATAAAGATCATCGGTAAATGAAACTCACTGGCCATCCGGAGCTTGATTTTTTCTGAGACAGCAGTCCGTTTGCATTGGAGACGATGCACTGAAACTCTCTCTCCAAGCGGTAACATTCTCCACATCTAAAATGCTGAACTTCAGTGTCCCCAAGTTCTTCTCCATCGTCACTCCTGGCTCAGCAGAAAGGTTAAAATCCTTGCCATCTCTCTTCCACCGATATCTGTTTGGCAAATGTTGAGAGTACGTTGAAACTCTGTGGAAATGATGTGCTGTGAGATGAAAACATTGTATATTAAGGAATGAGCCAGTCATAAGCTTTTGTAAATAAATTCTGGCAATGTATTTATCACTTATTAATCATAAGAAATTTACTTTGCTTTATTTTTAATCCTTTGTTAAATGTCATTTTTTTTTCACAGCCAACCATGAATCCACACAAGCAACATGCCTGGCGAATTCCAAAACACTTAAACATTCACTGGATGCATTTTTAAAAAATGCATTGTTTTTATTAAGGATGCAAAGTGATAACACATTAGGGTCAGAACTATAATCTCTCAATTTTTGAAAATAGAGGGGAGTTTCCTTTAAAAAGCTAGTAACTTCACAAATGGTCACTTCATTTACAATGAGGAGAGAGCAATCCATCCATTGGGACCATACTCTGTGCAGAGTGTTGGTGCTACTTTAGCAGTCTCCTTGGCTATTGGGCACAATCCTGGACGGGTCGCCACTCCGACGCAGGTACCAGCATGCTGGCACTCATTTTGCAGACTCGAAGGATGACAGGCTGATTAACCCCACCTGGTATTAATTCAACAGCTGAGCAGGATTTGAACTCAGGACCCTGATCCAAAGCCCACACCCTAACCATTAAGCCAACACCAATGCATAGAGGCAATGGAAATACTCAAATGTGAGAGATGAGAGACAAATTAATTATTGATATATGAAAATACCATGAAACATCATGCCCCCTTCCCTTCCCCTTGCTCTATTAAAGGGCTTTGGCAAACAGAAATCTCTCATGCTGCACAATAGGGTATGAAGTAGAAATAAAGTGCTCTTACCTTGCTGGCCAACTGCCATACCCCTTTACAAAGAGCCCATACCCTTCTGGAATCTGTGCCAATAAATGCATTTAACTTCTCTGCTCACTGGCACTTACGTGCACCCAATTACATACACCGGATCCTCCCCTCCCTCCAACCTCTTTGATTCTTACTCACGTAATAAATGCTGTGTACATACATGGGTTTGGGTTGCCTTTTGCTTACAGTGATGAAGATGTCTTCCGTGGGGTCCACATAGTGTATCTTTGGTGACTGTTCTGTTATTTTGGGTGGTTGCACAACTGCAAGAGAGAAAAGGGGGAAGAAAGAGAGAGAGAAAGAGAAAGAGAGAGAGAGAGAGAGAGAGAGAGAGAGAGAGAAGAGAAAGAGACAGAGCAGAGACGAGACAGAGACAGAACAGAGAGAGAAGAGAGACAGAGAGACAGAGAGAGAAGAAGAGAGAGAGAGAAGAGAGAGAGAGAGAGAGAGAGAGAGAGAGAGAGAGAGAGAGAGAGACAGAGAGAGACAGAGAGAGACAGAGAGAGAGAGAGAGAGAGAGAGAGAGAGAGGAGAGAGAGAGAGAGAGAGAGAGAAGAGAGAGAGAGACAGAGACAGAGAGAGAGACAGAGAGAGAGAACAGAGAGAAGACAGAGAGAGAGACAGAGAGAAGAGAGAGACAGAAGAGAGAGAGAGAGAGAGAGAACAGAGAGAGAGACAGAGAGAGAGAGAGACAGAGAGAGAGAGCAGACAAGAGAGACAGAGAGACAGAGAGAGAGAGACAGGAGAAGAGAGAGAGGAGAGAAGAGAGAGAGAGAGAGAGAGAGAGAGAGAGAGAGAGAGAGAGACAGAGAGAGAGAGACAGAGAAGAGAAGAGAGAGAGAGACAGAACAGAGAGAGAAGAGAGAGAGACAGAGAGAGAGAGAGACAGAGAGAGACAAGAGAAGAGAGAGAGAGAGAAGAGAAGAGAGACACAGGGAGAGACAGACAGAGACAGACAGACAGGGAGACGGAGAGAAAGACAGGGAGAACGGAGAGAAAAGACAGGGAAAGAGACAGGGAAAGAGAGAGACAGGGAGAGAGAGAGAGAGGAGAGGAGAGAAGAGAGAGAGAGAGAGAGAGAGAGAGAGAGAGAGAGAGAGAAGAGGAGAGAGAGAAGACAAGGAAGATAAATAAAAGGGGGAGAGAAAAAGGTGTCCACCATTTTTATACAAATCAAATACAGTACCACAATACCATCAACTCAATTTGCTTGTTGATGACCATTGACCAATCACCACCAACGTTACTCTTTTTGTTCTGCTGAATTGTTAACAACCTGAGTGTCTTTCAACTTTTTATTTTCCTTCATGCTCTTGGAAAAAAAAAAATAGCTGCCACATGAAAGTCCGAAGGACTTTCTTTGGTGTTGGCAATTTACAGAAAACTAATTTAATCCTCCAAATTATTGGAACATTTCTGTTACATTGACCATCCTATTATAGTGCTCTAACGTCCCCATGGACAAATGCAGGATGACTGTATCACCTGTAACCCTCTGTGACCTCACTCTTGGTTTTCACTTGTATTTGCACAAATATATTTCCAGTTGATAGTTTTTATTGTTAGATTTTGTAATAACCTTTTTGGGCTGCAATTCATAAAATGAAACAAGATCAGGCAAATTGTGAAAGAATCTCAAATCTTTGAAAAAAAACTCACATTCCATTGTTGTATGAAAAAGACCTCCTGAAGCAGCAAATTAAACCTGAAATTCCGAGTCATTTCTGTGGATGTTTCCATGTCTTGTGCACAATTGATCAAAATGCATGTGACGTCATCTGTTTAATAGCCAATCATAATTCATCCACATATCGAAATGATGTCACGTGCATTTCGCAACAAATCAGGGGCAACATGTGGATGCCAATCAGAGAAATTACTGAAAAATCACCGAAATGTGTTTTTCTTTTCATTTTTGTAAACTAAGTTCAAGTAAAGAAGTAAGAAGATCATGATCATGCAGATGAAGTTATTATAAATTTTTGAAATTTTATTTCTGTCTCATTAAGAAAAGACAAAGTGAATTTGTGATGAAGTCTAACCATCAAATTTAAGGATGATGTTATTAAATGCAAATGGACAATATTCCTCAAAGAAGATGAGGGGTAATGGAGGTAAAAAGAAGAGGAGCATGGGGAGAACAGATGGAAGATGAAGATTGGGAGGAGGAAGAGGAAGAAGCAGAGAAGGAGAGGAGGAGTAAGTAGAAGACGAGTCAGCAAAACACAAGATGAGAGATGGGCTAAGACCAAGGTAGTCCAACCTTTCTGTGGTGCTTGAAGTACAAACCTTGTGCCCACGTCTTGCGTCCATTACAATGATCAGTTAAGGTGATGCACAATGGTACTGTACTTCAAGATTAATTGTTACCCATATTTATATTACAATAGTAATTTATTCAACACGTACTTCTACCTCTGCCTGATGCCCAAAAATACCAAGGATCACTATCGCTTTAAACTCCACCTTGTCAGAGAGTCTGTGATGAAGTGTGATAACACCGCATGGAAAGGCTTGTGATACTGTGAAAAAAAAACTGAGTGATACAACGAAGTGTATATGGTCTAGCACAGTCTTGCTCATCCATAACACTCGATTTTGGAAGGAAAAAATAAAAGAAAACAGTGTGGCTACAGAAGCCACCTTTTACACCTGATCTATGCCACACAGGATGCATATGGTGGCAAAGATCAAACAGCTCGAGAAGCATTACTTCCTCCTGAAGTTATTCACAGTGGACGACAAAAGGATGTGTTTGACAGGATTTCTGGAGATACAGGGCCGGTCTCGGATATTCTGTGTTATAAACCTTTCTTAAAAGGACAGAAGAAGAAGATGAAAGGATTACCAAAGCTGAAGAGGAATGGCAGACCTACAGGTGACAGATAATTGTATTACTTACAAAAGGAGATGCAGCTGATATTGGTCTGTTACTGGACAATGGGCTTGTTCAACATCATTAAATCATCAAAAAAAAATAGATTTTTGTTTAAATTAAGGAAAATATCTTTGTATGTAACACGATCCTCCATAAACAGATGATTATTCTGATGATGAAGAAGAATAAGACGTAAAACTAGAGGTATAAGTAGTAGTAGTAGTAGTAGTAGTAGTAGTAGTAGTAGTAGAAAGGAGACGTCATTGAGAACAAAACATTGTTTGTGTGTCACGATGAAACATTATGGTCACCACGCTTTCAAATAATACCAACATTTTACTCTCATTTTATCTCTAAATGCGCGATCAATACTGAAGCACGACTTGGCCTCTGATGAGGTTCCCACATTGGTAAGTGGAGGAGTTCAGAGTTTGTCCAGTCTGTGGCACTCAATCGTCTGTTCTTTTCAAAAGTTACTGCAGCATGTTTAATGTTCACAAGCTAGCAGATAGAATATTCGGCTTATAGCAAGGGAATGCTGAAACACTCTGCCCGCATTGCAGCAGGACTCCATTTGGAGACAGATCTTTCAGGACCCAGGAATCAAAGCCAGATGTGAGCATTCTCCCTCTGAGTCACCCCAACATCTGTAATAGTTGAAGCAATATGGGTATAAACCAAATTATAAAAAATATATATATATCACTTGTTATTCACCTCTGCCACTGAAGGTGAAGGAGGTTATGTTGTCACCCCTTTCTGTCTGTTTGTCTGTGTGCAGGATATCTCAAAAAGTTGCGGACAGATCTGATGAAATCTTGTGGACAGGTTGGGTGTGTGACAAGGACGAACTGATTCGATTTTGGTGAAGATCTGGATCCAGATCCAAGTACGAGAATTTATTAAGAGATTCTTCACTATTGAGAGATAGGGCCAAAAACGATACATAGCACGATATCTCAAAAAGTTGTGGACGGATTCGGACAAAAGTTGGTGGACACTTTGTGTGTGTCACCTCGACAAATTGATTCGATTTTGGTGAAGATCCGAATTTGAATCTGGATACGAGAATTATTTAATTTTTAAAGTGATTCTTCATCATTGAGAGATATGGCGAAACCGATATATAGCATGATATTTCAAAAATGTAATGGGCCTGATATGTTCTCGTGGATCAGGTATTACGTGGTGGAGGTTTGCGCTCTACCGAGTGCTGTTTGAGTTGAATCTGTGTTGTGATTGTTAAATCCTATTGCAAGCTGAAATTTTCCACTGGTATCATTTCGAAATAGAAATTGAACAGTTCTACGAACAAGGGTGACTCGTCAGAATAATTATCAACACTTGGTCTCAAAAAGTTGAAATAGATTCGAGCCATTATCCGCAATGATCTAAACCTAAGAAGAACCCACATAAACTCTTCCATCACTTCCCCTTTTTCCATCGTTGTTAGCCGAAAGAGTTCCACAACATCAATATTCTGATATAATCAATGCACCATGAAAATAGATAATGATAATAATTTGTCTTCGCAATACGACCCACGTGTCGGAGATTCATCCATTAATCACAGGAAATTAGCTCAAGCACCAATCAATATGTAAGTATTATTCTTGGAATATCTTTATATTCCTGGTGGAGATTTTGCTGATGATATCTGTTTCTTATAATGTAGTGCTGTGTAGATATTATATGCACACTAAAATAGTGGGGGGGGGGGGGTTGTCTCACCCACTGAGGCCCATTTCCCTCGACCTCCTCCTTCTCTTCCTTCTCTTTTCTCATACATTCTTCACAATCTCGTTATTTTCTCTGCTCTTCTTCTGAACATTGCTCACCTCCTATTACTCACTTATTTCGTCTTAAAATGTTTTTTTTTTCTCGATTATCTGTTTCTCCTTTTTCTTTTCCTCAACCACTCTTCAAAATAGGTAAATGAGTTTGTTTGTTTTTGTAAAATTGCCACTGGAAATGTTTTGTGGCCTTTTCTGCCATGGTGTATGACTGACTGTGTTTAAGTTTGCTATTTTATGGCTAATAAAAGGACATATATGGGAAGTAAAACACATCCTCTGCCCACTAAACAACTTTCGATTGTATTTCAAGATAGCCCTTTAAGTAATCCTACTATATTAAATATATGAGAGAACTGTTTGTATGTGTGTGTGTGTGCGTCGCTATTTTTCTCAAACATGGCTAAACGGATCTTCGTCAAACTTTCAGGGGTTCATCAGGGAGTCTTGGGGGGTGTTTTAGGCCAAAAAAATAATGAAAACAAAAAGTTGGATTTTGGGGGATTTGTTTTTTTAATTGCTCTATCATGGGTGTAGGCACTCCATTCCTTAGTGGGCGGAGGGGAACGTTGTAGGTCCCCACAAAAATAGACTGGGCAACCCTGCTAGTATTAAATAAGGCAATTGCATGTATGTACTGTATGTACATCTGAAAATCATAGGAAAAAAGACGTGGCTGGCCCAATGTCTACCCAATTTTGCATATGTTTTGGAGGCACCCAGGATCAGGTTGAAGGCACAGAAGAAAATCCCCCCCCCCCTCCCCCTGAGACGACCTGCCAATGCTCCCGAAGGGAATGGGTGTTTCTAGTTCTATGAAAATATTAGAGCTTGCTCTGTTGTAATAACTAATAGTTGCTTACATATCTCAAATAATAGGGTGTTTCCAAATTTGCAATTCAATTAGTTCAAAATGGCTTATTGGCAATTTGGCAAAATAAAGGATGGAATGTTTCATTTTATGCCTGCAGGGACTTCTTTTTTAGGAAAATTGTATTTATTTAAAGAAGAAGAGGAAGAATGGGAAGAATAAGAAGAGGAAGAATGGGAAGAATGGGAAGAAGAAGAAGAAGAAGAAGAAGAAGAAGAAGAAGAAGAAGAAGAAGAAGAAGAAGAAGAGCATAAGGCTGCCAAAGCAGTTTTTCCTTGGCAAAGGGGCACAATCCTGAATGGGTCACCACTCCAACACAGGATACCCAAATGGCTCATTCTTCCCAGGAAGCTAGTACTCATTTTCTGACCAAAGAAGGATGGCAGGTTGAGTCAACCCACCTGGTGTTACTGTATATAATGGCACAACAGGGGCTCAAACTCAGGACCATAAAATCTTAACCAGCCACCTTAACTATTAAGCCAACACCAGACTTAACTAAGTGTGTGTGATAAAAGAATCTGTCCAGGTTATAAACTACTACTACTACTACTACAACCACCACTACTACTACTACTACTACTACTACTCAGCAGACGCATCTGAGATCCAGGTGATATAAATATGAAAAAGTAGTTGGGTTTTTTTGAAAAGATAAAAATTATGGGAAATTTGATTCTGTCCCTCACTCTCACCACCATCCCTTATGCCCTGCACAAACTACTCACCTTCCTTTATGAGCCTTTATTATCCCAGCCCACTTTCCCTTGTATCTCACCCAACTCTTGTTCTTATATCCTACCAACCTTCTTTCCTTTGAGTCACCCTCCCTTATTTAAAATAGTCCTTTTTCTTTTGAATCCAACTTCTCTACATTCTTTTCTAAATCTCTTTTTTTTTAGCTCACCTGGAACGGAGTTCCGGGGAGCTTATGGGATGGTGTGTCGTCCGTCCGTCCGTCTGTCGTCGTCTGTCCGTCCATCCATCCCATCCACAAATACTTTCAACTTCTTTTTTCTTTTTTTGTTTTGGTATACCTTGTCGAGGCAGGTATGAGAGCTAACACATTACGCACAGCAAGGGGCATGAGACAGAGGGGCAGGAGTGGGAAGGACAAAACAGTGGGAACAGAGACATTATGAGATCTGTGGAAGGGAGAGGGATGGGGCAGGGAACACGGGGTATACAAGATGGACACTACAGGGACTTCAGGAAGGAAAGCAGGAATTTGAAGGAGGTGGATTGGGGTGGATTAACGGGCGTAGAAAAGATTGAGGATTTGGATTTACATAAGAGGTGGTGTGAACAGCTGTTTTGAAGGTCTGGAGGGAAGAATGGGATTGAACAGAGTGAGGGAGTTTATTCCAAAGGTGGGAAAAAGAGGAATGAAAGAGTGAAGATGAGCAGTGATTCTTGATTTTGGTAGTTCAACCAGAAGGGGGTTGCTGGCGGACCTTGAGCACCCTGCGGAAATATGGGTGGGACGGATAGCAGACAGAGCCCGGGGGGGGGGGCGAGGCCAGAGAAGAGACAGTAGAAGACAGAAAGACCACCGACCTGCCTGCGGCGAGAGACCCAAAGACTCAGCCTCATCGTGAGAGATACCCAATAATCTTCAATGCCTTGGTTTCCACAGCGTGAAGCTGAGAAAGGTGGGAGGCAGGAGCACCAGCCCAGAGAGGAGAGCAGTACTCCATCAGGCTGCAGACGAAAGCTTTGTATGTGGTCAGGAGCTCAGGTGGGCTGAGAAGGAGTTTGCACGACGGAGGATTCCCAGTCGGCGACTGGCTTTGGAGAACAGGTTGGAAATGTGGCTTCCCAGGAAAGATCATGAGAGATAGTGAGACCCAGAAGCTTGAAAGAAAGGACTTCTTCCAAGGATTGTTGAAAAAGTAGATGGGGGGGGGTGGGTGGGGGTTCCAAATGGTCCTTTCGGAGAGACATAGTGAGAGTGTGAGATTTGTCCGGATTGAAAGACATGTTCCACGTGTTGGTCCAGTTTGTAATTTTACCCAGATCTGCAGAGAGAGAAGAAGCTGCTGCTTGCCATTCTGAGTGATGACAGATGGTACGGCAGAGGTGGAGTCATCAGCAAAGAGATAAAGAGGATTTTCCAGAGAGTCGGAGAGATCATTGATGAAAACCAGAAAAATAACAGGGCCTAGAACGCTGCTTGAGGAACTCCCGCCTGGACAGGAAGAGGGGATGAAAGAACTCCATTTAGGGCCACACGTTGACTGCGACAGGAGAGGAAGTCCGCGATCCATGAGTGGAGATGGCCTGGATACCATAGGAAGAGAGTTTGGTGAGCAGGGCAGGGTGCCAGACCGTGTCAAAAGCACGCGATATGTCTGGGGATCTGGCTCTGATTTCATGTATGGCATTCAGGACCTCCATCCATTGTTGGGAGAGCAGAAGCCGCATATCCAGGGTAGAGTGACCTGGTCTGAAACCAAATTGATGATCGGAAATCAAGCCATTGGAGAAGAGGAAGGATTTCATGTCTGAAGCGATGATTGTTTCCATAACCTTGCTGATAATTGGGAGAAGGCTGATTGGTCTGTAGTTGCAGGGATCTGTTTTTGCACCTTTTTTATGCATAGCGGTAATGTTGGCTGATTTCCAAGCAGATGGCAGATGACTTGAGCAAATGAGAGGGTGAATAGAACAGAGAGAGGGTAGCAAGAGCAGAGGAGCAGGTTTTTAGAGCACGTGGGCTGATGCCGTCTGGACTGGTTGCAGAATCTGAGTCGAGGTTTGACAGCAAGCTCTCCACCTTGTCACAAGAAAAGAGCAGAGTCCAGGGACAGTTGGGTGCGACTAGGTAAGGTGGTACAGAAAGCGATGGGTTTGGACACAAGATTTTCGATGCAAACACCGAGTTGAGGTATTCAGCCTTTTCACGTGTGGTATCAGCAGTGCGGCCATTTGAGGTAAGGGAGGGGATTGAGGGGACCATACACCAGAAACAGATTTGATTAGAAGCCACCAGGATTTTGAGGAGGGAGAGAGGTTTGAGAGTTCAGACTTGAGCTGAGAAAGATGTTGTTTTCTGGCTCTCCTGAGGGTAGATACACACTTGTTCCGAGCTTTATGGAAAGAACTGAGATTACCCTCAGTTGCGTTTACTTTCCATGAGGCAATGCAAGTTATTTCAGGACAACTGCCTCACCACAAGCTTCAGTGAACCAAGGGTGGGAGGAAGGGTAGGACAACTGAAGACGAGAGGGATAAATCGTTGCATGAGGGAGAGCAAGTTTCATTGAAAGAATCAGGATGAGTTGATGTTGAGAAAGTAGCGATGGGAGACCAGTCGAGAAGTTTGATGGCTGCTTGGAGACCCTGCGGTCGGCTTGAGTGAAATGCCAGACTCGATGGCGGTGAGGTGGTTCTCTGAATCAGCCAGAGAGATGTCCACTTTGACAAGCACATGGTCAGAAGAACCAATGGAGTGGAGAAGAACAGCAGATATTTTCAGGGAAATGTGTCAAAATCAGACCCAGAAGAGATGGGGTACCATTGGTTGAGATCCGTGTCAGGAAGTTGACCGATTGAGTCAGTTCCAATGAGTCACAGAAAGCTTTTGCTGAAGTGCCATGAGGTGAGAGAGGTACCCCACCAGCCAACTGGCATGATGACAATTGAAGTCACACATTTGAGGAAGAGAGAGTTTGGATAGAAAGATAGAAGTTGGTCCATGTTTTCAGATAGTGATGTGTAAATGGAGTCATCACTGTTGTTGGACGGTACAACACACATATACACATGAGGTGGGAGTGGAGGGGAAGCCATAGCCAGAGGTATTCCTGGGGGGTGGGGGAGTGAGGGCAGTGCATGGAGAGTGAGAATAGAGTCTTTGATGAAGAGAGCAACCAGGACGAGGCTCAGAACTGTAATACTGGAGGAGTGGGTAACCAGGGAGAGATACTGGGAGTCAGAGACATCTTGAGGAAGGAAAGTTTCTGTTAGTCAGATTATGTCTGGTTTGTCCCTGGTAACCTGTATGGAAAGATCTGTAAGGTTTGAGCGAAGTCCCGGATATTTGAGGTCCACACTGTTAATGAAGAGGGAGGGGATGAGGCTTTGGATGCAGGGGATGGGAGGGGAGGGGGGGTCGGACAAGAGAGGAGCGGGGAGGTAAGGAGAGTTGTTGAAAGAGTGTGGGGATTGCAGAATAACTAGGGAGGGGCCGGATGAGGAGGAGAAAAGGCTCTGTGGTGCTGAGGAAGATGGTGGCAAGAGAGGGGGCAACAGACAGTTGAGGATTTGAGGAGGTGGAGTGATGAAACTAACTTCTTCTCTGAAACTACACATACAATTTCGATGAAACTTTATCATAACGTTCATCACCGTGTATGTACCAAGTTTGTTCATGGCATTAAAATATATATATATATATATATATATATATATATATATATATATATATATATATATATATATATAACAGTATATATATATACACACATATGTATATCGGGCGCTAAGGGGTCTATGGAGGTTGCTCCCCAAAATAGGTATTTGGCTTTCTTCTCAGAAACTGCACACGCAATTCCAATGAAACTTGACCATAACCTTTATCACCCGTGATATTCCAAAGTTTATTCATGCATTTAAAAAAATCCATAGGTATTTACTTTCTTCTCCATTATACATTTTGTGGGTCATCCATGCCGACCAGTGGTTCCTGGTTATCTTATCCAGCTACTACCAGGTGAGCACCAAGGGGTATTGCCCCTATGTTTCATTTTATCTGCTCACCTCCACTCTTCCTGACCATATTTAGTTGTTGTAAGATCTGGGAGAGGTACAGTCTCTGTATATATGGGGCTTTCACTATCAATTATAACCTGTCTTGGGCAGATCACTCTCCAATCTTTGCC